>CABFVX010000201.1:1315-165644 GCA_902151425.1 Timema shepardi | reverse complement strand
CCCACACACACACAAACGAATTCTGGCTGCGCCAGTGCTTCAGCTTATGTAGATGTAGAACGCAAGCTTTATTATAATTATATTTTTAAAAACTTAATACATAATGAATGTTAAGCCCTTGAAAAGCAAATCATCTATTTCAATGATAAACCACAGACATACCCTTGAAATTTATGGACGATTGTAACTTATTTAAACACGGAAACTTATCAAAACTATATTTGGATTTGAAATGTATGACTTTGAAGGTTAAGAAATATTAATACTAATACTTAGTCAAATGTAGTGGTTAGTGGCGTGTCGACATAGATTTGTTTCCAATAATATTACAATCTTCACCGATAGGCATGTATACAAGGGCGTCAGCATAATCTAGTCTGATTGGTCAGTGAAGGGGAGGGTGTAGTTCTAATACACAACGGGTGTACTGAGGGAGTTGTTCCTAAATGGTTTCCCACTCCGCTTGAATGCTGGTAGATTTCCTCTCAAGTCTATCTTACTCAATTATAACACATTTGTTTATATACCATATGGCCTGCTTCGATGGTCGAATAGTCTAAGGAGTCACTATCATGTTGGACTGACCTGCTGAAGAAGGGTAAATCGGGGTTAGAATCCCGGTCGGGTCTACTGAGGGTGGTTTTCCCTAAGTGGTTTCCCACTCTCCTTCAACGCAAATGCAAGTGGATTACCTCCAAAAAAAACCACCCCCAATGCGTAGTGGTCAGTGCACATGGCTACAAGTTCGATTCCCGTCTGGTACCTTGGGTATGTTTCCCTAAAGGGGAACTATCCAAACTGTCACCAAGCGGTTAGTTAGACTTAAGTTAGGTTTAAGTGTTTCTACTGGTTCCAGACTCTCATACTCACTCTCATCATCACCCTATCTCATCGGGACATGGAAAGAGCCTCCACGGAAAAAGGATGTACGATTAGTATATTCAGAATTCCCTTGGCCAACGGTACATTAGTACTGGCCAATCTTTACAAAAAATGGGCTAAAAATGATGTAGCTCAGACCCGTAATATGTATATGTACTTCTAAAATGATTCCTTCCTCATCCTTACCACATTAGAGTAAATTATCATAAATGCATATAATCTGAACAAGTAGTATTATTATTAGCACCGCGTCATACTACCCTTTCGGGTTGTACGCACTTACGCTAATGTGTAATTGGTAGGGTGATTGTGAGATGAAATGGAGGACCTACAGTTTAACGTGGAATCCGAACCACGGTGGAGGCCTGGCATTCCTCACTAACAAGTAGTAAGACGCGGTGATAAAAACAAACATATATAGTGTATGTGGGTAGCCTGGACGGGTAGTAAGACGCAGAGCGCGGGGGTAAAAATAAATAAGCCGTGGCGTTTGTACCTCCTTACCTTAAAAGGCGCATTAAGTCAACTGTACCCGAGTAAGCACAAGTTTAACTCATGTAACCTTGACCACACCTACTGGACAACAGTAAGATTATTGTGTTTTATTTTTAAACCGCTCATGAAGTAGTTCTTGTGGTTGCGATAAATTGCATCTGTAATGAGAAAACGTGGAGACTGTGCGGTGACCTCACGGCTCAACCTTGATGGGAGACGTTTCGGTCCGGGGAGCTTAGGTAATGTGTTTGGTCCTGAAGTAATTTCTAAAAGTGGGTCGAAAATTTAGAGTGGGCGGAGCTTTTAGCGTTTTCTCCACGGAAGAGGGAAAATACATTTTAATTTTCCACCACGTCTTACTGCTAGTTCGAACTACATGCATGAAGTATATGAGAAATACATAATTTTAGAATAAGTTTACCTACATGTGAGTGTGGAGGTAGGGGGATAAACATTTAGGAAAAACGTGCTCCACGTCTTGCTACAAGTCCAGTCTACCCACATATTTACAATGGGTTGGAGAAGTTAGAATTTTAGAATATGTCTACCAGCATCTGCGTGAAGGTAGAGTAGGAAATTCTTTATAAACAAATCATCTTAATAGACACGGCTGGGATTCAAACCGAAAGAATTTAATGCACCCACGATTGTGGGCTTCGACAGTAAAATAGATATATTTTTAAATAGTTTGTAGCTACTGGCGAGTAGATGGACCCATTAGTTCAGTCAGTAGAGCAGTTTCCTACTGGTGTAACACTCAGATAATTCCCCAGCAAACCAATATGTTAACACTTGATCCCAGGCCTTACTATAGATGAAAATTCTTCGGTACATTTTAAGTGAAATTATTTCCAAAAATTTGTTCTGCATTTTCAGTTCGCGGCTTACTAAGTAGGTGACAGGGTTGGGTTAGGGGAGTTAACCCCTAGATCCTATTACATAATAACATCAAATAGTGTGTTGGGGGAGGTTAGAGAAGGCGCTGGGAATAGAATGCATTAAAAAATACTAAATCTTAACATTTATTATTATTATCACCGCGTCTTACTACCCGTTCGGGTTATACGCACTTATACTAATGTGTAGTGGTAGGGTGATTGAGAGTTGAAAAATGGAGGACTTAGAGTTTAACGTGGGATCTAAACCATGGTGGAGGCCTGACGTTTCACAAATTCACAAGCTGTGGTTAATACACGTCTTGTCAGAGGTGAAGGAAGGGTTTGGCAATCAGACAAATTTGTACCGGGACCAAGGATTGAACCCTGGGCCCCCAGCACAGAAGTCTGACGCCTTACCCCTAGGCCGTCAGTTCACCAAATCTTAACTAATAATGGCAATTAAAAATTAAAATTTCCATAACATCGAATCTCAGGGCTAGGGGATGTATTTGTAAAGGTCAGAATGTAGGGAACGCGCGATAAGGGCAGTGTTTTTACCATTTTTGTAGAAAAACTGTTTTTTCTTAAGGTTTCTAATCTGATGCCCCTATGCTTATGACAGATTTTCAAGAACTTTTGATACCATAAGAAGAAAATAAACTTTATGTTTCTACTGGAGCAATACATTTTTATTTTGGCGAAAAAAAATTGCTATAAACATTGCCCTTATCTCACGTTCCCTACACTGCCACCTTAAGAAAGATAGATGAAAAACACATGACCTTAAGGTGGGATATAATAAAGTATATTTTAAAACCATATACACTTTGAGGTTATTTAACTTTTATGGTGGTCTGACTTTGTCTATATACGACCTTGATGCTGTAGTTGTCCTAAAATTAAGGAGCCTTTTCTGAGCCAAATAGGTACTTACATTATATTTTGACATAGTTTGTAAATTAAAGTAAATTGAGACAAATTGGCAAAGCAGGACTGTTAGGAATGTAGCCTTAAGTAAAAAGACAAAAGAGTTTGATTTAAAGAAAATAACAAAAGTTTAGTTTTATCAGGAACTATTTAATCTCGATGATAATTTATTAGATAAAATACTTGGATGATATATTCAAAATTATTTTATAAACACTTTATTATTTTATACAATGTGTGTTGCAAATTTTTTAATCATTCAAATAATTAATTGTTTCCTTCGAATTACAACAGTTCATTCTCTATATGTTATTATCTATTCATCTAGATACTGTTGTCATTTGGATTGGCCTTACAGTATAAGCACTAAATGGCGGCTTTAAGCCGCCTTAATAACTTAGATCTTGTTCAGTAAAACAACACTAGCGAATACACACGGTAAAGCGTGGAAGCATAGGGAGTGTATTCGCAGGGTGGCAGCCTGATGTTAACTCAAAATAATAAGTACAAATAAATTGTCACTGACCCAGAAGGTCCGGGTTTAAGTCAAGCGGGTTGAATTTGCTTACTCTATGGCATTAGGAACTCGAAAGTTCACTGCTGCACTTGTAAAAATTACACCATCCATCCTTAAGCTAATTCTATCCAGTCCATCTCATTACACCCTATCTCTTTCAGGTCCGTTCTGAAGTTATCCTCCTGTCTAGGTCTTCGCAATGGTATCTTCCCTTTGGGTTCTATATTCGTCCATTTGCGCTACATGTCCTTTTCACCATAATCTGCGAGATTTGACTATCATAAGAATGTCTTGTGGTTAGTACAGGGTATGTAACTCGTAATTATGTACTCTCCTCCATTCCCCAGAAAATGTTGTACTCAAGGGCAACCAAGATAGTTTTGAATTAATTTTAAATTCTATTTTTTTTTTATTTGAAATCCTTTGTACTTTTTTGTCCACCCAAATTGTCTTCTAAAATAAGCACGTTTCGAAATATGTGTTTAACTTTAGTTTGCATTAAAAAAGTTCCTGTAATTTTTTTATATTATCAGTTTATTTTAGTTTTAATAATTCACAATAAAACTTGAATAAATACAATTGTAATTTTTCTCAGTATTTTCTTAGGAAACACTAATTAAAATACTTATGCGTAGCTCAGGTTTTTATTCTGCTTATTCTAGACGTTTTACTACCTGCCCGAGCTATTCTTGCATGCAAACTGGGATAGGGGATAAGGAATACATATATATGTTTGTGTGTGTTTGTGTATGAATATTTGTGTATATTTGTTTTATTG
The DNA here is from genome assembly GCA_902151425.1 of Timema shepardi. Classification (NCBI taxonomy): domain Eukaryota; kingdom Metazoa; phylum Arthropoda; class Insecta; order Phasmatodea; family Timematidae; genus Timema; species Timema shepardi. The sequence goes on along the minus strand of CABFVX010000201.1, from coordinate 161,167 downwards.
GGCAGTGCCAATAAATTATGTCTGTGAAATGTAGCTATGTACAGTACATAGTGAAAGCGATATAATGTTGTACAAGAAATAAGTGAACTAACCTAAACACTGAAACTAGTTTTTTTTTAGCACCGCGTCTTACTACACGTTCAGATTATCCACCTATGTAATCTATTAATAACTTTAATGTGTTAGGGTTAGGAAGGTTGGATTTAGAGGAAGTGTGCCCAACATTTGAATGGAGGGAAAGCGAAAACCTATTTAGAAAAATTCATGCTCAGTACACCCGACCGGGGTCAAACCCTGATCTCCACGTCTTTGGAAGTCTGGTCTAATGCGAGAGTAGTGCCCTAGACTATGAGGCCATCGAAGCAGGTCAATAAAACTATAAATGTAGTATGTAAAAATAATTTTGACAAAACCTTGATTATTTTGAAGAGGTCTTCTTCTTCTTTCAAATTTCATTATTCTATTTAGCAAGGGGGTACAAAATCGGGAACTAAATCAGTCCTGGACAAAAGTTTTATTTCGTGAACTGGGACCGGAAATCTGGGACGAATGTTTACCTTAAGTTTAGATGACTGTGATCACGTTGGAATGAGAATATGCCGTAAGGTGAACGTGACCACGCGACTGCCAACAAAGGTTCAATAGCCATGTCGATGCGGAAGGCGTCACAATTTAAGTATTTCACGTAATCAGCACCTGATCTGGTGCTAAATGCTTGTTGACGTAGACATAGCGGGTGTGAACACACATTTAAATACGTTCATTCAGCAAAATGCACCAAGAACAAAATAAACTGAATTGCCGGTGACAGGGAGGTCAAGGTTCAAGTTTCGTTCGGATAAACTTTTTTTTCCCATATATAATGTTTAATGTATCACTGTGTTGTTTCCTCCTATATTCATGCTAATGCAGGTGTACTACCTCTATGAAATCTTTATCGTCTATAACTCTTAAATTAAATCGTTAGTAACATTGGTGCTAAACATAGTAATTAAAAACCATTATAAAACTGATTTCACACTCTCCCTCCATAAAAATGCTAATACACTCCCTTTAAATTCTACCTCCTTCATTTGTGTAATCTATCCTGAACGGACAGTTAGACTCAGAACATGGAAAATATACCCAATATTCAAGCTACGTTCTCAATATACAAGATTTTTGGTGATTGAAAGGTCAAGGTTTGAACTCTAGCTAGATGCATCTAAGATGATTTTCCAAGTGATGTTTATTACTAAAGTTTTCCCATCGTATCTCCATGCCAATACTGATTCACATTCTTTTAAAACTACCCTTATAATTTCTAACTTTAAGATGAATTTGCTAAGCCCTAATTTTAAGCGTATTAATGAAAATAACCTACGTGCCAAGTTGTTTCAAAATGTCACCTGACACTTATTTCATAGATTAATTTGTTAGTAGCCTTGTGGTAAACGAACTGCTCGAAATTAGAATCAAACATAAACTCAATCATAAAACCCTCCAGATGTAGTACAGCTGAGTGCGAGGCGCGGCGCGTGACTAGGTGTTTGAGTGGGTGTTTGACAAGCGGGCAAAAGCACCAATCAATCCATAACAAGGGGAGTGTTTGAGGTAGGTTTGAAAAAGTGAGGACATTATTCTGAGTGACTCAACACCACCGGGAATGTTCCGTTGGGTGGTGTGTGACCTCAGTTCACCTCCGTTGAGAAGGGGAAATAGCCAAGCGTTCGACAATTTCTAAGAACCAATTCGCAGAAAGTTGAGGCGGAAAGCCACGCGTTTGATAATTCCAAGAGATCATTTGTAAACAGTTGAGGGGAGACAGCTCTGTGTTCTTGATTTTCAAGGGACAATTCACACATAGAGGGTGGAAATATTTCTGCTCTCGAGAATTCCAAAATACTATTTGAACGTAGATGAAAGAAATAGTTTTGTTTTCGAAAATGCCGAGAGACAATTGGAGCATAGATGAAGAAAACAGACCTGCCCCTACGTTCGAGACTTCCAAGATACAATTTGCACACAGATGAGAGAAACAACCCTATGTTCGAGACTTCCCAGATACAATTTGCACATAGATGAGGAAAACAACCCTGCCTTCAAGACTTATAAGATACAATTTGCACATAGATGAGAGAAACAACCCTATGTTCGAGACTTCCCAGATACAATTTGCACATAGATGAGGAAAACAACCCTGCCTTCAAGACTTATAAGATACAATTTGCACATAGATGAGAGAAACAACCCTATGTTCGAGACTTCCCAGATACAATTTGCACATAGATGAGGAAAACAACCCTGCCTTCAAGACTTATAAGATACAATTTGCACATAGATGAGAGAAACAACCCTATGTTCGAGACTTCCCAGATACAATTTGCACATAGATGAGGAAAACAACCCTGCCTTCAAGACTTATAAGATACAATTTGCACATAGATGAGAGAAACAACCCTATGTTCGAGACTTCCCAGATACAATTTGCACATAGATGAGGAAAACAACCCTGCCTTCAAGACTTATAAGATACAATTTGCACATAGATGAGAGAAACAACCCTATGTTCGAGACTTCCCAGATACAATTTGCACATAGATGAGGAAAACNAGAAATGCACAAAAGTGGGGGGGGGGGGGGGACCATCTAACGATGAATGTATTAATTCAAAGACCATGCTAGCAAATAGACAAAAGTATATTAGGTCAATTTAAATTTAGAATCGGCTACACAGCTCACTGCTAGAAAGCACTATTACGACGAAGTAGATGAGCGAGGTAGTGGGACACAAAAGATTATAATCACTCTTTCCTAAAGTCTGTTCAGCGTAGGAATTGTTTTCTGAAAGGCCTTTTTCCCTACCAGAAATCTATTATATAGTAGGATATTGGTAGGAAAAAAGACCTTTCAGAGAGTAATTCCTACCGTGATCCTGTATATTAGTAATAGGAGATAAAGAGAAAAGAAGAAGATTAATGACCCTCAGAGAAACTTTAGGGTTGTAAAGACTAGTGCTACTGGTGAAGAGATTTGCGTTATTATTTAAAAACCATCAGTTGTATACGTTTGGATGTTGACTGCTTGGTGTATGTCTCTCTGTATATAATTATTTAATGTGTGTGTGTGTCTTTCCGAACTCTCCAGAAACACTTAGATGACCTAGAAATACGACACTTTTCACACATATAGCATATACCGGGGGACAAAACTTAACGGAGTCGAATATTTGATTTTTTTTTTCTGTCTGTCTGTCTCACCATATATATATATATATATCAGCCTAGAACCGAATAAATCATGTTACTGATTGGGCTAAAACTTGGTATCTAGGGTTTTCATTATGTTCTCCAGAGGATATTTTGGAATTAGAATTCTAACCTTAAAATTAAGGGTACTTTACCGAAGCAAAAAAAGATCAAATCGATTTTCTCAAAACCAGCTATGACAATTTTGAATATGGTAGGGTGGGGCTATTTGGATCAAGGGGTCTATTTGAATCAAAATAAGGATTCAAGCTACTGCGCAGTTATTCTGCACATATTTATTTATGTTTAGTTCTTCTAATTTACTGAATTATCTACTGGCTGTAAATTGGTATGAAAAAAATATAATTTTTAAACGTTTAAATAGCTGAAAAAAATTGGTTTACAAGATCAATAGAAGTAAGATTGATATACTTTTCCTAATGATGCCAATAATTGTATTTGCGTTGTAAGGTCTTACCCTCTTATAGTTGTTGATTTCGAAGTAATTTTTTTAACCTATAGCTTATTCTTCGTGGCTCATACCCAAGAAGTTTGAGCGTATTCTATTGGAAATTAATAAAGTTATTTTATATTGAAAAATAGTTTGCTTCCGGGGCTATTTGGATCATTATTTCCATGCGTTTTTTATTTATTTTTAGAATATACCATTAATTATTTATCTGCTTTTTGACACTTCGTAGAATGAGCTTATAGGCTGTCAAACTATCGTCGTTGTTGGATTTGAAAATAAAAACTTTTGAATTCAATTTAAAAAAAAACTAAACATATTAACTACTACACATTATATCTCACTGGTACTCAAAGCTTGAAGAATAGCGCTGGTTTATTATCTATTATACTTAGATGTACTATAGTTGTAAGTTGTAGATTGGACAGTCCTGTTAAACACTGACCTAACTGGTTAACCCTATAACGGTAATTTTTAAGGGAGGCGGGTAAAAGGGTTTCAATATTTTGCCAGGCCACCTCAGACAGTTAAGTTAAAGTTTAGTTGATGGAACGGTGTGTCTCGGTTTGGTTTAGTGATACTGTGTTTGAATGTATAAACAGTTAATTGTTATTTAGTAATACTTAATCTTCAATAAAAAAAATTAAACTGGCTATAATCATAGTAAAATATAAAAATAAACATGTGATTCAAATAACCCCATTCCTGATCCAAATAGCCCCACGTTTTTATTAAAATGTTATTTCCACTTGATAATGTTCTTTATTAATTATATCGTACTTAGATTTTTTTTTAAACTATTACTAGGTATGGTTCAGAAGATATGAATAAAGATATAATTAACTGTTAAAAAAGTTTCGCAAGCATATTATAGGTGGAAACTTAAATTAAAGTTGAAATGAACCAAATAGCCCTACTTTACCATAAGTTACGTATTTAGGCACTGTTTAACATCGCAAGCCAAATATAAATTTTCATTTTCATATTAAAATGACTTTGAGGCTACTTTACATAGAGTAAATTTACAATTTTGACAGGCCCTAATGAATTAATTATGAATTCAAAAGTTCAATTCCACGCTTACAAAATTATGCCTTCTATCCTTATCTTGAATTCGATCCATTTAGTCTACCTTAATAGACTATTATCCTTTCAAGTTCATTCTAATGTTATCTTACCATCTACGTTTAGGTCTTCCCAATGGTAGCTTCCAATTGGGTTTGCCAGTCCTGAACAAGCCTTTAGATTTTCCCATTAACGCTGCAAATCCTACACACCGTAATATACTAGACTTGATTATTCTAACAATGTATTGTTATGAGTACAGGGTATGTGAATTATCATTAATTAACCTCTTCCACTCTCCAGTAGCCTCGCCCATTAATATATATATTTTTTTTACAAAATATCATTCGAAACACCTTGTTTTTCGGACACCCTAAATTTGTTTTCGTCATGGAAGGTAAGAGAGCATGTTTCACACCCACAGAGAATAATAATTGTATGCAATCAAAAAAGAATGGTTAAAAAAAAGAATAGGTTCAGAAATTTTGTATTTATTCAAAGCTTTGATAGACCTTCATCCATAATAAGCAAAATAACTTTTTAATTTCCTCTCGCAACGTAATGAACTAGGACTACTATTTAATAAGTGTTATTGTGTGAAGATTCTTATTTTTGTTTCTTTAGATTATTTTTCATAAGACATCAATGAGCAATTATACCATGAAGGTTTTTCTATGGTCTTTACTAGTGGCTTTCAACATTTGTCTCGAGGAACCATTGTGAAACTATATATTTAAGGAAAAGTCACCTTGGTACAGTCAGCCTGGATTCGAAACTAGACCTCCCCAGGCAAGTTAGTATATACGAGACTGACGTTTTTGACCGTGTGACCACAGGTGAAGGCTATTCATAGTAGTATTTTCTTTTAAAATTAGAGTAGAGTATGCCGATAGGTATAGTTTTAACTATTGCAAGTCCGTTATTTATTTATTTTAGAAAAAATTCATCAAATTTAAACTAATTAGCATTTAAGCGTTAAAGTCTAAATGACCATATTGTATTCATTTACAATTTTGTAATGGTTCTGCCTCCAGTCACAAAACTAATTATTAATGTAACGTAAGCATCAAAACGGAACGGAATTTCTTTCTAACAACCGGAACAAATGATGACGTAACCATCTTCTCCAGCGCATGCGCAAATTGTAGAAACGTCTTACTCAACAGGCATTTGTCAGTGGGTAGGAGATTTGTTGTCCGTGTCCACTCAATCTTAAAGGTCCTCAGCCATGGGCAAAAGCGTCGAGAGGTTTCGCTTGGAGAGACGCTGGTTCAATTACAGATGAAGTTGAAAATGTGGACGTGACGCACTGTCAAAGCAGGATAGATTTCTCTCGCAACGTTCATGTGCGGTCCAAGGTCATTTGTGTTGATCTTTCATTTGAATGTTTAATACAATGATGTTTTTTTCAATTACTCCTACTACCCGTCCAAGTTATCCACATTAAAGTATACTAATGGGATTGGGGATGAGTAAAGTAGTATTTATATGAAAGTACCCGCATTTGTGTGGAAGAAGAGTGGTAAACTAGCTAGAAAAACTTACCCTCAGTATATTCAGCCAATATTTGAACCTTCCAATTTCTGGGAAACCAGATTTGACGAGTTTGTGTTTAGTCCACGTATTTACTGATGGAGGGAGTGATCATGGTTATTAACAACTTAATCCAAGATGTAGTGATAACGAGGATGAATAAAGGAAATGCACCAACATAAACAATCCCCAGTGCATATAATCGAGACTCGGGCCTACGTCTCAGCGTTATCTGCCATCCAATCCACTTCAAGACTGACACCTCAGATCGCGTGGCTGCTGGTGCGGGTGTTGCGTGTTGAGTAGATGTAAGATAGAGCCAAGTCGTGTGATGACATAATGTTTAAGTGAAGAAAGTACGCGTTTTATTTTATACCTCATAACAAAACCAAAAAGAGGAGGAAGTGGGCACATCGGTTCATAAGTTTTTTCAGTATAAATAACAATAATTTGTCTGGGTGATTAACGGCATGAACTGAAGGATAACATAATAAAACATTGTCGTACCCAAAGCACAAACTTTCCTCAATTCTAACATTAAAGTTATTACGTCATTAGCTAGTATTTTTTACACACAATCTTGTGTGCAAGAAATACCATGAAAAGGGTATTTAATGATGAGATTTAGTAGTCATGTTTGAAAGAAACGAGTCTTTGTATTTTTAGGCATTATTTACTGCAATTTCAAATAGTTAAATCAAAGCACAATGGCAGGTTTAGAAAATATAGGCTTGAACTTGTGTTTTAACTCAAACATTGACAAACCCCGCATTGGTTAGTGCGCGGACAAAGGCATCATCTTGGTTTAGAATGGCTGTATTGTGATAAAAAGGTCGGAGATCGAATCCGGATCAGGTATAGTTAAATGTATTTTTACTAAATGGTTTCCCACTCTACCCCCACAAAATGCGAATACACTTTCAATAAATTCTAACTTGCTCATATATATTCCGGACGGGTAGTAAGGCCCGGGGCACCTAAGAAACAATGAGGCTATATTCCTCAAATATACTACCCTGGTGTTTTTTTGTAACACCGTGTCTTATTACCCGTCCGGTTTCTACGCTTATATACTAATTACACTAACGCTTTTAGGGATAAGGAAGTGTACTCGCACTTGCGTGGAAGGAGAGTGGAAAACCTTTTAGGAAAAAAACCACTTAGTACACCTGACAGAAATTTGAATCTAGATCCGTCCGTGTTAGTCCAGTCTACTGCAAGAGTGACGCCTTAGACCATGCGATAACTGAGGTGGGTCCACTCCGTTGTTGATTACATTATTTTAATATAAGGCTTTCAAGAACGTTACTTTTCTTATGTGTGTTTGCATGTACTTTATAATCTCAAAGCTTATGTTAGCCCATGACCTGCAAATTAACTTTCATCTACTTTAGATCAGATACAAAATCCAGTCCACTTAATTCAATACGGTCAAAGAAGAAAACCCATTTTCAACGTTAATACATTTTTCGGTCACGACAAAAATCAAAATTAGGACACTGAGCTTGGTAGCCGCGGACACGTTCCCGACTGAGATAAATTTTGAAACTTACAGTTTTAACATTTTTATCCGTCACGGTGATCTCGCAGACAGGATGTCAGCTTTATTTAGTATGGTTTGTTTATAAGAAGTAAATCGAGTGTTGAATACCATATAGGTGTACTGAGGGGGTTATTCCTAAATATTTACTCACTCTACCGCCATCCAAATTCGAATACATTTACTCTCAAATTCTACCTTTCTCATACCTACTCCACCATCATAATTAAAATACCTATAGCCCGGACGGGCTGTAAGACACCATATAAATTCTTAATTATGGATTAAAAATAAGGTTATGTAACTATGGCGTCATTTTAATTTCTTGAATCTCATTTAGAACCCTCGAGGCATCAAGGATTATGAAAGCGCTTAATAGGTTTCGTTCAGTTACTACGGCATCTACTGGCGAGGTGTGACTAGTACGCAAATAACTACATAGCATTAACAGATGGAATAAGATCCCTATATAGCATGGACAACACGTCCCGAGTGAAATGCCAAGGCCAACCAGGTTCATAACGCGCCGTTACCACTTCGTTGCGAGTAACGGGGACACGGAAACCACGGTGCACACGCACGCGCGGTTTTCGAAATTAATTCTCCTTCTCCTTTTTTCGACCCATGGGCTGAGTCTTACTGCCCAATCGGGCTAGACGAATATTTACACAAGGATAAGGAAAGTAAGATATAGAGCAGCCGCGGGCAAACTACAGCCTGCGAAGTCAATTTGTGCAGCCCGCAGGATTTTGGACAGTCGCGTACACCCCATTAACGATAACAGTTTGAGTAGTTATCAAACAACATTTAGGTAGGCGCAACATGAGTCATGACATATTAGATTTTATTTGCTGCTTTCTTTGTGTACCAAAGTTGTATAGTTATATGACTAATACATGTATTTTTTTATGAAAATGTTCATTATTTAATAAATTTAGATTTTTGTCACATGCAGCCCACTGGAGACCTTATAGATGGCCATGTGGCCCTTGGAGAGAAAGATTGCCCACCTCTAATATAGATGATGTACACCCGTATTTAAGTACACCCAGGTGGGATTTGAATCCCAACCTAACAATCAAAGGTAAAACCAGACGAGTTGCATATTTATACTAATGAGGATAAGAATGAGGGGGATAGAACTCAGAGAAAGCGTACCTACATTTTTGAGGAGAGAGAAGAGGAGTGATTTTGGAAAACATCTTAAAACACCCGGCCGTAATTCTAACTCAAACCTTCTCGTCACTGAAAAAATCAGACAAGATGAGATTGTTGTCTTTGTCAAAGTGGTCAACGGTGCAGCTATTTATCATATTTTTGCAGAGTTAAATAGACTTTATATTTAATAAGTTAACATATGGGTTTTCATTTTATTAATATCCTATATGACATAACTATTTTATTTGTACTAATGTCCGTAACATACGTGTTCCATTAAAATATGAGTATAACAAGAGGATAATTTAAAACATGCGCTAGAATTGGTCAGAATTAAGAATTGAAAAGTGCATGGGGTGAAAAAATAACCTCAAGTTCACTCTACTGGGGATCAAGAATCGACATCCCCAATTTTAGCTAAGCACAGCTTTCCTACTGGTCACAATATTACTAATGACTCACCCGCATCGTAGTTAGCTAACGCGGTAGTTTTGTGTTAGCTATACTGCCGATCACGGGTAGATCGAGGTTCGAATCTCGGTCGGGTGAACTGGGGTAGGTTTTTCCTAAATGGTTTTCCAATCTCCCTTCACACAAATGCGGGTGTACTTAATCTAGATTCAACCTTCCCAATTCCTAGCCCAATAGCATAATTAGTACTTAAGTGTACAACCCGAACGGGTAGTAAGACGCGGTGCTAAATAAATAAGAAAAATACTAACTACTTAATCTAAGTGTAAGGGTTAAATGGGTAAAAATGAGAACATTATTTTGTTCTAACATTCACTCGGAAAGAGTATGGCAAAACACAGTGAACGGAAACGTTATCGTTCAAATCCCTAGAAATTTAATTGTAATAGTCTAAGGTGTCATTCTCACCAAAGACTGGACTGCCGTCGATGAGAATATCGTGGGTCAAATCCCAGTAATGAGGCTGATTTTTCCCAAATGATTTCCCCCTCAACGCAAATACGGGTTCATTTCCAATTAATTCCACCTTCTTAACTCATACCCGATATGTTAATATGCTGACAGCCATAGCAGGTAGTAATAAGATACGATACAAGAAAAACTTACGCTTAAGAGTTGGTAGTAAACGCAACCCAATACTATAAAACCGGGAATTCAAAAAAATTAGTTAAATATATATTTTATTATTTGTAAAAAAACACTTTTTTTAACCTATTTGGTTTATTTAAAATATTATATATTTAATTATTATTTTCAGTACGCATTAAATAGCAACCTATTAATGTAATACAACACATAAAATAAATATCACATTGTGGTGATCCCATTATATATCCAATTTGTCACGATACTTGTTATATTTCGTATGGCTTGAAATTGCTCCAAGTTGAATTATCGACAAGAAAATTATCCTAAATAAAAGAGCATCTATTGTGGAGGGTAAGAAAATAAAGACTTCTTATTTGGTCTCATGTTGTATCAGGTTGAGTTGAACGACCCATGGCTGCCCACACGTATACTACTGCACAGCAAACATCTTCATGGGTGGCAGAATCGTTGGCTCCGGTACTGAGTGGCGTGGGTTCATACTCTTAACACCCTGATGTATTTTTTTTTTCAACGGCACCCTTGACACAAGAGATGAGCAGTGTTTTATAAGAGGAAGCGCATCCAAATTAGCATAGAGCGGGGGTGATAAATTCACATGAAAAAACTACTTCCGCGTCATCCAGCTATGATTCATATCCCGACCTCTCCACTAAATTTGATAAAGTATATTGTGGGTCCAACGCCTTATACTGCTAGGCCACCACTGTGGATATCATGATACAAGAGGTGTATTGGGATTCTGGTTATAAGGAAATTTTATAAAATATAAACATAGCTTTTTGCGGCCAACAATGATAATATTTTACTTTGTATTGTTCAGGTATTAATACCAGCTGTGAAAAGTGTCGGTTTCAGATCACATGATTTGACTACAAACTCTATAAAATATTGTTTTAGTAACTTTTATAACCGCAGAAAAAAGTTATTTCTTATCTAAAGCAGACTATAAAAGACCCCTGGAGATCAACCACTAACCTCGCAAGTAAATATATGTCATCAGAGAACAATATTCAAGTAGAAATATATCAAAAGATTATACTGTCAAAAAACAGCGTTTGACCAACCAGAGTTCATACCACACCAGTGGACACATAGAAAAAGGTGTCAGTCTTGTCTGATTTGTCGGTGATAGGGTAGTTCAGGTTCGGATCCAGGCCGGGTGAACTGAGGTGCTGTTCTCCTCAAATATATTCCCACTCTCCCTCCATGCCAATGCGGGTATATTTCCTCTCAACTTTACCTTTCTCATTTCCAGCCTAATCGAGTAAAATATGCTTGTAGCTTTTACGGAGCACGTGAATGTGAATTCAATTTAATTACGAATGCAGGATTTGTCCGTGACGTGAAATGTACGAGAAATTTTTGAAATACTTTATTATATGATTTTTTTAATATATTTTATTTGAGGTATTCAACTTGCACTTTCTGAACCGACTGATTATACCAGGACACGACTTGTATATCAATTAAATCTATAACAGACACAATATCCAGCCCCCGGCCGTTGATTTATCACTGTGAAAGTGAGAACCCACATTTTACCAATAATATATTTTTCGGACATGCCATGAAGCTAAACTCGGGACCCTTGACTCAGTATGCTGATAAACCACCGACTGAGATAAGGTTTCAGATAGTTGTGAATGTTAAAATTAATATGTAGTCTTTGTGAGATGCATAAAATTATAACCCCAATCTTCATAATTAGATACAGCGCCAACCTCATAGTAGAGTGTCATCTTAAATGTAAATTAGATTATAGTCTAGATATAATATTTTAATATAATATATTTTGGAATATGTAGAGTATTTAATGTTTGCATTAAGTTGTATGTATTCTTGTTTTGTTTTTTAGCATTGCGTCTTACTACCCATTCTGGTTATACGCCTATGTCCTTATTACACTAATGGTTTAGGGATTATGAAGGTTTAGTTTTGTTGTTTTTTAACCATTATGATTAGGTGTAAAGTTAAGAATCATGTATTTAATTGAATGTAGATTAGAACCTACGCTTGATATATATCAGAAGTAATTAAATCAATCACATGTTGAAGTGTAGATAAACTATAACAGTTTTTTCAAACGTCTAATATAATCACTAAGTTTGTGACGTCGGACGGCCATAAGGTGCAGTCATATTCTGGTCTGTCTCTTGTCAATGACATATTTGAAATGATGTGCTTCAGCGAGCACATCCAGCTCAGGAGCGATATCTTTCATGACATAATCAATAGTAGAATACAGGACGTCTCGTGAAGAAGTCCGCACCTGTATAAACAGCGACCTAACGTAACCAGGAGAAAGTGGTCGAATCTTTACTTAGAGCATAGCGCAGCAGGATAAAGTGGTCGAATCTTTACCCAGGACTTAACACAACCAACATAAAGTTGTCCAAGCTTGACTAATGCTTAGGGACTGTATTTAGTCTATTTGCCTTCTCATTTCTTTAAATGTAAAATATAGGCAGTTGGGATATATGTATTTCGTAGTACACTATGTAAATTTTATATTCCCTGTAATTGCTTATTTTGTTGATTTATTCCTATTTTATGAATAAGAGCTTTAACGTGCGCCTATTTTGGCTTTGACCTCTCTCTTTTTCATGCAGTAAGGATTTTCTGCTGAAAAAGAAAGTCCAGTTTCTTATAAATTGTAAGTTGCAGCATACTTGTTTGGGGTATGCTTGAAAATTGACACTTGTTAAATAGCTTCCAATGAGCGTAAATAGGGTGGGGGACATTGGGAGCAGTGGCAGGCATCTTGGGAGGAAACAGCATGCCGTTGCGGGAGAAAAGTTCGACTTCTTCGGAAACGGCAAATTTGAAATTTTGTTCCTTGATATTGTGTATATTTCAGCTTTTTAAATTATGTTTTAAAAAATCTGAAAATATAAACCATTTCACTTCTGAAAATAAAGAAAAGCATCTAGTGATTAACAGCATGTGACCCACTTCGATGGTTGAATGGTCTAAGTTGTTACTCTCGCAGTAGACTAGACTGGACCGCCGATGAAGAAAAGATCGAGATTCGAGCTCAGCCCGGTGTACTTGAAGTGTTTTAGCTATATTGTTTTTCACTCTCTAACCACGAAGATGAATTTCACCTTCCTAGCCTCTTACATATTAACATTATTAGTAAAGCATATATGTACTACCCAAACGAGGAGTGAAACGTGATGCTAAAAAAAGCTATGTGAATCGGCTGAGACAATGAAATAGTAGTAACCCGTTTCGGTGGCCGCATGATCTAAGGCTTTACTCTTGCGAAAGACTAGACTATCGATGACGGAGAGATCGTGGTTCGATCTCGGTCGGGTGTACTGAGGGTGGTTTTCCCTAAATGCTCCTCACTTATGAGTCAATGTAGACAGAATTAATCTAATAATATTTATTTAGGGCCCATTCTACCCTAGAGAAGGTGGTCGAATCTTTACTTAAAACACAGCGAAGCCAGGAGAAGGTGGGAGAAAATATATCTGGGACCCAATGCGACCGGTAGAAATACTGGTAAAACATTTGTTAGATAAACCATTTGACGGGTAACGTTATTTGAGTTTCATTTGAGACTAATTTGATTTCAGATATGAAAATTGTATATTTATCTAAAACCCCGTGTTTGTACAGATTTTGATTATGTAGGTGCCCCGATGCTCAGACCAGTATAAAAACAACCCTAGCATTTTAAAACTCTACAAAAATATTATTATAAGAATGAACATTTTCCAAAACAATCGAAATTATTGGTATGAATATATTATTTTTTAACTTCCCCAACGTTTTTTTTCTTCCAAAATATGAGAATATTGTATTCGGCTACTTTTTTAATGATGCACGGACTCAAATAAACAAAACTTTATGGAGTACAGAGCATCCATAAGAGCTCCAGCCCTGTTTGAAGATGATAGGTGAGCCGTAGAACATGGCTATCAACCTTGGGAGATAGTGTCAACATAATCTAGTTGCTCCAGCCCTGTCTGAAGATGATAGGTGAGCCATATAACATGGCTATCAACCTTGGGAGATAATGTCAACATGCTCTAGTTGCTTCAGACCTGTCTAAAGATTATAGGTGAGCCATAGAACATGGCTATCAACCTTGGGAGATAGTGTCAACATAGTCTAGTTGCTTCAGCCCTCTCTGAAGATGATAGGTGAGCCATATAACATGGCTATCAAACTTGGGAGATAGTGTCAACATACTCTAGTTGCTCCAGCCCTGTCTGAAGATGATAGGTGAGCCATATAACATGGCTATCAACCTTGGGAGATAGTGTCAACATACTCTAGTTGCTCCAGCCCTGTTTGAAGATGATAGGTGAGCCATATAACATGGCTATCAACCTTGGGAATAGTGTCAACATAATCTAGTTGCTCCAGCCCTGTCTGAAGATGATAGGTGAGCCATATAACATGGCTATCAACCTTGGGAGATAGTGTCAACATAATCTAGTTGCTTCAGACCTGTCTGAAGATGATAGGTGAGCCATAGAACATGGCTATCAACCTTGGGAGATAGTGTCAACATAGTCTAGTTGCTTCAGCCCTCTCTGAAGATGATAGGTGAGCCATATAACATGGCTATCAAACTTGGGAGATAGTGTCAACATACTCTAGTTGCTCCAGCCCTGTCTGAAGATGATAGGTGAGCCATATAACATGGCTATCAACCTTGGGAGATAGTGTCAACATACTCTAGTTGCTCCAGCCCTGTCTGAAGATGATAGGTGAGCCATATAACATGGCTATCAACCTTGGGAGATAGTGTCAACATAATCTAGTTGCTTCAGACCTGTCTGAAGATGATAGGTGAGCCATAGAACATGGCTATCAACCTTGGGAGATAGTGTCAACATAGTCTAGTTGCTTCAGCCCTCTCTGAAGATGATAGGTGAGCCATATAACATGGCTATCAAACTTGGGAGATAGTGTCAACATACTCTAGTTGCTCCAGCCCTGTCTGAAGATGATAGGTGAGCCATATAACATGGCTATCAACCTTGGGAGATAGTGTCAACATAATCTAGTTGCTTCAGACCTGTCTGAAGATGATAGGTGAGCCATAGAACATGGCTATCAACCTTGGGAGATAGTGTCAACATAGTCTAGTTGCTCCAGCCCTGTCTGAAGATGATAGGTGAGCCATATAACATGGCTATCAACCTTGGGAGATAGTGTCAACATAATCTAGTTGCTTCAGACCTGTCTGAAGATGATAGGTGAGCCATAGAACATGGCTATCAACCTTGGGAGATAGTGTCAACATAGTCTAGTTGCTTCAGCCCTCTCTGAAGATGATAGGTGAGCCATATAACATGGCTATCAAACTTGGGAGATAGTGTCAACATACTCTAGTTGCTCCAGCCCTGTCTGAAGATGATAGGTGAGCCATATAACATGGCTATCAACCTTGGGAGATAGTGTCAACATACTCTAGTTGCTCCAGCCCTGTTTGAAGATGATAGGTGAGCCATATAACATGGCTATCAACCTTGGGAATAGTGTCAACATAATCTAGTTGCTCCAGCCCTGTCTGAAGATGATAGGTGAGCCATATAACATGGCTATCAACCTTGGGAGATAGTGTCAACATAATCTAGTTGCTTCAGACCTGTCTGAAGATGATAGGTGAGCCATAGAACATGGCTATCAACCTTGGGAGATAGTGTCAACATAATCTAGTTGCTTCAGTCCTGTCTGAAGATGATAGGTTAGCCACAGAGCATGGCTATCAACCTTGGGAGATAGTGTCAACATAATCTAGTTGCTTCAGCCCTGTCTGAAGATGATGGATGAGCCATAGAACATAGCTATCAACCTTGGGAATAGTGTCAACATACTCTAGTTGAGTCAGACCTGTCTGAAGATGATAGGTGAGCCACAAAGCATGTCTATCAACCTTGGGAGATAGTGTCAACATAATCTAGTTGCTTCAGCCCTGTCTGAAAATGATAGTTGAGCCATAGAACATGGCTATCAACCTTGGGAGATAGTGTCAACATAATCTAGTTGCTTCAGTCCTGTGTGAAGATGATAGGTGAGCCACAGAGCATGGCTATCAACCTTGGGAGATAGTGTCAACATAATCTAGTTGCTTCAGTCCTGTCTGAAGATGATGGGTGAGCCATAGAACATGGATATCAACCTTGGGAGATAGTGTCAACATAATCTAGTTGCGTCAGTCCTGTCTGAAGATGATGGGTGAGCCATAGAACATGGATATCAACCTTGGGAGATAGTGTCAACATAATCTAGTTGCTTCAGCCCTGTCCGAAGATGATGGAAGAGCCACAGAGCATGGCTATCAACCTTGTGACTATTGGGCTAGTCCAATATGCCCCCTGGCACGTCATGCCCAACAAGTTACTAACACGCGTTGAATATAAGCCACGAACAGGTTCAAGCTCTGTCATTTACATTATCTGATTCTTGTTCTGACCAACTTGAGCTTGATAGTTCCTTAAACACCAGTCCGCGGGCACGCTAGTTCTGTGACCAGCTTCTAGCGATGTTGGTAGCGCCTCGACTCAATTTCAGTGAGCATGGTATTTCCTCTACCCCATTAGAGTGAACATGGTAGTACCTAAGCCCAATTCCAGCGTACACGATAGTTCTTTGACCCCATTCCAGCGAGATTGGTAATTCCTTGACTTCATTCCAGCGAGCTTGGTAGCTGCTCGTTCCTTTATTCCATTTCAGTGAGGATGATAGTTCCAACCAACTTTCAGTGAGCTTTGTATTTCTCCGAACAAAATTCCAGCAAGAATGGTAGTTTCTTGACCCAATTCCAGAAAGCATGGTAGTTCTTTGACTCGATTCCAGTGAGAATGGTAGTTCCTGACTCAATTCCAGTGATCATGGTAGTTACTCGACCAACTTCCAGAGAGCTTGGTGGTTCATCGACCCCATTTCAGAGGACAAGATAGCTCCTTTACTCCATTACAGTGTGTATTGCAGCTATTTGACCACGTAATTATGGGTATTTTCCAACAATAATTTAGACAAGCATTTTTTTAACTACTTTATTTTAAATTGAGTCAGTTTTTTCTGACAATATAACAGAAAATAATATATTTTGTTTTAAATACCCCGGCCGGAAGGAATTACTGCGAAAAGCAGGATATTTAATTGGTGTGCTGAACATAGAATAACCACTTCTTAAATAATCGGGTTTGAGCCTAAGCTGAAATTGATTTTATTTTTCATGTGTCGCGAAATCAGGTGAGGTACAAGGGATTTGTATTTCACGTGAAATCTACGGACGTGAGTTGATAGCGATTCGGAAACTACGATAGCGATCACAAGCTAATGAAAGTGATTCAGAGCTTATGACAGTGGTTCAGAGCTGAGGATAGCAATACAGCACTGGGGATGGAAATCCAGAGCTGATGACAGCGATCCAAAATTTATTACAGCGATTCAGAGTTTATGATAGCGATTAAAAGTTGATAACAACCCAAAAACTGTTTAAACTTAATTTTTTACGTTTCTAATTTTTTTTCTATACCGCGTCTTACTGCTATTTTGAGATTTAGGAGGAGATGTATTCTCATTTGCGTGTAGGTAGGGTGAGAAACCATTTAATAAAACACCTTCAGTTCACACAGCCAAGATTCGAACATCAACTTTTCCATCACTAGAAAACCAGACCCCACCATACGAGCTTTGCGTTTAGTTCATCTGCCCACCGATTTACGTGGTTTTATTTCTTTATTTTTGAGTTTAAGAGTAAAACTATCAATGATTCCCTCTAATCAATAGGGAAGGAGAGCATAACTTAGAGGAAATACACCCTGATTAAAGTGGAGAGAAGATGGGAAAACAACTGTGATAATCATAAGTAAAAAATAATCCTTCAGTACACCTGACCAAGATTCTAACATCATTATTTCTGTCACAGGAAATAGCTTAAAGTAAATTGTTAGTTTGACAAATAACACCGCGTGACCACCTGTGAGGTTAAAACGTACGCTTAAAACATTTTAAGAAAATAATTATAGTTGTATTATATGTTTGGCCTGATTATTAGAAAATAACAAAAAGTAGCACGGACCAGTATTCACGCGAGCAAATGCAATGTCAGTTCCATCTAGTCTGGATCACCGATGGCTGGAAGGCCAAAGTTGGAACATAAGACAAATATATTGAGGTATAATGGTCTCCTATTATCTCTTCACATAAGCGTGGACTGATTTCGTCCAACATTTTACCATCTTTTCTCTTATTCTATTAGTGGGAATATGCAGATAGTTCGGCTGGAAAAATCTTTGAAATAAATACTTTCACACGGTGGTGAATAATGAAGCTATGATTATACTTTGTTTTGTTCCTTTCAAAGCCAGTTCAAATTGTTATGAATACTATAAGAGTAAAATTAAACTTTAATTATCCAACACCAACCATCCAGTCACACCAATGTATTTTAAAATACAAACTTTTGCCGACGAATTAAAGGTGATAGCAACGAAAGGCGTGATTTTTAAAACCTCTTACGTCCTAAATAAACTTGAAAGGCAACCTATATTAAAACTGCCTTGAGACAAATTATAGTGTTAAGTGAGGTTAGTTATTATATTCCCTTGTTAATTACAGGTTCCAGCGTTTAACTCTTGAACTAAAGTGAAAATGCTTCACTTTCCAAGAGTTGTTGCGATGAAGTTAATTAGTTGGACCGTGTAGAACCTAGACCCAACTTCTAGATGTCTAAACGTCACCAGAAAATTACAAAGCAGTTGGAAAACAATACAAGTTGTGGAGGACATATGGAATTAGCCGAGTCAGAAAACATCGCACTTTTGATTAAGAATGTTTAAGAAACTTTTAATACAATACGTGTTATAACTTCTACTATTGTTAAAGCTGCATCGTTCAGAGTTTAGTTTGGGCAGTAATGAAAGGTATCAGCTTTTAATTTTGTTCTTTTATAATATTCAACCTTTTATCCAAAGTGTTAAGGGCGCAACTCAACAGATGAAGTTCACTTCAGTATTTAATTTAATCAAAAACTTATTTGAAAGGGAGTTTAAAAACCACTGTCAGCGAACAACGGTCTAGTAAGAGTCCAATTTTCATAAGTAGAGCTAGAAAATGTACTAGATCTAATTTCACGTTTAAATACGTCGAGTCAAGTGATCTGTAGCGTTCCCTTTTTAGATTATTAATACCTATCCAATATCTTTAAAATACAGTAAAAAGTTATCAGTGTGTATGCCGTAAAAGTTTTTATTTTTACTTTCTCATTACCTTACAGGTAGAGAAAGTATTGTGATCATCAAAAAAATCTAATTCGAGATTTTGACGAATTTCGACGTTTCATGACCACCCCCTCCCTCCTCCCCCTGAATCCGAAAAAGTTGTTTTTGCACTTTGATCTGTCTGTCTGTACCTCGAAGTAGAGCCTAAAATATTTTACCGATCGGGATAAAACTTGGTGTTTAGCTCATATTCTGAAAAATTACACCTGAAAACGGGAATCAAACCCGGGACCTTTGACTTAGTACACCAATTATCTCACCACTGAGCTATTTTGGAATCGTCCCGTGCCCAGGGTCATTCTGCACTCATAAATTAAGGCAGAGTCTATGATGAAAGTACGGAAATTGTTGGCTACAAATGTGTGATTTATTAAGATCACATGGTGACCTGGTGGTCTAGGGTTAAGGTTTCAAACTTCTATGCTGGCGACCGGGGTTCAATACTCGGTCCCGGAAAAGATGTATCTGATTGCCAAACCCTTCCTTCACCTCTGACAAGGCGTGTATTAAGCACAACTTGTGAATGTGAGGAATGCCAGGCCTCCACCGTGGTTCGGGTTCCACGTTAAACTGTAGATCCTCCATTTAATCTCACAATCACCCTACCATTGCACATTAGCGTAAGAGCGTATAACCCGAACGAGTAGTAAGACGTGGTGCTAATAATAATAATAATAATAATATTAAGATCACGAGCTATCAGATAACGCAGCCACCTTCAAATCGGTGGTTAGCTCAATGATGCCCCTTGTACATTAATTATATAACAAATATAATAGCGTTGTAATTTTAAAACAAATATAATAGCTTCAGCTATTTGATTCTTGGTATCAAAGGTTTTCATAGGGTTGCCCTAAGAGGTTATTGGATATCCAACCCTAAAATTAAGGGTAGTTTCCTTAAGGGCGAAAAGAGAAAAAATCGATTTTCTCCAAATCGGCTCTAATAGTTTTGATTCAAATTCTTATCTAGGCGTTTATTAAGATTATAAATAAAATTACTATTTTCATTTTCCCATAAAAATAATTTTAGGGTAGTTTAATGAAGAGGAAATTTCCGTATCTCTGCAATTATTTGAGATACTAGATAACTTATTATTGAAAAATTGTAGAACTATTAAGAATTAAAAATAAATTATTTGAAAATGTCTTTATAAAACCAATAGTTTCTGAGATATTGGCAAATGCCTATAGTAACACAATTTTGTGAGCTTTAGTTGTTAAATTTTAACGTAATAATTCTCAAATGCCATAGATTAAGTAAATAAGTAATTCTCTCAAAAAGTGTATGTTCTTTTTTCTTTAAACTCTTAGGGGAAATGTTTGTACAGCAATGATCATCTCTATATTTTAAACTCAATAGTCAATTTTTTTATTGGTCTAAATTTATAAATGAAGAATTTAATAGCAATGCGATAACAATAAAATGTGCAACCCCTAGTAAAATTTCCAAAATTTTAACCGGAATTCAAATTTTTAAAACAAAGTATCGACACTTGTGGGCCCAATATCGATCCTTTTTATTGGTCCAAATATATAAATGAGGACTTTATTTTTTTATATAAAATTATAAAACTTATAACCAGGAGTCAAAAAAGTTTTACATAAGTATAGTGCAATTTTAACTCGAGTTTGCTAGTTTATATTATTTTGTTTCGCATGTACTACAAATTTTGAGTAAATATCTCTATTTTTCAACAATAGATTGAGAAAGTTCGTACGGAGTTCCGTACCATTTATTTTCTTCTAACAAAGCTTATTTTGTAGAAAAATTTATAAATCAATTAGGTAATGACCATAGACGCCTTCAATTTCTATTCAAGCAGGTAAGGTTTTTATGTAATGCTATAAAATGAGTTCACACTATAAAATTGTGATTAATTAATTTTTTTAAAGATATATTTTATTTTAGAAACACAAATCTTAATCTTCCTCAGACATATAAAATAACATTTTAACAGGGTCATAACAGAATATTCTTAAATTTATTATTGACTATTGCTTTAGTGGTTTATCCTTTAAACTTTCATTCCCATTAGAAATACAGCAATGTCAGGTTATACCCCTTTTAGTTAGCGCCCTTTAGGTTGTACAGGCTAGTTTTAAAATTTGCATGGTTATACAAATAATATTTCTGTATTGGAGTTTATTGAGGCTTTACTAATAAATCATCAAAACTTCATTAAAAATTGGATTATTTATAAGTAGCAATCAAAAAATTTGAAAATATCCTCAACATTGTTTATTTTATAACATACGTTCGTTATTCAAGCAAATCAAAATGGTTTCTCGGCCAAAATATAATGTGTTATTTTTTAAAATTCAAAACGCATTTAAAATACCTCAAGGATTAAACGCTCAGGCACACTACCATTAGAGCCATCGAGCCATCACTGGAGGTCATTAGCCAGTTCTACAAATAAGGACGAATGACGCCGAGTCTATCCTCCAACCTTGCCTCATTTTACAATTTCTCGTTCGTCTATCATACAGGTTTCCTGCTGTCTTTGCGCCGTTACTAGTGTGGGCGACTGTTTCACGTGGCTTTTGCCCAGCTTGATTAATGGCGATACCTACTTCCTTACAGTTGTTTTAATTGGGGTATTTAACGTGTTCTTTATAAACACAATATATTATATGCCCACACAAGACCAACGATTAACTTAACCTAGGACAGCAGGCCAAATCAGAGCCGCCCAGAATAATCAAGGGGTTTGGGGCAGTGTAAAATTGGGAGACCCCTTAAACACATTATTATTATTATTATTATTATTATTCAACCTGTCCTCTGCCTCCTTCAGATTTCATAAATTTCTTCTTTCCTTCAAGTCATACAATATTTGAATACCTTTTTTCTAAGCTCTTTCCCTCAATCTTTTCTTTTATAACGGCATGCAGAAGACAGTTCCTCCTAAGGGTGTTTCCAATTCAGTTTGATTTGTAACGAAGAATCGCATCCAAAATGGTTCTCTTCTCACCCAATCTTCTTAGGACTTCTTCATTGGTCAGTCTATCTAATCTTCTCAAGTCTTCTCCAGTACCACATTTCAAAGTTTTCCAAATATTTATTTTCAATATTCTTGAAAGTCCAAGTTTCTGCCTCATACAACACGATGTTTCAAATATATAATTTCATCTGTTTCTTTATCAGTTCCAAACTCTACCTGCTAGTCAGCAGTACTCTCTTATTGTTGAAAGCTTCCTTGGATATCGCAATCCTCGATCTAATTTACTTGGTTTAGTATGCATTCTTTGTAAGCAGACTTTCCAGGTACTTGAACTACTTTATGCTTTTCAACTCCTGGTTTCCAATTTATATTCTCAGTGGTTCATTTTTTTAAATCTCTATCACTTTTTAAAATTCTCAATGTTGATCTCCATCTCATAGCTTATCCCTCCCTCCACTACCTAGTCCATCAGTTGATGCAGTTCTTCATTTTTAGCCAGAAATACTATATGGTCTGCATATTCTACTGTGTTTAAGACGTGTCCTCCTATTCTGAAATTGCCATATTCTGTTCAGTGCTTCTCTGACCAGCCAATCTCCATACAAGTTGAAAAAACTGGATGACAAACAGAATCTCTGCCTCACTCTTCTTGCCATCTCTACGCTGTTGATCTCTCCAGGATTCAGCCTCACATTCACTCGCTGCCCCAGGTATATGTTTACAACTAGCCTTCCTTCTGTTCCTCCAGTTAATGCCGATCTTCCTGAGTATTTCCATCAGTTTCTTCCACTTCACTCTATCAAACACCTTTTTCCAGTCAATGAACCCAATGTAAACTTCTTTCTTGACTTCCAGCACATTCTCTGAAATGATTCTCAGCATCACGATTTAATATGTGGTTCTTTTTTTAAATCCAAATTGGTCTTCTTTTATCACACTTTCAATTTCTGTTCCTGATCTGTCTATTTTTTTTAAGAGAACAGAAAATAAATACAATATAAAATTATAAAAACATTGTGCTGTATTAATTACCTCCGCACCCTTCTGGGTGATTCTGCGCCTGATCCTACACACCCTACCTCAGCACCTAGCTATTTACCAATTGCATAGCAGGACGTACTAGTATGCCATTAATAAATAGAGTATAACAACATTTGATTATCAAACTAACTTAACATGGGAATATATATTTCGTTTACCCTGAAAAGTTAGCAGTCTTATCTCGACCGGCTATTGTGTGACCTTATCTTATAGGCTGCACTATAGTTTAATCCATCACAGTAAGCTTGCGATCTTTCAGGGTAAACGTAGTGTACACCTTATATTACAAAACAAACCTAAAGAATAGTCATTTACTCACTGGATAGCAGAGCGAACCCTTAAGTAGTAGAAATATTTTGATGTGGCTTGGCGTACTTACACATTAAAGTATGTCCAGCAGCTTAAAGAAATTCTGAATTGGTTTAATAAAATGTGAGCCAGCTAAGGTCATCATACCAAAGAACATTTTAGACATATACTAGTTAAATGTAGAACATCCAAAATTGGAAAAAGTTTAATATAAACATATAAAAAAATTGCATCGAATAATATAATTTTCTAATGTATGTGTGTCTTTTTACAAAATTCAGAATCCCCTAGATAACTTAGAAAATTGAAACTTTGCACACTTATTGTATATACCATGGGACAGATTCTCGATTATTTTTTACTTATTAAAAATATAATTAATTTAAATCATTCTCACTTTATCCACTCTTACATAATTTCCGACAAAAAGTTGATTTTTTTTTACATACAAAGCCCAACCTCCCAAGCACTTATCAATAATTAAAGAATAGGTTTTGTAATGCAGGTTAGTATTAAAATCAACCCGTCGTGGACGGGTCTAAAACCTAGTTAGGGAATAAAATGCTAAGTAGATCAGTTTTGTAAAAATATCCACACACTGTTTTTTTTTATTATCCTGCTTTAAAATTTAATATCAAAAGTAGAAACTTGCTTACACATAGGTAAATGAAACATTTTCAATTTCTCTTTTAAACTATAGACTCAGATAAATCATATGTATACGCATTGGTGGGCATGCAGAATAAATGTCAAGCTTATCTAGTCTGGTTTTCTAATGATATCGAGGTCAAAGTTAGGATCCCGACAGGATGTACTGAAGTGTTTTATCATGGATGACTTCTCCCAACCCTCCACACAAATGTGGGTGCATTTCCCCTAAGTTATATATTTCTCATCCATATATATCATTAAAATGCGTATATCCCGTATGTGTTTTAAGATGCGGTAGAAAATAAATCCAAAGAAGAGTAGTAAATACTTATATATTCCCCCCACACACTGCGTCTTATTATCAATTCAGGTGATCGGTACTTATTCTTAAACAACATAAAATAAATAATAAACCTAAGCTAAATCTTAATATATATAAGGGATGAATAATCAAACTAATAATTATATATACATATTAAAAATAGGGAAAATTTATTACAGTAAGAGCAGTTAAATTACAGATTCACTTTTTCCACCCCCTGCTCTTCGTCACCCCCGCCACTGAGTGGTCTATGATATTTCCAAACCACGAATTAAAGTCCGGTCTTGCACGTGCAGAAAGAGAAAGAAGAAGCCGGCTAGTGTTGCGACCCGAAACACGAATGGTGCAGGGCAGTGGTCACCAAATGGCGGACCGCGGGCCGGCATTTGGACCGCAAATACATTTTTAAGGACCTTGACGAGAAAACGATAAACAGTGAAAAGGATGCTATTTCGGTGGTGGACGGGTAGTATACATGGAAGGCCAGCAATAATAAATAAGTAAAATAACTAAAAGGAAAGAAAATCACGTTTTTGAATTAGTATAGTTCTATAGGGCTTGAGTTAAAGTTTTGCCGTATCGTGGAAGTATGTCGAGTTTTTAACACGGACCTCCATCAAAAATAATTGGGAACCCTTAGTGAATGGAGTTATCTAAGATCTAGCTCATAAGACACTACTTTGCTCATACAGCTATGGTTTAGCTAATAAACCACTCCTTTGCTCATAAAGCTATAGAATTGTCTGTATGTATACTCTATTGATGTAAGAAGAGCAGAGTCTTGTACTCTTGGTAGGGGATAAAGATAAATCATAGGAACTGGATGGAACACGAGGTGTGATGTCATGTAGTATAGTTGTAGGTAAGAAGATTACTATTATGATTGTGGAGGGTATGGACTGAACGGAGTAAGGAAAATGCACGAGACGTGAAGTCAATTGCACGGCTACTCCAGGTCCTCTGGCTCGGGAGAGACCACTAAGGGTGGAGGGGGATGAATAAGTGCATATGTAATTTAGTTCTGAATCATAGAGAAAGAAAGTGGAAAGGAAGAGAAAGAAATATTATAGAACACGAAGAGAGGGAGAATGTTGAAAGAAAGATAAGAAAATATCATAGACCACTCGAGGTTGAAGGGGTAGGAGGGAATAAACTGCTGTTACCGTAATACTCAGAAAAATAAAAAGGTAGCTAATTAGATAATTTAATAACTGTAATTTCCTTACTAAACAACATAATATCATCAGAATAAGGTTGAGGAATTCCAATATACTAATTTAAGGAAACACGTGTGTTTAAAACACATTTAAAAGCAAGTAATAAATTACATGTCTGAAGGTTATAAAGTAGTGAACTAATTTAAGGGACTATGTGTGTTCAATAATCAAACCTTGAGTTCACTTTCACCATAAAACCAAACAAGATGGGACTAACTCCTCAACTGCATACCTATCGATACAGGTTTATCTTTGCTACAGTAGCCCCATGGCTTCTTTGGTGCTGACTGACAGCTCACAGCTGACTTCTGACAGTCAACATTTAGGCAT
Organism: Timema shepardi; assembly: GCA_902151425.1. Classification (NCBI taxonomy): domain Eukaryota; kingdom Metazoa; phylum Arthropoda; class Insecta; order Phasmatodea; family Timematidae; genus Timema; species Timema shepardi. The sequence goes on along the minus strand of CABFVX010000201.1, from coordinate 135,027 downwards.
ATACCTAAATTTTGACTGTCAGAAGTAACAGCTGTTAGACACATGTTTTTGCAGATCATATAGTTCGGCGTAGGGATCCATAATTTGGTCTGGTAACTTTTCAAAACTGTCGGCTGTAGGTCAGCACCAAAGAAGCCATCGGGCTACTGTAGCTGAAAGCCACTGTCCCTTATTCAGATGGCAGTAATAATCGAAAAGTGGCTTGGCCAAGTAGGAAACGAATGCTAAAACCTAGGAACAAACTAAACAGCATCGGCCCACGTGCCTCATGGGACCTCCCGCCTCACTCGTCACCCGACCAAGACATCGAACCGGAGCCGCGCAGGAAGCTTCAAGGTCATTCACATCGTCCTCCACCCAAATACGGTCTTCTCTTTTCCCTGCCCCACGACCCAACAACACCTATTTCCCATTTGTTCCGCCTCCACTCTAATCACCTCACCTTTATAATTAATTAGGACCATTATGTGCAGAGATGGAGATGGTGGGCTTCACAATGCTTTCTGGACCAGAAACAATTGTTATTAGAAGACCGGAAGATTTATATTCCGTTCTGTGTGATGTCAAAGAAATAACTTACCTTGAGACCAAAAAATTTCAAGGTAGGCCTATTTTTTAAACTTATTCTTTTAGTAATTCCTAAAAGGTTATCCCTTTTTTGGCGTTTTATACGCAGAGTTGACTTGAAATTTCTAGAATTTGATTTATATCGTAAAATAGATAACAAATTCACATAGATGGGTTAGTTTAGTCTTCTTTTTTTCAATTGTAGAGGGGTAAGGGTTTGAACCCAGTTTTAGGATTTTCCCAAAAATTGTTTCCAATTCTTTCTTTATAAAAATGAGGATACAATTTATATGAATCATATCTATCTAATTTTTACCACATTACAGTGGTTAAATTCTTAAAACCCAGACGGGTAATAAGACACGGCGCTAAAAAAAGATCAAATTTATATATTTTTCATTAGGACGTGTAACACCTTGGTTATTACTAACGTATTAAAAACTCGAAAGTTAACTGCCGCACTTACAAAAGTACACCACCTATCCCTATCTTGAACCAGCTCTAACCAGTTCACCTCATTACATAATATATATTTCAGGTGTATTTTAATGCTATCCTACCATCTGTATTTAGGCCTTCCCAATTGGTTTACCAGTCAATACTCTGATCATGGTTCTAGAATATACTACCTGTATTCGCGCTGCATGTCCTGCATTCAGTAATCTACGAGACGTGATTATTTACGGCTTTATTTAAGAGTTATAGGAACATGGGATAGTTTAGCTTAGAGAAGTGGAAAATCACTCCAGTGTATGCGAAATGCTTTGAGAATTATGATACTTCCAATCAATTTTGGGGCAGTTAAAATCACCTAATCGATAGGTATAGTTAGCCAAAGCACCTTCATGAAATGTAAAGTAGTTCTTAAATGCTTCGACTGTTATTTGGGGAGCAAGATATATGTTCCCAATTAACAGTTTTGAGTGATAAAATGTTGGGATTTCAATCCAGACACATTCCATATTATTCTCAAGGTCAGTCCTCTTGGCCACACCAGAAATAAAATCAATGACAGAGATGAGAACACCACCAACCCTTGAAACAGTAGATTCATCATATAACCGATCGTCTCTCTAAACATTATAGTAAGGGGGAAAGTAGTTTTCATTACAAATTCACTGGAGAGCCAAGTTTCAACGAAACAAATAATAGAGAATTCTTCCAAACAAACATTTGTAAATAATTCCCTTGCTTTGGTTCGTAGACCCCGAACATTTTGATAACATAATAGAATATCATTATTATTCACTGAGAGCTGGGTTGGGAGGTATCCTCCACATCTCTACCGATGGTCACGAGTGGGGTTCAAATTGAATCCTCTTGAGAGCTAAGGTTAGATGCAACAGCAGCTTTTACAGTTGCAGACACACAGTGGGACTCCTCACAGATTATCTGCTATGGTGGCGACTTCCCATATAATAATAATAATAATAATAATAAACAGGATATCCACAATATCTAAAAGAAAAGTCGTTAATTATCCCTGAGCCAAGAATCCAAATATCCCTGACTTGCTAAAATCAAAATTGATAATAATATTTAATAAATATGAATACTTCATTTGTTTATATAATTATGTATGGAATTCAATATAAATAAAAGTTAAATATTAACTTGAATTAAAAACCCTGTATGAATAAGATACAATAAAGACCATTTCTATTCCCAAGGAAAAAAATCATTCAACGTTCCCTAATGATGATCAAATTCTTTCTTTCCTGAAAATGTTAAACTACCCAAAATTTCCAGGTTGTCAATATCTTACTTGAATTAGGTCATCATATAGTACTAATATTAATAGTAATATAATGTTTAAAAAAATTAGGAAGTTTGTATGGTTACTATTATTCCCACACAAATATGTAATATAATTTTTTAAATAGGACGTCATTTGTAAGCTACCCTTAAACTAAATTTTATCTGAAAAGCAACTATAGTGTAATTTGTCATATCAAACACTACCGACGTACCGATTTGAAACAAAATCGTTAGAGTAACTTTTAAATATTTTAAATTTTTGAAAAACTTGTCATTAGTCAACGAATTTTTGGCCAAAAATCAAAGCTACAAAATCGCTAATATCATTTTCTAAAAAAATTTAATGCAAAAAAGCATTAATCATTTGAGGGCTAATGTCAAAATAAAAATAATTTTCTGAGGTATAGCCCTATAAAATCTAGCTATCAAGTTTGAATGAAATCCTTCAAACAGTTTCAGATCTGTGGCCACGAACAGAGAGAGAGAGACAGACAGACTTACAGACAGAGATGGGGGCATACAGAATGGTAAAATCCACCATTTTGGGTTCGAGCTCATATAAAATGTAGAGAATTGTCATATCTCGAGATCAATATATTCATGACAACAATACTTTTTCTTGATATGAAATAGTAAAAAAACAAACGAATTTGTTATAACCGCGTCAATACACTCATTGATTAAAGAAAGCTATATAGAAATGCCAGTACTTTATTAAATGTACATACTAGCGATCTAAGGCGTCAGTCTTGCAATAGAAGTAAAAGTTAGAAATCACACCCGAGTTTCCCAACCTTAGTCATTAAGTCGAGAGAGCATAGCTGAGAAAGTGGAAGGCTATATATAGCTTTCTGGTGGTGAGTGTGGACAGAGAGGCAATGAAGTAGGGTTGGAAGAGATTTCTTTTCCTTCATTGGAAACTAGGTTTGTAAATAATTGAAAATTATAATTTGTTAGCAAAACCTATCCACTTTTATACTTAGTAAGGCCAATAGGTACATTCAAAGCACGCGTTTACAAATAAATATTTTCAGTGATTAAATTGCTGGTCATTAATTAATAAAATAACCAACTAGACTTGGATTAAAAAATTATATTAGTTTGGAATAAATACATTATGCCATACAAAATTAGGTAAAATAAAAATCTAGGATAGTTTTAAGAATAATAATATGATTTGACACTAGAATAATTATGTAATTTTATCACTATTGAACTGATTGTAAATAAAAACAGTTTTTTGTATCACCTATTATAGTTATTTATATTATTATATATCGTATGTATGTCTTGTTAGACTAAATTTCAGCACCATATTTTAGTTACTATTCCTTAACAATGACTAATGGAAATTAGAATAAAATAGGTTGTACTCATAAAATGTGATTTGTATTTATACTATACAAATTATAGCCTTTAATAAAACACTTGTTGAAATGGTTAAATACGTTTTGCACTGACCTATGTTCTTAAGAACCCATCTCACAGCTAATTAACAAGAACATTATATATAAGATTATGTTCAAACCGGAAAACGTATCAACTGTAGATTTTTTTTTTAATTTCATTTGATAACAATGAAATTGAGATCAGTTTTATATTTTTATTTTAAAATAATATATTTTAAATTTTGCTATACTTTTTAAATATAACATAAAACTGTTTCACGACTCTAATCCACTATTTTTAGAGTTTAGTACATAAAACCTCAGCATGATGAAATGTATGGTTCAAACTGTATTATCTACCTGGGTCAGGTGTCGTCCGCATGGCTATACGACGTTTCAACTTTCTAGATTAACTGCTTCAGTGGCCGCATGTTTTAAGGTGTCAATCTCGCAATAGACTACACTGATGATGACAGGGAAATTGGGGTTCGAAACCTAGTTGGGTGTATTGAGGGTAGTTTTTCCTATACATGGTTTTCCACTCTTCCTCCACGCAAATACGGCCACACTTCCTTTAAATTCAACCATCCTCATCCCTAACACTTTAACGTAATTAATACATTTGCGTACAACCTAAACAACTAGTAAAACGCAGTGGTAAAGAATATTACACGTTCTATATTTCTTAGTTTTTGAGTTTTATCATTAACATACATATAAATATGCAATATATTTGTTTCAAACTATAAAGAAGATCAATGCCAAAGAAAACTTAATTCGAATTGCTATAATGTAAATTAGATAAACGAGTAGACTTACATTTTGGGTCGAAATGATTCTGATCACTAGCTCAACTTGTGTCCAAGGTCAAAGGTATCAAGTCGTTGCTTACCTGAAACAATAATAAACACATTATAAAAGGCACCTACTATTTTAAGGCAAATATGTTTACAAATCAGTATTTCTCATGGAATGGCAGTTCTGAAGCTTCATGACCAACAAAACAATACTCAGTTACTATCTTAAAATGTGTAGTTTATTTGTTTAAGGATAACTATTTGTCTGCCATTTATTTTTATCTTAGAACTGTGACATTTCAAATTGTTGAATTGACAGGTTTTTAATATTTTAGTTTTCCATTGCGTTTCTACCCAACCTCTATAAACGCAAAGAAGGGTACACTTCCTCTAATCTATATTTCTCCCCCGTAAACCTTACATTAAAGTGGTTTTTAACATTTATTAAGCCAAATAATTTAAAAAATACTATTTCTTACCAGTGTATATAGGCTCAAACATTTATAATTAAAGTAATTGTAATTTTTAAATTTATTTTTCTGCATGTTTCACTACTCATTCGGGTTCTATACGCATTTAATTAAACCAGTAAATAAGGTGGAGTTTGAAGTAAATGTACCCACATTTGCGTGTAATAAGAGTGGGAAAGCATTCGGGGTGGGCTGGTGACTTCTCCACAACAGGTGGGGAGTCAAACTCCGACCTCCCACTAATCGACAAACCAAACTAGATAAGCCTGACCTTTAACTCGCATGCCCCAGCTGTGCGTTTTTTTTATATTAAAATAAAAACACGAGTATATTATTTTGTCGTTGGAAGCCCAAATGTTGTTCTCTAGTTATGCCAAACCCTCAGTCGTCTGCCGCTAGCACGATTATCTCGGTCAGTTACGGCGCACTACAGTACTTTCGCTTCCTGAGAGTGATGTTGATCGGACACGCTAGCCGCGTTAAATGATACCACGGCTATTACCCGTGGCCTAGTGCTCTACCACTGGTATAGGTGGCACTGGGTCGAGTCGGGGTGGTTCTGATAAATACATGTTTTATTTGCATAAGGGTTCTACAAGATTAAAATTCAACTCATTGATAGAAAAATGCAGTAGTTTAAAGTCTAAAATCTTGGATTAAGACTTGAAAACGCCTAATAACAAGTAGTGACAATTTTTTCAATAAAATATGTGGTATATCTACGTATAAAATATATCTTAGCCAAAAAATAACAATACGTTTTAATTTGTACGTTTAATTCTGGGGTGATACACGAGTTAATCAAAGGAGTGGGAATCAGGATAGTATTTTAGAGTAAGTTTAACCCATATTAGCCCGGAAAGAAGAATTAAATCACCAGCATAATGTACACGTGGAAAACTACCCACAGCACCCGATCTGTGTTTGAACTTTAACATTTCTAAAAAAAGTAATCTTGTGCAAAACCAGTTTAAAGTCTTAGACCTGCACTATAGGTCAATTTCATTTAATAAAACGTTTTTCAAAAGTGAATATATATTCTAATTTAATATTAGAAATTATTTAAACTAAATTTTTATTTCTTCAAAGTTTAAATACTTTACAATAAACTTTCCGTTATAAATTGCAATATTAATCATCGAATTCCTCTCAAAAACAGATGACTAACTTTCTTGCTACACAAAGTATTTTAAAAACGTTTGACACATTTTACTAAAAAAAAAAATCATGGCTAACTTTTTGCCGTCATTAATATTGTAATTATTTTAAGTGTTGCATTATCTTCGATGAATACCAATTAAATGTTTTACAACTTAATTTTTTGTCTCCATGTCTTACTACTTAATCGGGCTGTCCTTGTATTGACACTTAGGGAGTATGAATGAAAAATAAAAAGGTTTAGAATAACTATCCGATTTGCGTGGATGAAGAATCGGAAACCAATTAGAGAAAAACAATTCAACCCACTCATCCGGGATTCAAGCCCCGAACTTATCATCACTAGAAAACTAAATAAGACGATACTGACGTATTTATCTACGTGCCCACCAATGCGTGTGTTTTTATTTTAAAACGAGTCTGGCACAATCGTAGACCTACAGAATCTATCATAGGTTGGAACAAAAATTTCAATAATTTGTTTTCAGTAAAATTCCCTTAAGGCGAGAGTGTAGGAAACACGAAATAAGGGCAGTATTTTTGTAGTTTATTGTAATTTTTGGTCAAGATAAATCATATAATTCTCCAGTACAAGCATAGAGTTTGTTTTCTTTCACATGGTGACCTCAACAGTTTTTGAATACAAGTCAAGGGTGTCCTGAAATTTAGTGGAATCCTTTTCTTTTCTTTTAAAAAAGTATAATCTAATGCCGCTATGATAATTATAGTTACTAAGTGTTGATATAACCATGTGAAAAAGTTAAACTTTATGATTAAAGTGAAGAAATACTTTATTTATTTGGGTAAAAAAAAAAGTTTTCCTTTAAAATCGGCAACAACACTGCCCTTACTTAACTCACGTTTCCTTCACTCCCGACTTAAGTAAGTTTACTCAGAAAAACAAACATACTCTTGTTTCTCACAAAAATAACTTCATACTTACATATTAAATAAAGATGTTCAAACAATTTTTTTAAATGTTCAATTTTCAATTTTCAGTGACTTGTAAAATACACCAGAGTTATTTAAAAAAATTACATATTCTTATTTATTATGAAAAGCACGATGTTAATGGGTTCAAACCCAGTCGAGATCAACGGTTTTTAACGATAAAAATCCGTGGAACGACTTTCTTCGTAGGGGAAGAAAAGCCACTGGTTCCATGCCAACTGTGGCATACAAAAGAACCATGGAAAATACCTAAAAATACCTTTCCCGGCAAAATTGGTATGCCCTTTAGTATTCTCTCATATACATTCTCGCGTGTTGTCAGTTCAGAAAGTGCATGTTAAATAACTTACCTCAAATAAATAAAATATTATGAAAAAACGCCCAGACCTATCTTAAGTTAAATATTATAAACTATTTCTAAAAAATGTCAAATCATCTAAAAATTTTCTCGAGTAAACTACCCTTACTTAAATTAATTTGTTTTAGAAAAATAAGCATTCATTATTATTTATCGTGGAATATGATCATTTGATACGAATTTTGAATAAAAACGTTAAAACTATTTTTCTAAGCAAATTTTAAAAATCAGTACTTTTGAAGGATTTTTTTTTAGAAAAAAATTTACATTGTAAAAAATATCTCACCAGATAATCATTATTTTACCTCAACAAATTTTTCATAAAAACCAAGTATAGAGTGTTATTTATCAGATCAAACCCTCCTTAGACATCGATTTTAAACAACATCTTTAAAGCTATTTTAGAAGGAAAAAAATCATAAATCATTCATCAATAAACTACCCTTAATTTAAAGGCTAGGATCAAAATCAAAATAATGTCCTGAGGCATAGTCATTTAAAATCTAAATATCACGTTTGAACAAACTCTACTAAGGTGTTTCGGATGAAGGTGTAGGGTAGACAGATAGACATGGGTACAAACAGAAATGAAAAATTTAATTTTTCGGGTTAGAGGACACATACAACGCAAATATTCATCATAATTTGAGGTGGAATATAAAAAGTTAGAAGATAACTTATTTAAATACGGCTCCTGATATACGTCAGACTAAATCGACCTCGCAAGTACAGTTAAAGTTGTGCTAGTTTAGAGGTGTATATATTGTACATGTACAGTGAAAGTATATATTATCGAATTGGGTTCACTCGCTTGCAACCAATCTACCAATCAGACAACATCGTAATAATCGTTACATGACGTTGTAATGAACCGAGTTAATTAAAAATAACAATAAGCAATTTTTCAAACAACTAAACGTGATTGCTAATAGGTATCCAACATTAAATAGTATAAACATAGCTGTGAATGTGTAAATGAATTAAATTTAAAATTAATAGAAGAAATGAACTTCTTAAATATATTTTCAAAATATATGTTTAACATACATATTTTTAACTATATTACTTATTAATAACGTTTCTATTATTTTTAATAATAAAGGATCTTGTAAAAACAAAGTATGTAACTGTAAGTAATTGTTCAGTAATGATCCAGGTCAATAAAATGATGATAGAAATTACTAACCAAAAGGAAAATTAAAAATACGGTTATTGATTAATTTTATAAATGAATAATAATTTCTCAACACATACTAGGAAAGTACATATTAAAGACTAAATTAATACTATTTTTCCGTATTTTTTCTTTAATAGTGAAATAATTTAAACATATTATTAGCTATATTTTAAAAAGTTAGAGAAGTTTACAGGAATGTAGGGATAAAAATGCGTATTTTGTATTTTACTGATTTTTTAAAAATATTTCAGAATTGAGCCTAGTTATTCTAAAAATAAATGAACTATTAAAATTCCCAACAGGGAGTAAGGCCTGTCGGCCTTTTATATTTTAAATACAACTGAATAGTGTAATATATAAAATGTACCCTTACAATGTGATAAGCGGACCCAGGCTTCTGTTTGGTCTTGTCTGGTTTACCAGTGACGGTGGGTTATGGGTTTAAATCGCAGCCTAGCGTACTGGGATTTTTTTTTTACTAAATTGTTTTTCATCTTCTCTCTTTCTATCGTTATTCTAAATTATGTCTTCCTTATCTCTGACCCATCAACGTAAACATGCGAATATTCCAGCCAAGTAACGTAACACTGACAACTTAGGGGAGTGCAATGTCGAAGTTGAAGGTCATCTCGTTCGCTTCGGCGTCAACGCCAACAACAACCTTCACATCTTCAAAACACTTCGAAGTATGAAGAAAATATTGCTATACGGCGGAACAGATTTGAAATATCTCCCTAAAGATGACATCTTTCAAAATATAATAATTTTTAGAACATCCAATAAACATTATTTTATCACCATCTAGTAATTAAATTGCATATATATGCCCTAACGTAGACATGATTAATTAAAATATGTCAACATAAATAAGAGACCTGCAGTGTGCCTGGTTTTTCTTCCTAAGCTTTCTTCTTCAGCAAGATGCACTTAACGGATAATTTAAAAATAAAATAAATGTTGTGAGACTGCAACAAAACACTTAGCTTAAACTTTGCTTCAAAAATTTTAAGATTCGCTTCAACTCCACTGTGCAATTGAAAAGTTACTTTTTCACACACTTATATATCTAAAGCATTATGTTTTATTTGTGAATATCTTTATTAGATGAAATAGTAGAGCCGATAGTTCTTTTTTGTGGCTATAACGTAAGCGTCACTATTTCTCCTAATGTGCAGATTTAGTCAAACACGTTACTATTTCCACTTAGTGTGCAGGAAGACGAACACATAGCTTTCTTCCTTGTGTACAGGGTCAGAGACGATCTATGTTTCGTCATTGTGTAAAGCGTCAGGGGCAACAGTAACTATTTATATCTCGTGCTAGAGTCTTAAAAGCACATACATTTTTTTCTGACCCGTGCAAAGCGTAAGTGGAGCACCTTACATTTCTTCCTCGTATGCAAAATAGACCCAATACATCAATATGTCTTCCTTGTATAGATGGTCAGTAGATTACGTCATTATTTCTGCTTAGTGGTAAGAGTCAACAGAGCACATCACTATTTATGCCTAGTGTACAAAGTCACCAGAGCGGTGTTACTTTCTCCGCTTGAAAACGCCCGCGTGAAGAAATAAAGCGTGCACAAACGTCAGCACAAAATGCACACTTTAGAAAAGTAAAAGTGTATCGCTATACATTGCATGATGTCATTTCTTCCTTGAGTGACAAGAAATAAAGTCCTTCAAATAATCTAAACCAGCTTCGGTAATCGTATGGTCTAAGAGGTCACTGCCGCATTAGATGAAACTGCCAATGACGAGAGCATCGGGGTTCAAATATTGTCCTGTGTACTGAGGGTGGTATTTCCTGAATGCTTTTCCAATATACCTCCACGTAAATTTAGGTACACTTCCTCAAAATTCTGCTTTACAAATCCCTAACACATTAGCGTTATTAGTACAAATCACATAACCCGAATGGGTAGTAAGATATAGTGCTGGGAAAAAACAACAATTTATGTAGTATGTTTGTCCGTGCGCCCGAATAAAATCGTTAGCGCTATCATAATTTTGTGTTTATAATTAAGTACTACTGCCCTACGTAGATTCAGTTTATAAATGGATTGTTTTAGAAGTTTACGTCAAATGTAAAAGTATATAAACATTAATTTTACTAACAACTTGATGTAAAGGGCCGAGAAATGGAGATAACATCAAACAAATTGACCATAAATTAGAGCAAAGAGAGATAATGATAAAACCACATGTGGGAAATCCAGTGTCATATTCAACCAGTCTGGTTTACCGATGACGTGAAGACCGGGATTGTAAGCCCGGTAAGGTGCACTTTGGGTGTTTTTCCTAAATCATGTATCATGCACCTTCCACGCAAATGGTGTTTACATTTCCTTTTAATTCTACTTTTCTCATTGATACTCCTCCATTATAGTAATTAATTGTGGACCACGTGAACGCGTATTAAAACGCTGTGACATCCTATCCAGAATTAAAAGTTATACTTCGTACTAAGTTCATCGAAAGAAGACAATTACTTTTACTACTTTTAATTCAAGGGGTATAGTTCCAAAGCCTCCTTTACAAAATACTTGTGTGAACCCCAGAAGGAAATATTTAATGCATTCGTGATAAAATAATTTAATATTTGCATATTTAAGAGATAGTTAATTAGAATACATAAAGATAACAATTTTAGCTTACACAGTGTGTAGGAAGTTTAAATGCGACAGAAATATACACAGGAGATAAAGTCAAAAATAGAAATAGCAAAGTCTGTTTTCAGAAAGAAGAGAATGCTACTGGCTAACAAACTGGACCTGGAAGTGAAGAGTAAACAAGTGAAGTGCTACCTACACACGGAGCATTGCTTTGCATAGAGCTGAGGTATGAACTCTGAGTAAAAAGGGTGGTGAATATTTTGAAAACTTTGATATGTGTATATTGAAGAAGACTATATCGGATGAAGTTCACAGATGATTCAATTAAAAGAGAACCATTTTGCAGGTGATTCCACAAAGAAAAGTCAACTGGATGGGTCATACATACTATGAGGAAAAATAGCTTACCGAATGATGTCATAGAAGGCAACGGGGTGGGTGACCTCAAATAAGGAGGTAAGATAAAATTTCACGATCTTTAAATGGAAGCTGGTAATTGGGCATGCTAGAGGACTCAATTTGGACCAGGCAATGGACCTGTAGAAACACAGAAACCTTAATAATAACAACAATAGTATGAAACCACCACTTTTAGATGGCTTATAATAAGTCGCAATACTGTGTCCATTCTTTATTACTTGAGCTGGGTCGTCCTACAACCGTTAATCTATCAATATAAATATGAACAGGAAGACTAAACAATGACGCTGTTTGGGACAAACTATATACTAAACGTTTCGGTAATGTCTTCTTACAGGTAGTCTTTGGGAATGTTCCTATTTTGAAAAAAAAAGTTAAAATGTTCCTGATTTGATAACCTGAATCCACACTAATATTTCCTGTGTGTTTTGAACCAGGTTATAAAACTGTTGTTGAAGTTACTGGAAGTGTGCTCCACGGTAGTGAATAAGTTAGTATATTAATCATTGTGGGGCAAATTTAGTGATGTATTGTGTGACATTATCGCATATGAATATGAATATAATAATTGTATAAATTAAAAATATCAATATATTATTACATAAAAACACTACAAGAAACCAAATTACAAGAAACTAGGATATTATGTAAATTTACTTAATCATGTCAATGCATGAAATATAATGATTAAAAGTTGTAATATCTTTTTAACTCTAGGTTGTTGATATTTATTTTATAAAATAATAAAAGACTCTCGCTGACAGTGATTTAGATTTGAGTTTCTTCGGAAATCACCCTATAAATTTCCAGTTTAAATTCACACCCAGAACTCGAAAGCGTCTACTCTTTGTATCCTCAAACGTAGATCTAAATTTAAGTGGGAGAATTGAGGAGATAAATGAATAGCTAGTCCATTTACACCCATTATTAAAATGCTCAAAAAGTAATTTCAGATATGTTTATTCACTGAAACGTACACTTAATCTATCAACTTCCAGATACTTCTCCTACGCTAAGAAACTTAAATAAACTTTCACCACCCCTTCATCAATTTCCAGAATCTTCTCCTACGCCTTAATCAAACTCCATAAATTTCCACTACACCTTCATTAACAAACAGGAAACTTCCCTTACGTCTTCAGCAACTTACAAAAACTTTAATATTGCCTCTATTAACTTAAATAAACTTCCAAAATGTCATCCTCATATGAGTGAAACACTTATGTCATCATATAATCGCTATATCATTATATAATAGAAACTTTCATTATGTCATCATTGTGATAACAGAAACTTATACTACGTCTTCATATAACAGAAACTTCCCCATCAGAAATATCCAAACCGTTAGCTTCCCCTACGTCACCATATAACAGAAAGTTCCAATACGTCATTATGTCACAGAAACTTCATACCCAATCCTTATGGCAAGTTTACAATACGCTCTTCTTGTCGCTCAACATTTGCAAATGTTGCCTGAAGCGTTCAAGAAAATGCTCTCTATCTCGTGCTATTCTGCTCGGGTCTCTCTCCCCCCTAAAATCGACAAGAACCTCATTTTGCATGAGTGCTTCATTGTTTAGCCATGTAAGGCCTCTGACCCCACCCCTTTGCCATCATATCGTAGAGGGGAAGCGAGGGCAGACCAAAGAGAGCAAGACGGGAGGCACTAGCGATCCACTATCGTTCTTGCCCTGGGTAGAGCCACTCTTATTAAAGTCACTTCTGTTATCGACACTTTAAATTAGGTCAGTTCTCATAAGAGAATATTTGTTTTACTATGCGAGATACAATTAAATATACCATCATCTGTGAGCACGCTGAACAAAGGTCAAGCTCATCTAGTTTCCTTTTCCGGTGGTGGAAAAGGTCAGGGTTTGAATCCCAACCAAGTATACTGAGGGTGATTTTTACTCGATGTATTAACAATATTTTTTCTACGCGTGTGAAGGTACATCTCCTCCAAATTCCACCTTCCCCATCCCTACCACAATAGTTTAGTTAAATTACAGATAACTCAGATTGGTAGTAAGACATGGTTGGTGCCAATATATAAGATATATATATATATATAACATACACGTATTTGAACCTGCAGAAGAGTTATTAAAATAGGTAACTGTACTCCATGTTGTTAAATGTGCTAAAATAACACTCTAACAAATTGACCAAAAAACTTATATTCATCCTTTCCACTAAGGTTGCTTGTTGTATGGGAGGGGGAAAATCAAAATATTTGTGGCTATTAGTAAAACCTTTAATAAGGTTGTTTTATACTAGCGATCTTAGTTATTAATTAAAAATCCTTCGTTTTATACGCTAGGCTAGTATATTAGACATTCATCCTCAATATCTAAATGAGCCAGAATCAAACCTAATTAGTGTCTACAAGAACCAAATATTCATATTTTAGCTATTCATTTTATTTAGCACATCATCTGACTACCCGTTCAGGATATACGCTTATGTACTAATTACGCTAATGCGTATAGGGATGAAGGTTATTTATATGAAATGTAGCTGCATTCGCATGGAGGGATAGTGGAAAACAATTTTGGGGAAATCACTATAAGTAAACCCGACCTACAGTAGCCCCATGACTTCTTTGGTGCTGACTGACAGCTCACAGCTGACTTCTGACAGTCAACATTTAGGTATGTACCTAAATTTTGACTGTCAGAAGTGACAGCTAGTAAACACATGTTGTTGCAGATCATTTAGTTCGGCGTAGGGATACATAATTTGGTCTGGTAACTTTTCAAAGCTGTCAGTCAGCACCAAAGAAGCCATGGGGCTACTGTAGAGTCGAACCTCGATATCCTCGTCTTCGGCAGTTTAGTCTACTACGAGAGTAGCACCTTAGACCATGCGGCCACCGAAGTGGGTTATTCATTTTACTACTATATATACATTCTAACAACAAAATTTTCCCTGTCTCGTTTCGCTGCCCGTCCGGGATATCCGACACATATAATTACATTAATGGGATGGACATGAAGAAAGTGGAATTTAAAGGTATTTACATTTGCATGGAGGTAGAGTAGGAAGCCAACTAGAAAACACCACCCTCAGTACACTCGACCAGGATTTGAATCCCAACCACCCGACAAACTAGACTAGACAAGCTTGACGTTTAGTCCGCGTGCCCACGGATTAAGTTAATGCAAGAGCTATTTAACAATTTTATCTCCCAAGAAATAATAATTACAGCCTCAATCGTGGCTACGAACATTGAAGATAGGTGCTTCAAACTATGACCAAACACTTCTCAGAATACTCAGTTTGAGCCTCAGTGAGGTTGAAGTATTTTAAGTATCCACTTAGAGGTGAGATTCAGGATTTAGAACAGCCCAGTACATTTTTAGTGAGACATTTAACGTACACTTTCTAAACACATTCACTATCTTAGCACGCGATTTACAAACTAATTTAATCTAGGATAGTACGCATTATACTTAACACTCATCCCTAGTTCATATATTATATTTACCAAATGGACAGCAGTATAAATACGTATACAAAAATAGTAGTTATCTTCCACGTCGGAATCAAACTAAGGTCTTTTAGACTTGTGGTCGAACGTTCTAACCTCTGTATCAGGGCTGAAAACACTCCAATTTAAGCACACTTGTCGCTATAAATTAAAACTAGATAAAAGAGAATATTGAAAATGTTTCAGTCAGTAAAGCTATGGCTCTTCCCTCCCCCACTGTACATCTGACGGAACCACACGGATCCCCCATGCAGGCCAATGCGATTCTCCTCCGTACAATGGCCCTACAACCAGGTCACCCATGACGCGGGTCAAGGCCATACACTATCTCTACTACATCTCCACTGTCCTCACTATTGTTTACAAGTTGTCTTATAGTGTTTCATGTCCCGGCAGATCCACACGAACCTTTGGAAGGACACACCGACACGAAGCCAAGTGGTGTTTTGTTTAATTTGTGTTATGTTACACTCGCAGGGAATTATGAACCATTTGTACCTAATTTCACGTCGTGCAAAGACTAGAATTTGTGTTAAATTTAATTTGTGTGTGTACTCCGTCAGGGCTATCTACATTTTTTAAATACCGGGTCGTGTTAAGCTCGACTGCTGAGGACGGGGAGATCGAGGTTCGAATCTCGGTCAGGTGAACTTGGGGGGGGGGGGTTCCTAAATGGTTTTCCGTTCTCCCTCCACGCAAATGCGGGTTCACTTCCTCTAATTTAACCTTCCCAATTCCTAATCCATTAGCGTAATTAGTACTTAAAGCGTATAACCCTAACGGATAGTAAGACGCGGTGCAAAAAAAACGGGGTAGGGATGAGAAAGTTATAATTAAAATTAAGTATGTCTGTATTCGCGTGAAGGGAGAGTGATAAACTATTTAGGGAAAATCAACTTCAGTAACTAGCCTAGATTCTAAACCATATCTAACCATCACTAGAAAACCAGTACAAGGCAAGACTAACACTTTTTTTCCTTTTGTATACATCTTGGCTTGTTATCCAGTTACAGAGAGGTCAGAACTCAAATGTCAGTCAAGATATTTTTTCAATGGTTTCCCACTCTCCATAAACGCAAAAACGGATGACTTCCTAATCCCTACTACATTAGTGTAAATATGCAGATAGCCCTGATGTGTAGTAAGACGGTGCATTACAAACAATATCTACCTCTCTGTGGGATTGAAACTGTATCCGCAACGTTTGTGTTTAGATATGCGTGGCACGATCAATTCGGAGCCGATCATGTTTATAGTGTCCTTGAAGGGTCTCGATCATTACAAGACCCAGATAGGCTACGAGTAACACAAATTCGTCTCTAAAAGGCGCAGCGAAAGTTGACTCGGAATTGGATCACCCCCGTTTAAGGCGCACTGTAACTAGTTCCCGTGCGAGGCAGTTGAAAGCCAGACAGGCTGTTTATGTAATGTTTACAAAAAAAATATTATCAACGCGTCTTACAACCTATTCAGGCTATACGCATATGATAACTACTTTAATGGGGTAGAGATGAGGAAGGAAGCATTTTAGAGGTAATAATAGTAATAATGCGCATCTGAGCTACATCATTTTATCCCATTTTGTGGAAAGATTAGCCAGTACTATTATACTGTTGCTCAGGGGACGCCCGAATGTACTAATCGTACATCCTTTCCTCAGTAGACCCAACCGGGACTCGAACCCCGATCTCCCTGTCATCAGCAGACCATTCTAACATGATAATGACGCCTTAGAGAAGTGGTTCTCTATTTCTTCCAACCAAGGGCCACATTTTTTTCCTGCATGGACTGGGCATTAGGGTTTAAAAACTTAATTTGGTAAATTTACATGTAGAAGATTTATAAAAGTCAATACATAAATTAATTAATACAGTCATAATTAGCATAGGTTTGTCAAACGTACGGTGTAAAACAATGTTGCTGGGTTATATTAATATATTACACTGCCTTAGAGTATATTATTCGGCCAATAAATCGGGTATTATTTACAATAATTCCAGTAACACGATTACTTGGCTAGGCGCCAGGGCGTAAATAAAGCCCCCATTCGGAAATAATCTGAGGAAATTTGCAAATTATTTTAGTCGCTTTATTTAAGGTATGTAATGAACATACTAAGTTTCCCCTCCTCCTACGAGGTTTGAGTTAGGCGCCATCTTGGAAATATAGCAGCGAAATGTGTATTTTCACAAAAATCTCGTTAAACGTTAATTTTACGGTAGGAATAGATATTATCCATTTTATTCCATATTAAATTCTCTGTAAAACGGTTATAAGCACATTTCTTGCAAAGTGAACTCTTTTAGAGTTATAGCCGTGAGAATCCAACGATTTTCACACAGCTGCATGCAACACAGGGGCTTTCATCCTATATTTCCTATAACTTATATTTTTAAAAGTAAGCCGTAATTTTATCAACTAAAATGTAATCAGTGCCTTTGTTACTAAGTATTAATTATTTTGCTCTAAAAATTAATATTAATACAAAAATGATGTTATAATATATTTATTTATATAAGTTAAAACCTTTAAGATGATTACATTTTTATAATCGTGTCCTTATTCCATTCATAGGCAAGATATAACTCACGAATGGGAATAGAATGGGAATAGTCAGTTCATGTGTTAATAAATATTAATGTTTTATACGATAAATAAATATATTTGGCATAATCATACAATTTTTCACACAACCATGAGGTAGTGTGTAAGGCAAGGTTTTTTCCCCTGTAATCCACCAAAATGTTTTAGTCAAATTTTACACGCTTGGATGTTGAGGGCTGATAAATGTTATCTTAGCAATCAACCTCTTAATTTTCGTTTTCTGATAAAGCTCTTTAATTGGTTTCTTCAGAAAGCAAGTTATCTAACTGTACATAGATTTCTACGTCGTGATTTGCCGTGTCCTCTTCGTTTGCGATATTTGTGCTTGATTGTCCCTGGCAATGGAAATAAACGGTGGAACGTTGGACACCAACTTTTTTACAACTGCAAGCTTCTCTGCATCCTTTGGTACATTTATCAGATAGTGTTATAAGGAGTTTTTGTGAAGCTGGATCTTTTGGTGGAGGTTATAGGAATCAGGCTGTGCTTCGAGTTTTTCCAACCCCGATCTAGGGGATTCGTGTTGTTAACGTACCATGTTTTAATTTGTTGGTATGTTCTAAGGAATATTAACGTGCAGCTTCCTTATTAGGAGGTATATATGCGGGGTTGAAACTATTCTTAAACAACTATTTCGTGAAAAATTCAAATCATAACTTGTCCAGAGAGTTTTCGATTATCTTGGATCTGTGTAGGGTTACAATAAATGGTTGTCCTCCCATGTTTATATCGTTACCGTCCTGGTATTTTTGCACCACTCCCTGCAATTTATCGTTATTGTTTAAAAGTTTAAAAAAAATTGTTTTACCTTGTCTAAAAAACGAGGAATGTGTGTCGCAGTCACTAAATACGTGCAGGAATCAAATATCGTCCTTTATTTCTTTTGTAAATTTGAAGTTGCTAGAACTATACACTGGGTTGTTTGTTTCTGTTGTATTGAGATAGAGATAATGCAGAAAGTAGCACCAAGAGGTCAATGTCTTCGCCAACTATTCACCATTAGTGAGTCAGCGTCCTCGACAGCTTTTTTCACAACGAATTTATTAATTTCAAATTTCTCACGTAGTATGGAAATGAGCCAGTTTTTATTCTTATCGTTCGATAAAAATTTCTGTGACATAGTTGCTGGCATCGACCTAACGAGCAGCACATTCACCGCAGTAGCCTGTATTTATTTATTCGTTGAAGACGCTCATTTGATTTTGTGTTTGTGAAAGTTAAGCCCAATCGTTTTCTAGTAACAAACACTTTGGGCCAGTTTCATAGTCAAATTTAGTACGCCTCAAGTGCGGCGTTATACTAAGTACATGATGACACTTACCTAAACTCGAATGGAATGGGCCGTTCTCGCATAGGAAACTGGCCCATTCCATTCTGGTTTAGGTAGGTGTCGTCATGAACTTAGTGTAGCGCCGCACTTGAGGCGTACTAAATTTGACTATGAAACGGGCCCGTAGAATCAACTGAAACCTTGGATATATACTGGTTTGGCTTGCATAACATGCAATATCTAACGTTTGGTCCGTTCTTGGTCTCAAATGTCAACGAACACCTATCCTGGAGAAGAAGAGTTGTACTCAAGTACCTGGATGACACTTTAATGTGCAAGTTGTAACATTTTTCATTTATTTTTATAATTATAAGCTATATCCTGCCTTTGGGCGGGAAACGATTACCAATAAAGTTCTAACTTATACAAATAAATATTTTATATAAATATGTTAGCATTAAATACTATTTTTTTAGAACTAAAGACATTAAATATTTATTAACAAATGCATTAATTATATTTTAGTTGTTAATATTACGGAGTACATGACGTAAATTTGGAATATAGGATGCGAGCCCGTTCGTTGCGTGCAATTGTGTGAAAATCTTTGTCTTATCGCGGTTATAACCAAAATATTTAATTTTACTAAAAAATGTGCTTATAACTTTGTTATAGAAAATTTTATTTGGAATAAATTAGATTATGCCTAGTTTACCAGTAAAATTGATATTTAACGATATATTTGTGAAAATCCTTATTTTGCCGCCATGGCGCCAAACAAAGACTTCTTGGCGAGGGGGAAGGGGGAACATAGTATGTTCATTGCACACCTAAAATAAGACTATTAAAATACTTTGCTGATTTCTTAAAATTGTTTCCGAATTCTAATATCTGACGCCTGGCCTAAACATAATTCGAGTAAAAGAAATGTGCAGTGGAAATTAGGTAAATATAATATAGAATATTGTACAATTTTAATTACACTTTTGAGGTGGGAATGAGGAAGACCTAATTTAGAATAAATGTTCCGAGGTTTGCATGTGTGGAAGTAAAGTGGAAACATATATAAGAAAACCACCCAGCCACGGATCGAACCCCAACCTTCCCATCCGCCATCCCGTCAAACCAGACCGGACGATACTGCCCCCTTAATTAATTCATCATCATGTAGTTAGATTTTAATTGGGTCACATCTATAGTTGTTTAAACTTTCTTTATATTATGTTAATTACTGATCCTAGTCTTTATCCAGTAACCAACTTAATTCTTTGGTCCACTGGTCACAATGAACGTTGAGAAACCGACGGTTTCACTCTTCTCAATATTTCATTAGCATATCCAATAACACAATCTTTTTATTTTGTCGGTTTTCTCCAGAACGGGCTGGAAGGATATTCAATCTTGGTCAGTTGATTAATAAATAGAACGCGCATCCTTCCTTTCAGCTTGCCAGTCTTGTCAGACGGTCAGACGAGAGGAGTCGAGCAGGTCAACCATGACATATGTCAAGGTCACGGCACATGCCATCACGTCAAGATGGTATTGTTTCCTTTATACTACAGCGTCAATGTCGTTATTGTACCCACTTTCCCTTGCAGACGCTCCTAGGCCTTGTGGCGTGGGTGCCTCGTTCAGGGCTTTGTGACTACTTGTACACCCCATCCAAGATAGGAGTGTAGGTAAGTGGCATCTAGCAGGAGGTTGTTTGTTGCAAACATTGGCTGAAAGTCACTAATGTTAACCTATTAGGAAATAGTTATTATATGCTTGGTAATACTATGTTGTCAATAAAAAAAAAAGTGTTAACAAACGCTTCTAACAGTACTTTAAACCAGTGTTTACAATCATGAGCCTTCTTCTAGGTGCCACCTACACTCCTACCGTAGATATAATCTACATCCAATTCTTGTTTGGATAGAGTTGGCTCTATGGCCATACTACACGCATCCTCTGTGTTTGAACAAAGTTGACTTTAACTAGCAGTACACGCACCCGCCATGTTAGGACAGAGTTGGAAATTTTTCCTTATCTGTCCCAATAGTATAAATATGCGAATAGCCCGGACGGATGGTATTATGCGTAGCACGGAAATAAAAAACACCATGTATGTATATTAGTAATTAAAACAAGTATAATCATCATTATTATTATTATTATTATTATTATTAGCACCGCGTCTTACTACCCGTTCGGGTTATACGCACTTACGCTAATGTGTAANCATCCCTGTTTCCACACACTATTTATTAGCCTGCCCGGCTGGCGCCAGTGTAGAAACAACCCGGACTTAACCTCGGGCCTCTGGGTACCCGAACTCGCCACTAACGGGTATGCTGGATAACAAAATATTATAACTCTATGGGTTAACACCACAACAATAATTATAAGTTATTTATTCTCACCAACATCTTCCACAACAGTACACACTCCAATAAAATAGTCCTATTTACGCACAATAGCCAGTTCTTCATCACAACACAAACAATACATTTCTTATCAAAAAAATACATACACAACAAACAATCATATAAACAACGTTACTATGGGTTACCAAAAACAAAAGAAATTTAATGTCCATAGAGGTTTTAGTACGGGCAAGAAATGTACTTCTTCTTTGACCCGAGCACAGGCATCACTGGTCCTTTCAACATTGATGAATAGAGCTGTTGTACATTATCAGCTTACTCTATGGCATTAGGAACTCGAAAATTTCATTGCCGCACTTACAAAAGTACGCCACCTATCTTTATCTTGAGCTTATTCTATCCAGTCCACCTCATTACACCTTAACCCTATGTTGATCTAGTTCTATCCAGTCCCTCTCATTACACCATTTCCCTATGTCGATCTAGTTCTATCCAGTCCCTCTCATTACACCATATCCTTATGTTGAGCTAGTTCTATCCACTCCTCATTATACTCCATCTCTTTCAGGCCCATTCTAATCTTAATCTCCCATCTCCCAATGGTCTCTTCCCATTGGGTTTGCAAGTCAAACTCTGAACATGGTTCTAGAATCTTCCATTCACGCTGCATGTCCTGCCCGCCGTAATCTACGAGACTTGATTATCCTAACAATGTATGGTGACGAGTACAGGTTATGTATTATTATTATTATTATTAGCACCACGTCTTACTACCCGTTCGGGTTATACGCACTTACGCTGTGTAATGGTAAGGTGATTGTGAGATGAAATGGAGGATCTACAGTTTAACGTGGAATCCGAACCACGGTGGAGGCCTGGCATTCCCCACATTCCCAAGATGTCTTGTCAGAGGTGAAGGAAGGGTTCGGTAATCAGATAAATCTGTGCCGGGACCGAGGATTGAACCCCGGCCGCCAGCACAGAAGTCTGACACCTTACCCCTAGACCGCAAGGTCACCTTACAGGTTATGTAACTCATCATTACGTAACGTCATCTATTCCCCGGTAGCCTCATCCCTCTTTGGACCAAACATCTAAACAAGCACCTTGTTTTCTAACATCCTAAATTTGTTTTCGCCATGTAAGGTAAGAGACCATGTTTCGCACCCATTAAGTATAACATAGAGAAATATAGCTTTTATGCATTACATAGATAAACAAAAGTTGTTGGGCGTTATATAAAGTAATAGTGTTGTTGAGACATACATTTATACTAGTAATAAACATAAAATCTGTAAAACCCCAGTTGTAAAGATCATGATCGTGTAAGGCCAAAGTTTCAGAAATGAAATATTAATTTTCCAGTATTTTCTCAATATTTAAGAAACATCATTGGCCAGTAAATATGTTACATTCTGCTCACGTGATTATGTCGTGCATATAGGATATTCTACTGACCTACTGCTCATGACCATATAGTTCCTTACATGTAGTGAAAACACGCCATCTTCCCTTTCAAATAAGTCACGTCACCGACCGCAAGTAAACAATAATGGAGCGCATCACCGCACGATTCTTACCTCCTAATTTCCGCGTCCACCACTTTCTTCGCCGGCCCGTCACGTTGCAATTAGTGCGATCTCCCTCACCTATATCCGGTACACAGAGGGCCGTCTACCGTAGCACTGAGACGTGTTACAGACGACCATGAATACCGCCTTATTTAACAAATGGTTTGTTAATTTAAAAATATGGTTCACGCAAAAATAGAAGTTAATGATTTATATATTTGTCCCTATAGGATTCAAAACTTTGCATATTATGTTTTATGATTTTAAAAATATATTGAAAAGTTTTAACTAGTTCATTTTCGACGACGTTCCAAACTAAATCGCAGCTATAAGAACAAAATTGTAAACAAATAAAGTCATTTTTAATCGGATCACACAATACTATATTAAGATGCCCGCTTCTGTGGCCGAATTATCTGATTCTAAAGCGTCACCTTCGTGTTATACTGGCATGTTTATGACGAGAATATCGGGTTCAAATCCAGGACGGGTCTACTGAAAAAGTTGTTTCCTATATGGTTCTCATCTCTCCTTCCACGCAAATACGGGTTAGATTATCTTTAAGATTAGAGTGATTATCCTATATGCGTATCGCCTAAACAGATAGTAAGACGCACTGATTTTAAAAAATCAGATAATTGAGGATTATTTTGAATCTTTAGAGTTGCTATTCACAAATTTTAAAAATGCCGAAATGTGAGTATATTACCTTCAAGTAGGTGACAACCTTGAGGCATACGTTTTTATTAATCATTCAACCATGAACCAAACTTTAGCGTGATAGGTCTTACTTGGATTTACCGATGTATCATGGTTTGGCGAAGGCGCTAGCTTATAGATATCGCTAATTATAATTAGCGATATCTTCTTCAGAGATAAGTGGGTTAATGAATTGGTTCCGGAAGAAATGTTAACACAATCGAGTTTTACCGGACCTAGCTTGCTACTCTTTTAAATTTCTACTCGTAACACAACTATAACGGTAAACGGAAACATTTTGCGTAGTACATTCATAATAAATTTGACTTTTTGCAACAGTTGAAAAGTTACTTTAAAAAAAAAAAAGCAAATACAGTATGTTTTTTTATCGGACCAGTTTTCCAGGTACATGTTAACCTTGTTTATTAAATTTAACATCAGCCACGCAACCATAAAGGTGATCAGATGGGGAAATTTGCCCCAGGCCCCTGACCCCACCCAAACCTCTCTATTGTAGCAGCATTCGTATTCATAGTATACGTGAATACAAGGTTGTGTTTTTTTGTTTATTTTTTACTGAGTTTCCAAACCTGGCTCTTTTAGACACTATAAGCGTTGTGGAGATATAATTGATGTAGCTTTTTAGTAATTGTTAGAAACTTTTATATTTTTTCCATGTAGGTCTACGTACATAGTTAAATATTATGTTAATACAAATTAATAAACACGATACACCAGTGCAGGTACATTTTTGTACTATCTACACCAAATTCATGTTTTCAATTAGTAAAGTTTCGTTGTAGTAAAAAAATGAGTGATAACAATATTTTTTAAAGATAGTTCACTTTAAAATAATAGTAAGTTGACTCTAACGGTCTTGCAGGTCAACTACATCTGAGCCGACTGTACCTCACGTCAAACTATGTCGGGGAATCGGACAGGGTCTGCCCTCGTTACGCGCTTCCCAGCCAACATTTGAAATTCCGGCGCCAATTACGGTTCCGGCTTAATTAGGCGTGGTAGCTGGGAACTTACTTGATTGAGGATTTTCTGACGAAATAAGCTACTTTGTTTTGCCAATGATTTCATGTCGCTAAAAACGCCGCGCCGTGTCCGTTAATTAAGAGTTTTGTTTAGCGAGACTAGGAGATCGTTACCGATTGGCTAAGCTTTATATGGTCCCCAAAAATTGTTTTAAGAAACGTCCCGTCAAATCTAATTTTTATTTTAAATATTTTATTTTAGCAATTTTATGGACTAAGTAAAATTTAACATACTTCCATTAACAAATATGTATCATAAACATTAATAAAATGAGGATGGACCAGACGGGTAGTATTTGTTTCCCCCCTTCCTATTAATAATACTCTGGGCTATCTACAATTTAATTAAACTATCGGAGTAGAGATGAATAAAATAACATTTAAGAGGAAATGTACTTGCATTTGCGTGGAAGAATAAGAAACCATTAAAAAAAGACTTTAGTGAATCAAACCTGGATTCAAACACTTATTTCAACGTCACCGGCAATCTAATTTATTTATTGCGAGAATTAAACCTTAGAAAGACATCTAAGGGGTATGTACAATTATATATATATATATATATATATATATAAATTTTTTATTTAAAATTAATTATTTAATACATTATTATGTATGCAGTTTATTTCATTTATATTAGATGTAGATTATAGAGGGGGACACCAAAATATCGCGAGAGGTGTTTTTACGAACTTTTACTTACTTAGCACATTAAAATTATTATCAACATATTTAGTTTATCTTAGCATTTTTTAATGTATTATACGTACACGATATAAAAACAAATTGAATCATTTCTCAAAAGTGATTACTTGACCTTTTAAATGTGAATAATGTCAATTTTCATGAGAATCAACGATACAAAATATACATATTTTTACTTAGTAGCAGATTACATTGTTCTTTGCCTGAAATTTCCAGACAAACTAGAACCAACTTCACTTTTACAACTTTTTAAACTTTTACCTTTCCTATCTTAAAATATTTCTCCGGGACTGAGCCGAGTAATTAATTTAAAATAGGGTAAAAAGGGAAAAATATCAAAAATAATACAAGTAAATCTAATCAAAAAGGATATTAAGACCAAAAGGGCAAAAATGTCGAATAGAAAAAAAGGGCACACTTGAGTAAATATGGTAAAAAGAGTAAAAAGGGAAATAAGTAAATTATAAAAAAGGTATAAAGGCTAAAAGGGGTAAAATAAATCAAAAGAGTGAAACGATTAATAAGCTGCAAAAGGGCCAAAATGGTTTTAGAAAATGAAATAAAGGGTAAAATGTTAGCGGGATGAAAAGCGTAAACGGAATTAAAAGAGTAAGGGTAAGGAGGATAAAAAGAGTAAAGAAGGTAAACAGGGAAATGAGGGAAAAAAGGACCAAAAGTTTATCATTTTACCCTAAAGAGTGTAAAAAGGGGTATAGGGTAAAAATGGTAAAAATTAAATATAATCGAAAAAGGACCAAAAGGGCAAAAATTACAAAAATGTATAAAATTATTATTATTATTATTATTATTAGCACCCCGTCTTACTACCCGTTCGGATTATACGCACTTACGCTAATGTGTAATGGTAGGGTGATTGTGAGATGAAATGAAGGACCTACAATTTAACGTGGAATCCGAGCCACGGTGGAGGCCTGGCATTCCCCACATTCACAATGTTTAAAATGTCAACAAGAGAAAAAAAAGAGCATAAATGAGAAAAAAGGGTAAAAATTGTTTAAAGTTCATTAAGCAAATAATAAAAAAAATTGTATAAAGGTTAAAGCAGTAAAAGAATTTAAAAAATCTTAAAAGATTAAAAAGGGGTGAAAAGAAAAAAATAAGTAAAAGGATAACGGCGTAAAAAAGGTAAACGGAGTTGAAAGTGTAAAATGGTTATTTCTTTGAGTAAAAAGGGTAAAAATGTTTAAAAGTTGTAAAAAGTGCAAAAAGGATATAAAGGGCAAACGGGGTACAAAAGGTTAAACGGGATAAATGCTGTACAAAGTGCTGACATAATTTTGATTGGATTTAGTTATAACCCTTTAACAACCAATTATTTATGCTGTGACACTGGTCTTTCTTTTTTAGTAGCACCAACAGGTAAGAGTTCAAAGTATTGTGTATAGAGAAGTTATAGTTTAATCTTCAAAAGAAACGTCAGCTTTTAAAACATGTTCAGATTATATATCTATTTTGACCTTTTTCGCCTTTTGTAACACAATCTAAAACAAGAAAAGATTAATATTTAAATATAATTTAAGATATGGTTACTATTTATTTAGCACCACGTTTTACCACCCGATAGTTTCTGTTCCTTGGGGATTTATTTTATATACTAAAATAACAAAGTTACTTTATAGATTTACAGTGCGAAGAGCTAGTACACCAGCTGTTTATTAATAATAAACACACACATTAAAAAATAAGGAATTGTAGTAACACCATTATACTGGGTAGGCTTACAACAGCAAATACCAAGCTTGTCATTACAATATATACCCTGATTTTGGTTGGAAGAACAGTAAATAAAATTCGAACATGTTTATTTTCAGCCATCATTGATAAAATTTAATTTTATTATTTGTGTTATTTTATAGTAACTGATAATATCTATCAAAAATGACAGCTGCAGATCACATGACTTGATGTATGGATGTATTAAAATTGTTCTAGTAACTTTAGTTACTAACTTCTACTGTTCTTCCTACCAAAATCATACTATAGCTACTTGCATAGGAAGGAACCCGGACTAAACGTCAATCTCATCTCGTTTATTTTGCTGGTAATTGGGAGGTCAGGGTTCGAGCCCCATCTGGATATAATAAGGTTAGTTTTTCCTGAATGTTGTCCCGCTATTCCTCTCCGTTAATGCGTTTACATTTAAAATTATACCTTCCTCAACTCGACCCCGTTAGCGTAGTTAAAATTAATTTAGTCCGGACGTGTAGTAAGATTCAGTGAACAAAATAAATAGGTATATATGGTATAAGCAAATGATTCAGAAAGTTACACATATTTCTTCTAAGAGACCCTGGAATCTCTACACCCATACCCACTTCGGTGGTCACATGGATCAAGGCGTCACTCTCACAATATATTAAACTGACGGTGACAGGGAGATTGAGGTTCGATCTTGGTTGGGCGTACTAAGGATGTATTTCCAAAATGTTTGCCAACTCTCTACGAAAATGCGGGTACACTTCCTATAAATTCAACCTTCCTAATCCCTAACACATTATATTAACTAATACATCAGTTCTACAATTGTAAACAAAGTACGTATTCGTTCTTTTGGATATTCTTAGACTATTCTAGAGCATTTTATTAAACCCGTCTTTGATTATTTGAATTTAGAACTTTCTTGTGCACTGGCTGAGACTTCATCACTCAAGAGCGCGTTCCAGCAGAAGAGCTTCATTTTCACATCAAAGAGAGTAATGTAATTGATTTGATAAGTAGAATATTTTTAAAACTGTAAAAGCACATAAGTTTTAACGTTGTTATTTTCATAAAATAGTGTTGAAATATATAACCCCAATCTTTTATATATCAACAAGATCAAATATCTTCTTTGAAAACTCAATTCTGGGTATTTTCTTTTAATATAATGTTTTGTTTGTATTTTAATCTTTAATGGCTTAATCACTTTTTCTTATTTACTCTAAAAAACGTTATTTCAAAAACTATTTTAAAAAGCCCAATGAATTCTGGGCAATCTATTTTGATAGGTATGGTATATAATAACAGATTTACTAGGGAAAGGTTAAGGGGGTCACCTCCTGTAGCACTAAAGCGCTTTACCAAATTCCAGAAATCCTGTGTAACATAGAATGCTGGTTATTTCAAAATATGGCTCACCCTAAATAGAGGGGACATTGTCCTCTAGAATTAAAAACACTTTTCATTTTAATTGATTTCATTTAGCTTAGTTGAAAAATGACACTTGCACACGGTAATCGAGTTCGGGACCTTGGGCCTAGCGCGCCAATGGCCATATTCGATTCGCAAGTGTTATTTTTCAACTTCGCAGGCCTTTTATCGTGTTCCCTACATCCTCACCTTAACAATAATTATGTACAGGCCCACGTCACATCTCACAGCATTTGACCTCACAACAGTATACCCTATGCATGCATCCCAAACAACAACGCCATGGAGAAACACGTCAAGCAACGGCATCTAATTCTATAGGGGAAACTAGCCTATAATGGCATACTAGGGTAAAATGACACATTCAGTGTTTCGTTTAAATGACGCTGGTAGTGGCACTGGGAATATAATTGGTAGCGAGAGAGGTTGGCAACAGTGATCCTCTGTTGATACCGAGAGTGATGCAGTTTTATTCACGACGAGAGAAAATAATATTTGGAAGGAATGTAATGCAAATATATTTGAAGGTTATTTCAAGACGTCGATTATACGAAAACTTTATATATTTGTTTAATGTTTCACCACCTAATGCTCATCAATGAAGGCTTATATTACTTACTAGAACTTAATAACATAAATACGTGAAATATTTAGGATTATAAAAAAGCTTTGGTAGCAATCATGTGCTCAGGGTAAAATGGTGTAGTTTTACCAAGGGCAATATGACATACTATGTCATTTTACCTTAGTGTTTTTAATGCGAAAAAGGTTTTTTAATTTAATTGCTTTTCAGATAAATATACATACATTAAATAACAAATATTACTTACAGGGAGTAAAGGAAATTAATCATCTGGATATTGTTGCAATATTTTTAACTCGTTAACAACCTATCACATTATATATATTTTTAACCGCAATAGGTGAAAAATAAAATTTGTATGGATGTATCCGTAGTTGGGTGAACATACTTCAATTAATTAAAGTAGTTCGGGTTTGATTCCCATGTGTCATTTTTCAAATAATTAAATTTAATTAGTGCATTAAAATGTTGATATTTTGTGACAATATATTTACATGATTTGAAAATATTTATTTAGGCCTCCTATGTTAATTTGTTTACAGGATGGTTGAAAACCACATCAGAAAATCAACTCGCCAATCCTGGGATGAAGCAGCCATGGAGCGGGATATCAACTCTGTAAATAATAAAATTCCTTATAAAGTGTTTGGCGCTCCACAAGCAACGCTACGTAGGCGAGCTAAGGATAGAAACAAAATGATTCATGGAGTAAACAAGAGACTAGGTCATTTTAAGGCCACGTTCGATGTGACCCTTGAACGTGAAATAGTTAGCCACTTGAAACTTCTTGAGTAGAGATTGTTTGGTTTGATTTGCATTGAGGTAAGTAAGGCAGCTAACATATCAATTAGCCGATAAAAATGGTACTGAACACAGATTTAATCATGATACTAAAATGGCTGGGTGGGACTGTTTGTTGGGGTTTAGAAAGAGAAATCCTGATGTTTCTCTTAGGAAACAAGAGGCTAATTCAGCAGCCCGTGCTATGGCTTTTAATAAACCTCAAGTAGCTAGATCTGTTGATGTCTATCAAGACACATATCGAGATACATAATCTATTACAAACCAGGATATACAATGTGGATGATTCTGGTCTATCCAGCGTTCAGAAACCACAAAAGATATTTGCATAAATAGGAAAAAAAGAAGTAGGTAGCGCAGAGAGTGGACTACACGTAACAATGGCCTGTTGTATGAACCCTACTGGGCATTATGTTACCCCAGCTTTGATTTTTTCCACGCAAAAAACTGTAAAAATGAGCTGATAGATAACGCTCCTTTAGGAACCTTAGGAATTGCCCATGAAATTGGTTGAATAACAGGCGAAATATTTGTGAAGTGGCTCAATCATTTTAAATATTTTGTTAAACCGAGTCAGGAAGATAAAGTTCTTCTTATTGTTGATGGACACGCCAGTCATAAGCATGTATATGTGCTTTATTTTGCCAAATAAAATGGCATAGTGATATTATGTCTGCCCCCTTAATGTACGCATCGACATCAGCCTCTAGATGTGTCATTCTACAAGCCAATAAAAACGTATTACGACCAAGAAGTGTCAAAGTGGTTGAAGTCAAATCCTGGAAGAACTATCACACAATACCAGATAGGTTCCCTTTTTTCCGCTGCATACGGAAAAGCAGAGACAATTGCAAATGCTCAAAGCGGGTTCAGAAAAACTGGCATTTGGCCGAAAAACCTTGATATATTTGGCAACTTCATGCTCTCATCTGCAGAAACCGCCAATGTTCCAATGGCTAATAAAGGCCACGTATTTAATTCAAGAGAAAGTCAAGACAAATAACGAGGTAAGATTATTTTAACAAATATCCCAAACACAGGAAAAGAACGTGAAGCTATAATAAACCTTCCATCCACATCCACATTAAAAGAATTTTTTTTAAAAAAGTGTCAGTTGCAAAAAATTTCCCAGTTCCTTTGGTCACATCAACCACTCAAACAAAAGAGCGAAAATAAAATCATGGATATTTTGTTATAACCAGTAGTCCCTATTTAAAAGAAATTCAAGAAAAAGTTTAAGAAAAGAAACAGAAATAATTACGGAAATCTGCAAGACAAGTTCGCAAAAGATTATTATTAAATTCAGAGGACCTTTTTCAAGAAGAATTATTCAACGATGTTGATGATGAAGACCGCCCTTGTATTTATTCTCACTCAAGACCAGGAGAATCTTGGCTTCACTGTATTCAGTGTAAGCTTTGGGCACATCCTGAGTGTGCTGGACTTTCTAAAAAAACATTTATTTGTGATGTTGCAAATGATAAAGATAATTTAAGTATTACATTTTTACTCTTTCAAGGTAATTTTAATGTGTAATATTTTGAAAACATTTTGTTTAAAGGATCACTTTTTAAAAAATCTTTAAATAAAATGTAATATATGTTTTAATTCATTTAAGTATTTTTTATGTCCGGGGTTAAAATGGCATACCCTTGTCATTTTACCCACACATTACGCCTAAAATGACACACTAGGTAAAATTAAAATAATTGATAAAATCAAATAAAAATATTTATTTTAGAGTATTACTATTTATTGTCATATATTCAACCTATGTTTATGTTTGTAAATGCATATTTATTTTTGTTTGAATGATTTTGTTTAGCTTTTAAACGAGCAATTTCTGATCCTCTTGTTTTATTTTTTATCTCTTATATGGGTATACACCCTAGAGACAATGGGTCAAAATAATTAATTACAATTGATTGAAGATATTGCGAAAATTAAAGAATTTTAAATTTTTATTTTCTTTTTCATTTCAAATGGGTTTTTTTTTCTATTTCATTTCTATGTTACATTATTTTCAAAAGGTTGCCTCTAGCATCGAAGCTCTGCTATATACCCTTTATTGTTC
Organism: Timema shepardi; assembly: GCA_902151425.1. Lineage (NCBI taxonomy): Eukaryota > Metazoa > Arthropoda > Insecta > Phasmatodea > Timematidae > Timema > Timema shepardi. The sequence goes on along the minus strand of CABFVX010000201.1, from coordinate 103,010 downwards.
CGTTGGTTGAAGTCAGCTTTGGGGTAGCGTGTTTGTTTGTTAGTTTGGGTATTCTGTTTGCCAGTTTTGAATAGATGTATTCTCTTTCTCTCCTGGAAATCCAGTGCAAACCACTCATCTCGCGGGGATGGCCTAAAAGAGGACTCCCGCGAGAATGACTTAGCGCGTCAATCCCTCTAAACACAAGTTTACAGTATGAACCACAAGATAACGACTACGTGTACTATGTATCGAAACACCTATCTACCATATGAATCAGATGAGAACGATTGAGCGCGCCGTGCACCCAAAAATCAGTTTAGAGTAATAATCACGTAAGAATGAATACTAGCACCATTAATCCAAACAGCAGTATACAATAAGAATCACATGAGAATGATCGCGAGTGCCACACACCAAAACATCAGTTTGCAGTAATATTCACACAATAATGTCAACGAGCGCAATTCATTCAAATGCCTGTCTACAGTATAAATCAAATGAGAATGACTACGCGTACCACACCCAAACATCAGTGTTCAGTATTTCCCCTACAAGAATGACGAATGACTACGCACTTCATGCACCAAAACCCCTATCTACAGTAAGAATCTAGTATTGGGCTAGCAAAATACCCTTTAGTGTCTTTATTTAAGCTTTTGCATACTCGGCTGGAGGGCAAAATTCGATTACCGTAACTGAGCTATATTTGATGTCTTAATAGACAGTACAGTCATTTTTGTAGTTCGATGTAATATTTTCGGAATCAGGAGGGTCCCGTCAGAGAACGGGCGGAGTGATCTTTTTCACTCGCCAGGCGCGATGTAGGCAACTAGACGTGCTTGGGAGCGCCGGGAAAGCGCATACACTGCAGGGGCTACGTAAAATAATACTCTGCAACTATTGTTGCTTGTTACAATACAAATGAAGCTCGGAGAGGGAAAAAGTCATGACTCTTTTTTTTTAACGTGTTTGTGTGGAATTAATTTAGCTACCAAAACTTTAAGTAAAAATTTAGGAAAATTATTATTATTTATATTTATTTTTACAGGTTAGGGTTCAAACCTCAGTCGGGATAGTTAAAACTCTCTTTCATACATAAATGACCCACGTATCCCATAGTTATTAAAATATTTATTTCGCTCATAATACTAACACATATTGTAGCGGATGCAGTGACGTTCCGAGGTGTGTTTGCGCCCGGGGAATATCAAATTAGTGCCCCCCCTTCCCCTCAACAAATAAAATTCCATCCAGAGGATGGTGGCGACTCGCCTTCCGGTAGTCAAAATCATATATAGGTAAAATATGATAAACTTTGACAGTACCACCCTAAATCCAATGGCATAAAATAGATTCAAACAAGTGAAATGGGTTATCCGCTAACTGGTGTTAGAACATTCTCACTACTGCTCTGCCCAATGTACATTCAGTCTGAAACCTGTATTAGTAAGGAGCTACCTATATAGGTGGAAACAAGGATTTAACGTCAAGACCATCTAGCCTGGTTTGCCGATGATGGAATGGTTGAGGCCAAAACCCCAGTCGGGGGGATTTCCCTCTATGAAAATTTGAATATACTTTATTTAATTTTACCTTCCTCATTCATACCCAATCAGTGTGGTTAAATGCAGATAGCCTGGGCCGGTCATTATGTGTGGTAAAAAAAAAATTATGTTAGAGCTTGGTTATTATAACGCTGTAGTAAGCTTTTAAGTGGTGATGTTTTTATACTTAATTTGGCATATAAACTTATATTCAAATAATAATGACAGCGATTACAAAATAGCCAGTGAAATAACTACTAATAAAGATACTATTTTTCCATTTTTGTATAGGGAATGATTGAAGTCATCAAAAATTATATAACTATTTTCATAAAACCTTTGAACAAAACAAAGATATTTCCTTTTACTTTTGTTTTAAAAACATGAGCATACGTTTGTACTTAAGCTTTACTAAAATTAACACCTTCACTGCTAATAAATTACACAAAAGTTGCCATGATAGTGACTTGTTTTGCCTTTAATCGTCATTACAGTTGGTTTTCCACATGGTAATAGTTGAATTTTACCAAATTCAGTTCTGGATTATGTAATAAAACATCACCTGTGAGGAAGGGGTATAAGTAAGGGATAGTCTATACTTATGAGTCAGTAGTTGATACGAAGTGGGGGACAACTTGATTTTAGTCACATGAGAGATATCCGTCAAATTTTTCAATTAATGAAAAATAAGTGAATATCCCCAGGATGACGGCTTCTGGAACATTATGTTCCTCTAGCCGTTTCCTCCTTCCTTGTTACGATCTAGAACAAATTGTGTCTAACTTATACAGCATTCAAAAGCCAATGCGAAACGAAAACATTCGAATATTATTGATATTTAGTTTTTTTTAAATAAACAAATATACCATTAAAGTATTTATATTTTCGTGCATATTATAGAGAATTTGAGGAAGTTGGAACCTAAAATGTGTTGTGAATAAAACTTTCTTACTGGCCATTTCTTCTGCGCTCCACGGTTTGCTACCCATTATGGTTATGAGTATATTTACATTATTGTGAGAGAGATATTATATTGGGTAAGATAGGTAAAATAAGAACTGTACCTGCATTTGGGTGGAGAGCCAGAGTGAAAACCCCTTTATTGAAAAGCACCTCAGTATATTAGACCGGGATTCAAACCTCTACCTACATCCAGCGAATAATTTACCAGATGTGACTTAACACGTTGTTCTAGTCAATGTTTTGAATGTTTAGAGGGATTTAATTTCCAGATTTGAATAGAAATGCTTGGTTTTCATTCAACTATGACATGTAACATGAACCGCATTTAGCGTCAATGTCTATTATGTGCGGTATGTATAGTGTAATTAATACACAAACAAGGGACAATATATTATATACTTTGGTTACTATAACATTATTGTTAAGAAATATAAAACATGTTTGTATGTTAAATATTCAACATAGTAAAATACAAATGGCCAATTTAATGTATATTGTAAGCTAAGAGGGAAAATAAAAGTGAATTAGTAAGGAAAACTGTTACAAATAACGTTTTAGAAATATATTTATCGTACACTTGACGAGTACACTGATTATACCATCCAACAGCTTACAAACCAGAATAATATTAGAACAAACTCAGTGTCCAGTCCTCCGGACGAAAGTTCGTCATTTTCTGACATGCCAGAAGTTGAATAAAGGACCCATGATTTAGTATAATAACGCGCTACTAGCCTAGCTAAAGTATAGTACTAGACGTGACATGACAACATAAAATAAAACTACACTACACTAACACAAAAAAAAATTATTATAAAGAAGTCAGCTTAAAATCATTAATTTAAGGTAAATTCATATTATCAATGTAAGAACCCTTAAAATACGATTTTAAATATATAAAATAGAGTGGCCAATATTGACTGAAGGGCACAATGTTTGCTAGAAATATATCCAAATTGACAAAATTTCTTAAAACTATTTACGTATGAATATATGAAGGTATATTCAGGTTATTTCTTTGGTGATCCGAATTTAAGTTCCCTGACCTATAACATTTACACTTACCGGCATTTTCTGTCGTGTAATTATTGAAACCTGTACAGGAGATCACGGGGTCCAAGCAATCCGGTTCGCAATAGAGTGAATTTTCTGGTGATGAGGAGGTCTAGTATCGAATACAGACTAAGTGAAATTTAGATAGTTTTTCATAAGTGATTCAAAACTGGTTTTCCATTGCTTTATCATGAAAATACGTGCACATTTCCTCCAGACTAATCTCCTTATTCTTAACCCTTAGGTTATGTTGTTAAATATATCTTGTATTAAAATGAACTAATTAAATTTAATTATTAAATACATGTGTAGTTGTGAATTTCTCAAGAATAATGACGGTTCTTTTCTAGTAATCGCAATGTTACGAACGTAATTTGATTATAATATAAGGCTGAACTCAAACAAAGGCATCCATATTGTCTGGTTTTACAATGACGGTAAGGTCAGGGTTATAATTCCAGCCGCGTGTACAGAGGTTGCATTTTCTAAATGATTTCCCACTCTACCTCCATGCAAATGTAGGTATAATCTTCTAAGTTTTACAGTTTTAATTTTATCCCATTAGTTTAAATATTAGGATAAACAGAACTTGCAATAGGGTTTGGTACATAGATTGGAATTCAAAAACGCCTGTCTTGTGAATGCAAGCAGTGACAAACCGCTCTTCTATAAAAACTTTTTGGCGGACTCTGACCAAACTGTGAATCTCAATTATTCATGGAGGGGAGTGAGTTGTGCAACACTTTGTTTGCAACAGTTGGGGCTGGGATGTCAGAAAACCCCATCGCTAACACGTAGCCTAGTAAAATATGGCGAGTTCCGGCCAGTTCCCAGTCAGCGGACCGTGGACCACCTGTTGGCCGAATGCTCTGCACGCAAACAGGCAAACGTGCGCTGACTCCCATAAAATAATAACAGAATGCGCACGCGAGGCGAATTTTAACTTTGAGGGTTAAATTTAAATCGGGTGAAGCAGGATAGTGACCCTACTTACTTTCGTTTACATGAGGAATGCATTTGTATTACGTCTAGCCCGCATCAATGGGCACGCAGCTTCAATGTCAGGCTCAATTAAGTTTGGTTTGCCGGATACTAAGAGGTAGTGGTTTTAATCCTGACCAGGTGTACTGAGGTGTTTTTTACCCAAATACTTTTCCCCTCTTTCTTCTGCACAAATGCTGGTACAACTCCTCTAAAGTCAACCTTCCTTATCCATGTCCTATTAGTGAAAATATTCTAAAAACTCGAACGTGTATAAATAATCAGTGCGCAGTAAATTTAATGACATACGCATGCATCAGACTCATTTAGCCATGTTTTCCAGTGATAGGGAATTTGGGGTTTCAATCCCGGCCGTGTGTACTGAGTGTTTTTTTCCTAAATGTTTTCTCACTCTCCCTTCGTGCATATTCCGATACATTTACTTTAAGATTCTTCCTTCATTATCCCTACCCTCTTAGTGTAAACATATGCGTGGCACAAAGAAACATGGCATGTAAGCGACGTAATATAACTGTTTGGATCCTTGTATGAACTGCCCTAAGGGTGGATACCAAGGGCTCTAGAATGTTACAAGAGAATTCATAGCCCATAGACACGTTATAAATGGTTCCTTGCCCAGTGTTTATTTTTTTTAGCGCCACGTTTTAGTACCCGTTCGGGTTATACGTGTTTGGCCGGTATTGTTTGCGGAGTGTAACGATCACCCAGAGAGAGAGAGAATTGACTGACTGAAGGGCGAGGCTGGCCTTTAGTTCGTCAAGTGTTGGCATGGGCTGGGTCGAGTGATTCACGTCTCTCGCCAGAATCCGGGATCTAGAACGCGCGGCCTCGTAAATCATGCGAGGAGGAGATTCAACTTAAGTCCTTCAAACTAATTATCACCGTGAAGGGGTGGGAGGGAAAGACTTCAGGCAGCGGACCTTGGTTTGATACTGTAGCAAAAACTTACGTTATGTTTATTTTACAGGTGATCTGTTGGAAGTCTGTGACTTAGATAATTGCGAATTTAAACACGAGGGTTATTTATTGGCTTAATTTATAAGGTAGGGATAATAATGGCCCTATTTTGATGCACCCAAATTTGCATGAAAGGGTATAGGAAAATCACAATGATAAATAATATATTAAAAACCTCCAACCCAGTGCACCTGTACGAGATTCAAACCTCGATCTTCTAGTCACCCAGAAATGAGTTCTACCACAAGTTTGACGCCTTATCAAATGTAGCCACATGTTCAGGTATATTGAGTGAGCTGTGAATATCTCGTGGCCTCCACATGCTTTTTCCCCGCATGAAGATTAAATTTCAGCCTAACCGGTATTTTAAATAATTTTATCTCATAAATAATTGACCCGTGTCTGAATCTAAGAAGCCTACTTTTGACCCCCAAAAGAATCAGTGTTATTTACGTGCTCCCTGACTTCCTACAATTCAGGATTATCCGTATGTATACACCGAGGTGGAGAAAAGATTAAAGTACAGGAAATAGCCTAGATTCTACCCGCTTTTGCGCCGAGGGAAAGGAGAAAATAATTTAGGAAAAAAATACTTCAGCATACTTAGGGGGAAGATGAACCTCAAAATCTACTCGCCGGCAAACCAAAAAAGACGAGAATGACACCTTAGATCTCTAATAAATAAAATCCAAATACTATACGGTAAATAAAATAACTTAATATGTTTGTTATAATTTCATTTCTGCTGCGATATTCTAGCGGTATGGTAGTGTGTTAAAGGGCATGTAGAGCAATAGCCTACACACATTTACTGCACGCACCGTCGTATAATTGGGACTTACCCTTTCACAGCGACGCTATTGATTACCGGGAGTGGGTGTGAGTTTGTTTAGCACCGCGTCTTACTACCTATACAGGTTATACGCATATATACTAATTACGCTAATGAGCAAAGGATAAGAAAGGTTATATTTGAAGGAAGTATACCTGCATTTTCGTGAAGTGAGAGTTAAAACCCGTTAACAAGAAAGTGACACCTTAGACTATGTGGCCACCAAATCGGATCTACTTCCTTTGCTTAAAAGCAACTGTGGGCACGCAAACAAACGCGAACAGTTTCATCTAGCATGGTTCAGATAATAGTGGGTAGATTTTTCTAAATATTTTCCCACTTTCCCTCTACAAAAGTGACTTCATTTCCTCTCATTTATACCAAACAAAAATTGCAATCCTCTGTGAATAAAATGGCATATGTTTGCATACTTGTATTAGTTCCTGCGAATGATAGGTAGACACACTCAATCCCCATTTCTCCCAAGTGTGTGGATGTGCGTGTATGTCTGCGGCGCCATTGACTGGTAGGACATGCCCGAGTCTTGCGGTGAAGGAAGGGGCCGTTACCTGTCGCGGTCCACACCATTGCAAACAAACCCAACTATCGGCATCGCCGCAAACCATACGTTGTTAGTGGTCGGGAGCAGTGTTTGAACTTCTAGCTCTGACCGTCAATACACGTTGCTACACGCCTACATCTGTGTGGTCTAGCGGTTAAACAGACTGACTACACAGGTCTAGAAGAGAACTACTTGAACATGCTGGGAATCTGACGGTGGGATGGCGAGTTTATTTTCTAAAATTTCCCGCTCCCTATAATGTTTTTTAGACAAATTCAAGCAACCAATCACCAGTAAACTGCCACTTAGTTTTGCTCTTTAAATTTGATTAATAAGTTTGAATTCTTCGTCAGATAAAATATACTCGTTCGATATATGTACCTGACGTGTAACACTGTGCATTTAAATATATTTTTTTAATTAGCACTTGTAATGACACCCCTTGCGTCCGAGTAGTGTAGAGTTAAAAATTTCCTTTGCGAAACGTTTGCACCCACCAAGACAATAAATTATTCCAGCCAGCTAAAACACTATCATCCTTCTTTTAAATAATATAAAGAGCAGTTTCAGCTCCGAGACACACCCAGTGTTGGGTAAGAGGGGGTGAGACAGGGACGAGGGAAAAGGGGGTAAATTAAATCGCCAATCCGTAACCAAAGTGTTGCAATCGTGCCGAGTCTTCGAGTGATTTACAATGCAAGATCTTGAAGCATATTGAAGTAGCGCGGCTAATAACTACTTTAGTGGATATAGTAACAAGCCAACAATCAAGTTTTCAACTGGTTGTCATGGTGATGGTAGACAATTTGTATAAAGATTGTATTTGAACAGCAAAGTAGAGTCCATCCAGCTTAGAAGTTGTGGTAACTGATAGCTCGCAGGAAAAAAAAAATATATATATATATATATATTGCAAAGGTTGGCTGAAAGTCACTAATTTGAAGATAATTTTTTCTTAGTAACCAATCAAAAGTGTTAATAAACCCTTGTAATTATACTTCCCTATGGATTACTGTATGATTGGCTTTTTCGTAACTAATTGAAAGAAGAAAAACTATTAAAACAATATTATGTTGTTTATTTCACGGTTGTGGCAACAATATAATTATGTTATAGTGCATGAAATATTAGATTAAAAATTATTATATTCACACTTGTATTCTTATAACTGGCCACCAAAATAAATGTGTTTTTTTTATAACTGAGAGAAAGATTAGTTTAAAGATAAAACATTTTTATTTTAACAACACATGCGCATGAACACACCATAACTTGGTTTTTATTACATCATAAACCGCCCTTGCCACGGCTAGTTCACCATCTTGATTTATGAAGAAAGGGCAGCCTTTATGGAGATCTCGTTTGTAAAGCATTTTTAAGTAAACTACAAACGCCAATACCACAAAATGAAACATCCTAACAGTTATTTTCATAAGTTTGTTTTCCAATAATGTAAAAACGTCGAAACGAAAAATATAAATAAAAACCAAATTGTTTGTTGTGAAAATTTTGACTGCCGAAAGAAGCAGCAGCTCAACTATGGTCTTGCAGATCATATGGTTTGGGGAGTGGATGTATGAGAGTAGACATGGTAACTTTTGCTAGCTGTCAGTTACCACCACCCCTGCGGTGGATAGCTTATACCAAGGTGTATTTCAAATAATAAATAGGCCAGCTATTAAATATTATTCTTTTACACGCACAGGCTATAAATTCTCCTTCATCGATGATTTTATGGACAAAAACATCAGTCTTGTTCCATTTGGCTCTATGGTGACCGGAAGGTCGGGTTTCGAATACCACCCGGATATTTTAGGTAGATTTTCCTTAGTAGTTTTCCACTCTTCCCCCACGCCAATGTGGGTATACCTTCCTCATACCTACTCCAGTAGTGTGAATTGCACTCGCAATAGTGTGGAACTGTGATTGGAAAACATTTAATGATAAATCGCACGTGGAACACCCCCCACCCCCTCCCCCGGTGCTGGTCCGGACAACTGGGGGACAAAAGTAACCCCACTTCTTTTCTTTAAAATTGTTTTTCTTTTTTTTCTAGCATAATGCAATGCACTATTTTCTTTTTAATTAAAAAGTGATGAGTAAAAGCAAAAGATGTATTATTTGACTATGCGCAACATCATATTTTATTTAAACGTTTTTTGTATTGTATTAATGCAATGCAATAGCTAGGTTAGGTTAAGTTAGGTTAGGTTAACTTTATAAAAATTGGTTAGTTAAGATTCCTTTACTAAGATTTTTACTAAACAACTCCAAAAATGAATATTTACGTAATTGAAAAATATATGATGTCGCGCTGAACAATATGATTAGTTAAAAAAAAAGTTCATTTTTAGTTTTTACCCATCACTTTTTAATTTTAATTGAAGAATATATGAAAAAATGGCGCATTTTATTATATTCTAAAAAAAGTGCATTTCATTATACTAGAAAAAAGTTAATAAAAAGAAAAAAGTGCTTTTTAACGTCCAGTTGTCCTAACGCCCAGTTGTCGTGACGCCCAGTTGGCCGCGCCCGGTTGGCGGCGCCCAGTTGTCCTAGACCACCCCTAGTGTTTACGGTCGAGATTCGATCCTCGACACCACGTAGCCGGCAATCCAGTATATTGCGAGACCGACGCCTTAGGCTGTATAAATACCATTGCGGGTGTTTCGCTTTTCAAATCCTGTGAGTTTGTATTACATAATTTTAGGCTATACATCGATATCAAACATTGGTGATAATATGTAATGATAAAAAAAATCCATTGTTATACGCATTATAAATACACTAATGAATTAATGAGGAAGGTATGGAGTATAATAAATGTACTTACATTTGCTTGAAGAGTGAGGGAAACAAATATGTAAAAATCCCCCTCAGTACACCCAACCGAGATTCGAGCCGCGGCTTCCCCGTTATCGGCAAATCAGGCTAAATGAGCCTGACAATCTGAGGGCCCACTGATACTGGTAATAAGCAAATGAATTGACTATAATTGATAATGTATTAAATATTTATTTTATTACAGAGCTAATGGGACTATTCTCCACCCCTAAAACGTTGTGCGAATGAGCAGAACTTACTGTGCTGTCGACCAGGGAGGGGCTGCCATGGAAACCTTTTGTGTTTTCATTCAATCCTTTATTTTGTTCTCAGTAGCATTCGTTTGTTGATTTTAGTAAGTCTGTAACTACTACTTTGCATTTTTTTTAACCTCTCCTATAGCAAAACCTACTGTTCCAATTTACCCCCGGGTGGTGGGAAAGATTGAACAAAGAACACAAAAGAAAATAACGAGATCAGTAATCTTCTCTTTTACCCCAAGTTGCAAATAAAGGGAAATAATTTATTAGAATTTGAAACCAAGTCTTGAAATATATTATTTTTTCAAATTAGGTTTATATAAGAAGTTTTTAATTATGTGTAAATATAAGATTAACGATCACAAAAATAATTACTCTAAGCCCGCGCCAGTGGGCACGTGATCTAGATGTCAATTAGTCTTGATTGACTAAATATCATTTTGTCTTGTTTACCGGTGACGGAGAGGTCGGGGGTTTAAATCCCAATCGGGCGTATTCAATGGTTTTTCGTTGATTATTTTACACTCTCCCTCGATGCGAAGTCAAGTACATTTCCTCTGATTTCTGCCTTTCTTATCTCTACCCGTTTGTGTAAGTATTCTAGTAAGCCAGACGGGTAGTAAGACTTATAGTAAGGAAAAAATATGTAATAGTTGTAGCACTATATTAAAACTTGTAGTACTATAGTGTTATTTATTTGAAAGAAAAGTAAGTAATGTGCTCAAAACTTTCAGTAATTTAAAATATAATATAAAATTTAAAGTCCTGATGGGAGTGAAATATAACAATCTACCATAAAAAAAAGAGTAATATAGTCACGTTTGTACAAAAAAATACTTATTTTATTCTGTTAAAGAAAAACTCTGCTTGTTGTGTCGACACTCCTGATAACAAATAGACCTTAACAACCGCTCCAATTCCAACTGTAATGTTTAAATTCGTCCCAAAAGAGAAATAATCGGAATCGTGACTTTTTTCCCCTCCAAAAGCCACGTTTTGTGAACGTGATGGTAATAAAGTGGCTTAAGGATAGGGGACCTGACTGAATGTAAAATAACGACAGTAGACTTCTACTCTGCTTTACAAAGTCGGTACGGTAAAGATAGACTACTTTCCATCTGTCACGGCCAGGCAAACAGACAGCGCCAATGACATTAGTCTTTTATCAACAGATAAACCAAATTGCCCCTGTTAAAATGTCTCTGCCCTATTTAGGTTGGTGAACGTGGCCTATGAACACCTTTGTTAACACCACAAAAATCTTGGGAGGACACGAAAGTAAAAGTGTTTTACTATCAATACATTAAAATAAGCACGTTAATATGAAGACCGTATTTCCAATGATTACGCTGATTTGAGGATCATTTCACTTTATGACGCTGAAATAATGACTTTATTTCCCTTGATGGAGCTTATATAAAGGCTGTATTAGACTTGATTACGTTAATATGAAGAATATATTGTATTTGATGATGCTAATCAATTACGCTTATTGACAGCCTATCTTAAATTCATGTTCCGCTCTGCCAAAGTTAAATGACGGCGCATAGCCTCCTATTATTCTCTTGACTTTGTAAATAGAGAGTGTATTGCCAACCCTTCATCGGCAGTCCAGTATAAAGTGATAGTGGCGCCTTAGACCATGCGAGCATCGATGCAGGTTATGACTACTCTCACCCTCAGGTCTGTTCGTCTGATTATCACTTGTCAAGACTGACACAAACGTGGCCAGGTGGGGCTGGAACAAAGACACCTTCTCTTTCTGTGCTGCTGGCAACCTTGCCCGACATATGGCCTGCAGGCCGGAAGTTCACATTATTATTATTATTTCCTTCTTACCGGACCCAGTTAGCTGTCAAAGTGAACTTACAGAAACCTGCTATTAAATCTGGTTGAAAGAGTGCATGATTATTACTGTCTCGGGTGTGTTGCGCATGACTGGTGCGGCCCCTTGCGGTACAGAAACTTGACAAAGTAACACACACACACCTCTTTTACTTGCGCAGTGTGGAAAGGAAAGAATATAATTATATTCGATTATCCACTTCGGTGGCCGCATCGTCTTTGGCGTCACTTTCAAAATATACTAGACTGTCAATGACTGAAAGATCCAGGTTTGAATATCAGTCGGGAGTACTGAGGATGGTTTTCCTAAGTGGGTTTCCACGCTTCCTCCATGCAAATGCGGGTACACTTCATCTAAAAATAACCTTCCTTATTCCTAAAAACACTAGCGTAATTAGTACATAAACGTTTAACCTGAATGAATAGTAAGACGCAGTGCACACAAGAATGTTATACAAGTGTTGTATTTGTATTCTCTTTCTCTCCCTAATGAGACTACACTTCCTCTAAAATACCCTCCGCATCTCTATTCCTTAAATTAGTTCGCTAATAACCATGCTTTTTTATTTGTTTCTTAACATCATGTCTTACTACCTGTTTGGGATATACGCATATGTACTGACTACGTTAATGGGTTAAAGATGAGGAAAAATGAATTTAGAGGAGTACCCGCATTTGCGTGGATAGAGTGGGAAACCATTCAGGAAAAAACACTCTCGGTACACCTGACAGGGATCTAACCACGATCTTGCAGTTATCTGCAGTCTAGTCTTCCACGAGAATGATGCCTTTATAGAACATACGACCAGCGAAGCGGGTAGCGATGATATTAAACATAATAATGAAAACAACCTTTTCTGAAAGATATAATCTACAGCGGTATGTCTAATACTACAAACCAACCTTAGCACACATATGTACTAATTGATAGCAGAATTTTAAAATTATCCCGCCCTATGATTTAGCGGTTAGAGTTGTCAAACACAAATCTGAGGTGCTTTGGTTTTATTCAGGACGGTAGGGGACAAATATAGTTACTATTTGTAAACTAGCTGGTATCCAATAAGAATATGTCTAGCCCCTGAGGCTGGGAGTGCCCTGTGTTAAACCAGTTTGTAAGACTAATTCTAACTACATTAATGGGTAGGATATGGAGAATTTAGAAGAAATGTACCCGTATTATTTAGGAGGTAGGATGGGAAAACCATTTTAAAAATCCGTATTGCCGGCTAGGATTAGAGACACCGGTAAACTAGACGAATTGAGCCTGACATTGGATCCGCGGGCCCACCAGCACGGGTAATAAAACGCTCTCATTCTCGTGAAATTCTCGTGAAAATTAAATCTACCCCCCGAGAATTGAGCCACTGTCTCTCATCGCGTAAAACACAGTCCCGTAGCAAGCAATACCCAGTCTGAGGCCCTCACAAACCCACGTATACGTAATTACGTCGTTAGGTCACGTAATGAGGTTGTTAATGCTGTAAATGTTACACTTTTAATTGATCCATCTTGGAAGCGAGCAACTTCTCTTGATGAATATGTAAACGGAAATAAAAGAGAACCGAAGGGTTGTTCCGGCCTCTCTGCGGCGCGGTCGTGTTTTGTTTCAGTCGTTGGATAAATAACCGGAGGGTTAAAGGCGAGGGAGCCAACATTCTTGCAACCATGGCAAGGGTGGATCTCGTTCAAGACCAGCTCGAGGTTTGCTCTATTCAAGTTCACTGTTTACCCTGAAAGGTAAAAACTGTCTTTCCTTGACTGATTATACTATGGCCCTATCTTGTGAGCTGCATCACATCAGAACCAAGCAAGGTAAGTCTGTTAGCTTAAAGAGTAAATGGGGGGTACATACACTTGGGAGTATCAATTTTTTAATATTTTTTGCTCCTTGTATTACCACTCCGTTCGGGCTATCCGAAATTAACTCACACTGATATAGTAGGAATGAGGAATTTATGATTTAGAGGAAATGTACACACATTTTTGTGGAGGGAGAGTGAGAATTAATTTACGATAATCTCTCTCTAGAGCATCACTTATTTATTCAAACTCCAGCCTCTCCGTCACCGGCAAACAAGGCTAGACGAGCATGAAGTTTTGCCCGCACGCCCACTGGTCTGGGTTAGGCTTGCTCTAATGAAGCTACATACACTTAAGCACGTCGATTGAGTCAATCTAGAAAGACCGGTGGATATCGCGACTGCGCTTTCTTTTTCTTTATTTACACGCATTGATAAGCACGTGGTCTTCTTGTCTGTGCTGACCTTGAAAGAGAGGTCAGAGTTCGAATCCCGGCTGAGTGTGATTTACATCAGGGGTGTGTGCAGGCATTTATTATAGAAAAATGAGGAGGTAGAGGAGGGTAGCGGGAAGAGGGTGAATTTTTAAATTCAATATAATATTTGTCCATTCAGTGGATATGAGACCTATTATGTTTAACTTTGCCAATACAATAGCCTATACACAATTCAACCCAATCTAATTTGAATGGTTATGCAAAAAAATACTTTTACATTTCAAATGACGTGGACGCTTCGCTAATCGTAGGTTACATTGGATGGAGTAACTAAAAAATAATATCTATGAATGTTAATTTAACATTTTAACATGAGTCCGGGATGGTTACAGCCAACACTCAACCCATCCACTTACCTCACTCTTGGGTATGCCTTATATTTATCGTGTTCTTCGTTTCTAAATATTTTGCCAGTCCAAGCATAGACGTTCGCTCGTAAAAATAACAACTCTTTAAGATACCGTAATCGTCGCAATTACCCGCAAGCCTTCACTTCAGGTCAGTCTGTCGAGGACTTACTAACCGCATTTTTACAACCTCCACGCAGATATTTCTCTCAACTCTTTTTTCGTGCGCTGGCTTTTTACTACCTTAGTTGGAGATTTTGCTGACCCAGTCTAGCTAGCATCCTGAGAAAATAGGTTCTTAAAAAGATGAAACCTTGAAAATAACCTTGAGGAGGGCGATCAAAGGGGGCTATTGTGGACTGTTTTATTTTATAGCTTTCGGGGATAACCATAACTATGGCGCTCTTTTAAAAATAAATATTAAGTATACTATCAACATCCAAGTCGAATTTTCTAAGCCGTCACTTTCGAAATGTTCTGGATTGCTGGTGATGAAGAGACCAATGTTCGAATACTGGTCGATGTAGGAAAGGTGTTGCTTTTCTAAAGGGTTTTCCACTCCCCTTCCAAGCATAATCGAGTAGCTTTATTAAAAATTGATATTTCTTAATTAATAATATTTAGCACCACGTCTTACTACCCGTTCGGGTTATACGCTACTTTCTTAATTCTTACTCCATTTGTGTAAATCAAATGTGTATAGCGGTGAAAAATAAAATTGTTTATTTATATAGGCCCCCCCTTCCTATTCTAGCACTAGTGTTTAATATAACTGAATACATATTCTTAATATAAACTCCGTATTACTTGCATTTGTATGCAGGGATATCAGAACATTATTTAGGTAAAAACATTGTCGGGACACCCGGCTGGGATTCAAACCCCGGCCTCCCTGTCATCGACAAACAAGACTATAAGAGACTGACCTTTGGTCCACGTGCCGACCGGTGCAATTAGTTAGGCTTTTTAATGGGATTAGGGAAAATTGCGCCCGGGAAAACTGCGCCTTCCCAGAAAAAAGGGGAAAATTGCGCCCTCCTATCAATCATCACACAATTAGCTGGGAAATTTGCACCCCACACATTGGTTTATACTTACAAAACAAGTCCGCCCAAGGACCTAACAAAGTGTTTGAAGTGTCTAACCTAAATTCAAAAAATGTAGTAAAAGGTCGTCAATAATTAGTTTGGTAGCTTCAATTTATACGTTCATATCAAATGCTTACAGTTATACACTAATCTTTATTTCATTGAAAAACCTAACCTAACCTAAACAACAGGCAGAGACAGGTGCGATGGATGGATGTACTTTGACCTCCTCAAGACTTCATGATGTGCGATGAGTCCATTTGAAATACCCACCGATCTACGCCGGTGAAAATGGTAAGGTCGTGAGAAACGTGAGAAATGTGAGCCCACACGACCTTGTTAAGATTATATTAATTGATTGGGTAACAGGAGGAACCCACTTAAAAATAGTAGATATATCTTTTCGACACACTGTGGAATCGAATCATGGTCTCTTAAACTTGTAGTCGACAACGATAACTAATCAAGCTGTCATATAGTTTACTGTTTTATTTTTACTTTATACGTTGTTACAACAGTTTGTTTAGGGCAGTGTTTCTCAAAATGTGGTCTGCGGCAGCCTATCTAATGTGCACAGGATCCAAGGTGGTTTAGTAATAATTATTAATGAATTAAAGAATTTTAATCACATTATAATACAAAAATTTGAAATGCAAAAGATTAAATGTTCTATCTGTTTCCTTGGTAGACACAGCTAACCAAAATTTATGAGGTTTAGAATTAAAAACAATAACAAAAACAATTACTTATTAACTAAATGTAATTATATTATATGTTTTATCAACATTTAATTTAATAAACTAGTTTTTGTCTTGTTTTTATATACCTAAAATGGATTTGCCTAGAAACAATATTTCCTTGTCTAATTCTTTCCAGCCCCTCCCTCCTTTCCTAATTCCGCTATAAGCACATGACTGATATTTAACAAATGTTGATATCTTCATGTGAAAAACTCTAAACTTTGTGTTTTTAATAAAGAAATATTTGATATATTTTGGCTAAAATAAAGCTTTGCTATAAAAACTGCAAAAACACGACCTTTAACTCGCTTTTCCCACCTTAAAGGGAACCAACGTAATTTTACAGTGATAAGTATTTGGATAACAACATGGGTGGGTACTCGGATAAAATGTCAGTCTCATTTAATCTAATTTTCCTGTGACCGGGAGGACAAAGTTCAGATCCTGAAGGTGTGTACAAAATATGTTTTTTTATTTTATTAAATGGTTACCCACTCTTCCTCCACGCAAATACAACCATACATTTTCTCTTAAGGGGAATCATGCACGTTATAGATTGGCCATGGACCTAATTGAGTTCCAAATTAGTAAATATGATAAAATTCTCCCCTCCAAGAAACCCTTCCCCTCATAAGACACTGAAATATATTTGTTTTAGCTCTCAATAACTCACTTGTGAGTAATTATTTTCAGGGTTAATATCTATGTTAGTCATCTACTCAAAACTGCCACGCGAAAAAATATATATATTTGAGTCCTTTTAATATACCAGATAATAAAAAGGTACTATATTATATGAAGCAGGAAACACCGGTTGCAAAAAGGCTGGGAAAAGAGAGAGAAATAAATTGTTTGGACAAGGATACATTTACCTTACTGATCAGAACCCCAAGTTGTACTTGAAGAAACAACATAAAGACTATCATACCGATAAATAGTTATTTATATTAGTTTTGTTAGATTTTGAACCCCTCTTCACAATATTTATTCTAGCTCGCTCTTAGAATTTAAAGATTGATTTGGTTCTCTGGAGTTTTCTCTACCTGTCTGCCAAATTTTAATTTTATAGCTCCTGTTTGAAGTGGGTTTTTTTCTTCTAATTATATACACCCCATTTCCTAAATCCCCATTTTGAAATTGACAGTTTTTAGATTTTTCTTGTTAAATGAGGTATTCCTTCCACCTGTCCGCGAAATTTCAGCTTTCCGGCTTATCTTTTTCTGAAAACACATACCTTTACTTTTTGCTTTATATAATCTATTATAAACATAAGTCGAGTATAACTACCCATTCAGGTTATACGCATGCATTAATTTTGCGAATGGAATGGGAATGAGGAAGTAGAATTTTAGTAGAAATGTACATGCATTTGCAAGGGAGCAAATTTAGGAACCCTTTAGGTAAAAGCCCTGAACACCGATGAAGGGTTTTCGGGCTGTTCTTAAAGATAAATTATATATAACATATATAAACTATACAATGGCTAAGCCCTTATTATATAATACATACATATTAAGCTCAATAAGCATACATGTATGTAAAAAAAACTATAAACCCATGGCACACCGAATTAAAACTATTATGTATGTAATATTGTGCCAAAAGGTTAGGTGTACACGTGGATTAAACGCCAATCTCGTCTATTATCTTTTACATGTGACGGGCGGCCGGGGTGTGAATTCCAGCCGTGTGTACCGAGTGTTTTTAATTAAATGGTTTTCCACTCTCCCTCTACACTAATCCGGATATATTCTCTCTAAATGCCGCTTCCTCGTTCCTACACCACTAGCGTAATTAAAAGTGGGCAGTCCAGCCACGTTGTTAGACAGTGCCAATACAAAATAATATAGAGATAGTCAATGAACAACAGACCCATTTTTACACTAAGCCAGTGTACAATAAGAATATACAAATTTCTAACCAAATTCAAGTCACTCTTCTTATTATTTTACTTTATGATTATATATGCCTTAAAGAAGATTAAAATAGAGAACTTGAGCAAATGTGGATATATTTCCTCCACATTCTACCTTCCTCATTCCTTTCACATTTGTGTAAATATGCAAATAGCCCGGACGGATATTAGAAAGCTTAACACGCAGTTATTTTCAATATTTTTTTTTTTTTCACCGCATCGTACTATTCAGCCGGTCTTTTCGCACTTTAATGGTGTAGAGAGGAGAGTTTTGGATTAAATTTACCCTCATTTATGTCGGGTAAGAGTATGAAGCCATTTAGGAAAAATCACCCTCAGTACGTACGGCTAGTCAGATATGGTAGGTATATCCACGTAAAAATGTCTTACGCGAAGTGATGTTCAAAAAATATGAACACCATGAGCTGTAGCTCGATATATTTTAAAAACTCGACCTCCTTCAGGTAAAGGCAAGAACCAAATGTCTAAAGGTTAGAACTAATCCACCATTAATTTGAAAAACATGTATAACTTTAACACAGTAAGATAAAATGAAAATAAAAAACTGCTATTTAAATAAGTAATTTTTATGTGTAGTAGTATATATTTAATAGTTTTAAAAGTATGTGGTTGATCCTATTGAAATATTTACAAGTTCATCTATAAAAAGTTATGTCAAATATAAAGAAATAAAACACTTGCAGTTAATAGGTTTGGAAAATTTTATATAACTAATTTAATCTAAGTTAAAACCGCTTCCAAAAGAAATAAATATATACATAATTAATTAAAATCGCTTCTCGAAATAAAAACACTAATAGAATCAGTTATGTTGATAAAAAATGGTTAAACAAAAAAGTTTCAATGCGCGATCCTCCTAAGAGCCGCAAGACGTTTTGGAAGAAAATTGTTAAAGGAGTGAGTGAGCTAAATAGCGGGCGTTAATCTCATCTTGTTTAGTTTTCTTGTAGTAATAGTTGTGTAATTATGCGGGAAGCCTGAATATGTAGTTTAATCAAATAAAATGTATTAATACTGAACATTTTATGTTTCATAGATTTAAAAAATCCTTTCATACTTTTACCATTTGTAGAACATCATAATCTATTATATTTCATACTTTTTTTTTATCTAAAACTATGATTGGATATGGATAATGTATTTTAAATTTAACTTATTTAAATTCTGTCTTGTATTATGAAGATAAAATTAACAGATCCGTTGTCAAGAATGTTTTTGTGTTAAGCAAATGATCCATTCATACCTTAGAGCCATAAATTCACAATTCCATTTATAAGCTGGAGGCTATATAGTTAGTTATCCTTTGTGCTCTAATAGTATAACCAAACCAACAATTGAAGTATTTATTATGAAACGTTCACCTTTACTCGTTTGGTGTTCCGGCGAACGAGTTTCTTCACCGATACAGTCACAGATAATGACATAGAGCACACGCGGATGTTGGAAACTGAACGATCCAGTTGGAAATTGGTTCACGTGGCAACCATAGGCTGACACTTAAGATGGTTTCTAGTTCTAAAAATTAGCAATTAAGATTAGAGAGAGTCGCACATGTTAAGTTTTTTAAATTTAATGATTCAATAAACTGCTTTAGTGGCCGCATGATCTAAGGTATCACACTCACAAATGACTAAACTGCCGATAGCAGGAAAATCGGGGTTCGAATCCCGTTAGGCAGTACTGAGAATGGTTTTTCCTAAATGGTTTTCTTCTCTCTCTCGCTCCATTAGAATTCGGGTACACTTTCTCTAAATTCAGCATTCCTAATTCCCATATTCATTAACATAATTAGTAGATATGCGTATAGTATGAACATATTCTAAGACACGGCGTTAATAAAAGGAATCATTATTGAGACTTAACATAAGTATTCTCAACTATGAATTCCAATATCAAAGTACTCTAAATACGTTAGTGTCATATTCTGAAAATTGAAAAATGACACCTGGACACGGGAATCGAACCCAGGACCTTTGCCTAAGTACGCCAATACTCTTACCACTGAGCTATCCAGGATTCGTCCCGTGCCCAGGGTAATTCTTCACTCATATTTTAAGGTAGAGTCTGTGATGGACGTGCGGAAATCGTCGGCTACAAAGGTGTGATTTTATTGAGATCACGAGCTATCAGATAACGCAGCCACCTTAGACTCGGTAATTGGCTTATTGCTGCCACTTGTACAATTATTATAATTGTAAGGGATTGCATATTTAAGAATCAAATAGCCAAAGCTATTATTTATCCTTTTTAGTGAGGATTACTCCATTTAGATATCATATTCTGAAAATTTAAAAATGACACCTAGACACGAGAATCAAACCCGGGACCTTTGGCTAAGTACGCCAACGCTAATATTATATCTAAATTGAGTAATCCTCACTAAAAATCATAAATAATAGCTTTAGCTATTTGATACATTAGTGTCAAGACATTTTAAGCTTCTTCTATCTTCGTCATCTTCTATATTATTATTATTATTATTATTATTATTATTATTATTATTATTATTATTATTATTATTATTAGGCCTACAGTAGAGCGTCGATTAACCGAAAGCCAACTATCCGAAACGTCATTCAACCGAAAGCCTGTTTTAAATAATGTAACATGGCAAATGAACGACGTGCAAGACATTAAAAAGATGCCCGCGTGGCGGCGGCGCCGTGCAATGACTTTGCGCACCACGCCCGATCGTATGATGCTCGCCACTACACTTCCGCTCCTCCACTCCCTACACTCCTCGTTTTATCTGAGCCACGTCAGTTGTTGTGTCGAACAGTTTTGTGATCTTTTGTTCGCATTTGAATGTTTTGTGACTTATTGAGTATTTTGTGAGTGAAATGTCGTCTACAAATAAAAGAAGTCGTAATTGATGGCATGATATATTATAGGCCTACCATGTGCCAAGTTGAAAAATTTAATACTAAAAATATGTTTTTACAATGTTTATTGTATTTTTATTGCCATAGTTTTTTCTTATATTGTTTTATGATTATTCCTAGTGTTATTTAAAATATAAAACTTAAATTTGGTTTTGTGTTTGATTATCAGAACAATTGGACAAACCGAACTACCCTCGGTCCCTATTAGTTCGGATAATCGAATCTCTACTGTATTATTATTATTGGCACCACGTCTTACTACCCGTTCAGGTTATACGTACTTACGCTAATGTGTAATGGTAGGATGATTTTGAGACGAAATGGAGGACCTACAGTTTAACGTGGAATCCGAACCATGATAGAGGCCTGGCACTCCACACATTCACAAGTCTGGGTAGCCACGTAATCTATTGCGTGGTCACTCAGGGCACGACTTACAAACTACATTATTAAAGGCACAACACCTAGTCCACTAGACCATCAATCCATTTCTGTGATTCTGTGAGAGGGGAAGCACTAATTTCACTAAATATAAATTTTTCGGCTATGCGGAGAATCGAAGTCCAGGACCTTTATCTCAGAGAGTAGACGCACTACTGACTGATCTTAGATGTTAGATTTGTTATTAAAAGAGAAAAAGGATTTAAAAAAATTGTGGCTAATTTCATCTTCCTAAAATTATTACAATTGTTTATTTTGCACGATGAAATCTAATTATAACCAATCCATGTAATTTCGCTTTGTCTCCTGTGTTTTTGTTCACCAGGATGTATTTAATTATTCCAACTGTCAAGGTTGGTCAACCTGGGCACAGTAGGAGACTCGAGAACGAGGCGGGAGGTCGGGCAATATAAAAGGAAGAATTTACGATCCGACCAAAAGGCACAATGAGAAGTGTCGTCAAGAACGGGAGGGCTGTCCTGTGGCCCTTGGGGGGGAGGGAGGGCGTATATAGCAAATAACTACCGTCCCATGTATGTCTTATGCCCTGTGACTAGGGAGTGGAGGGGAGGGGGCGTATGTCACGAACAGCACACGCCACAGCTAGGTTGGGCTTGTAGTCTACTGAGCTATAAACAAAAGATGTAAATATTTATATATCGCGTTCCATCCCGAAGGCGCAGGGACGTGTTGGGGTTTGAAGGTGGGGGCTATAAGTGTTGCTATTAAAATTTAGCTCACGAGTATTTGGTGAAGCTTCAAAAGGATCACATATTTGAACTTTGGTTGTGTCGAGAGACCATTTAAAGAAGATTTTAATAATAACCAAAGAATTTTTTTATTTTTTTTCATAGTAAAAATAAAAGTATCCTTTGAAATAATATAGTTTACAATATTTGTCTACATAATTATACTCACATCATACTTCCCGATATCTTTTGTTTAACAGGCGTTACAAACAGTGTAAAATATAAATGTTTGTCCAACACATCTTACTATTCGCCCAGACTATAAATAGTTTACTATACTTATAGGATAGAGGTAATTAAGGTAAAACATTTAGAGGAAATGTAGTCGAATTTGTGTGAAGGAGTAGTGGGGAACCATTTAAAGTACACCCGGCCGTGATTCGAACCCAACGTCTCCATCACCATTAAACTACTAGATGAACCTGAGGTATTTATAAAATAGGCACACCAGGATACATATAAGACTTTAAGCCAACCAGTTATTTCCCATAAGAAGCAATGTATAAGGAGCTATACGACTAAGCGACATGATGATACCAGGACACATATTATAAGACCTTATGTGCCAAGCATGACGGGTTGCATCTTGTCCCTTTCACCCACCCACCATCTCCTCGTTACGACCACACATATCCCCAACTGTCAACCCTCTTCATCTTGCCTCCCTTCTCTCTTCAACCAGATTCCCCCTGCTATCAGGACTCGTCACCATTAGTTCACCGGCGAACAACTTATCGCTTTCTATCTTCTGAGGAATGTGGGGAAAATATTAAAATACTCCATTGAAATTTTGGAGAAAGCTTGGAATTATTTTACACAGAAGACAAAATCGACACACAACAGTTTGTAATCTTCAAGAAGTTTTGATCCAACCATTTCAACATCAGCCTAGCTTATCGTCCTCCACCGCTCATGTTGTCATTAAGCATAAGGCATTTCAAACCCAAAAGGGAAATCTCTATACGACTGATGATTATAGCATTCCAAAGCAACTTCAAAACATTGAGTTGAACACAGTCTGTGCCTAAACAATAGAAATGGAGAACCTTTGCGAACTAGCTCAACACCAGAACCAATTAAGCTAGTTTCCCTCAAAATAATAAGGCAATTCTCCTTCTTTTCACCACCTCATCAGCTTCTCAACAGACGTCTCAACCTACAACGTTAAATTACTCATCCCCTAATCCCCTACCCCAACCTTCCGCTTCGACTAAGATGTTAAGGCTTTTCATTCCTATTTCAGGCAAATGCTGGTACACTCCAAACATCCATTTCAACTTAACATACAGCTCTAAGTCGATTCAACACCAAAACTATAACGGTGAATTCTCCTCTCCAACCCTGTCCTCTCCCACCCAGCGTTCCACCTCTCGTTTCTCCCGACCATCCCCAAACCACACCACATCCAGAACCAGAACGGGGAATTACAATCTTACACACCCGTCCACCACAATAACCTGTCGAGATTCAACTCAGACTTAACAACCTTTCTCACTAGTTGAGATAGTCATCGGTATTTTTCAGCTCTCTCTACAGTTATAAACTTATAAGGACTTGTCGATTCTCCTGCATTCCCCCCTTGTGTTGTCCTGATGAGGATGTTGTCCACACCAACCTGACGTTATAAATCATCATAAGCATGATGGCTTCAAAGATGACGTTGTAATACCCTCTTCGAACTTTGGTAAGGTCGTAAACCTAAGAGTGTTAACATAATAGTTGCGATGTCGAATTCTTAAGTCAAAAACCTTAAAATCTTAATAACATGTCAGCTTCAAAGAACGCCCTTCAAGCACCCGTTTCATAAGCTTATAACAATTTATAGATTTTAGGTCTAGCACCATATTTACTCATTTTAAATGGTGATGCAGACCGCTTGCACTCATTCAACCCCTTAACTATAAAGTCTTACTCGTTAAGGATGTAATCCTAAACTTGAATCGTAAAAAAAAAAAACAATCGGTACATATATTATAAACAATTTACCCGTAATCTTGGAGGAAGACTAGACTAACGTTAGGTATATAAATTTAATCAACATAAGCCAAAGATCCCGGGTTCGATTCTCGTGTCCAGGTGTCATTTTTCAATATTCAGAATATGATATCTAGATGGAGAATTCTTTACTAAAAAGCATAAATACTAGCTTCGGTTATTTGATTTTTATATTTCTACTGAAGCAAAATTTGTTTCTTTTAACAAAAAAAAGGTTTGTATATAAAAATCTACAAGGACTTGGGACTTTTCTCGCGTCCCCTACTTCCTCACCTTAAGGAATTCCTTTTAACACGTGATAACACACATGATATGCTAGTAAAAATATAGTATAGGCATATGTGGATAGATCAAATGCACAGTAAGACGCTTATCATAAAAATCTAATAATCTTGAAATTCAGCAAAATCAATCTCATACAACATTAAAGAGTTGCTTTCAATAGGTTTTATTACATCTATTAAGTTAATACAAAATTAGTAAGAGTATAGACCTACTTCCCACATTTATTTATGTATACATATAGGTATATACTTATCTATCAAATAAATACTATAGAGAAGGATTTTTAAAAAAAATAGGTTCAACACCAAGATTAATGACTTAGCCTGAGAGTTAAGCGTGGAAAGGAGAGGGAAAAACCATTGTAATAAATTGTATCAATGTTATTATTATTATTATTATTATTACTAGCACCACGTCTTACTACCCGTTCGGGTTATACGCACTTACGCTAATGTGTAATGGTAGGGTGATTGTGAGATGAAATGAAGGACCTACAGTTTAACGTGGAATCCGAACCACGGTGGAGGCCTGGCTGTATCAATGTTATGGCTACATAATTACATATTAGTATTTCTTATTACTAAACAAAATACTATTTCAACTACTTTGAAATAATACTATGAAGCTAAAATGAGTGAACAAAAATTCAGTAAAGTTTAAAAAATATAGACATCAATCAAAAATAAAACATGACACTACAAATGATGTGGTAAAACTAGTTGTACTAGTACATTATTATTATTATTATTATTATTATTATTATTATTATAAAAACTAATCCCAGCTACGTAATGTAAATATGATGATCTTTTAATGAGCACAAAGATTAAACTGAGGGGTTAAAAAACAATAGTGTGTCGAAAGTAAATATCGTGTTCCAAATTACAAGTGTTTTATTTCCTATATTCAGTTTAAATTTAACGACCTAGTTCATGCTTAAGATAACAATTTTAAATCGAGAGCAAAAATATATTTTGAACAACTCATACCGGTGGGCACGTGAAATAAGGCATCAATCTCGTATTTACTGGTTTGTCAGTATATGTGAGGTCAGGGTTTGAATTCAGATCGGGTGTATTTAAGTGGTTTTTTCCCCTAGGTAATTTTCCACACTCCCTTCACGTAAATGTGTGTATAATACCTTTATATTATATCTACCTTATTCCTAACAAAAAACTATGAATATAGTAATAGTCTGTACGGGTTTTAAAACGCAAATCATGGGATAGGCGTGGGTCTCTCTACCTCCACCTCTATTTCAACAGGCACGTATTGACATTCATTTGACTACTTTAACAGGTATATTTCAACCACCATTTTACTACGTCAGCAAACGTGCCTCAACCCCTTTAGACTAGTTTAACAAGTGTATTTCAACCCACATTTTACTACTAAACAGAGGTCCCTCAGACCCCATTTAAATACTTAAAAATTTATGTCTCAGCCTCTATTTAACAACCAATAGGCGATCCTCGATCACCATTCACTAATTTTGAGGGTGCCTCTACCACTATTTGACTACTTCAACAGCCATGCCTCAACCAACATTTGACTATTTCAACGGGCGTGTCTTTAAAAGAAATGTCTCGGTCCCATTTGACTACTTCAACAGCCGTGCCTCGATCTACATTTGACTATTTTAACGGGCGTGTCTTTATTCTCTTTTGATTATTTCAAAAGGAATGTCTCGGTCCCATTTTACTACTTCAAAAATCGTGTCTTGACCTCCATTTGAATACTTCAACAAGCATTTATTAAGCTTTATTCGATTACTTAAAATTTGAAACTACATCCATTTGATCCTTTGAATTAGTTGATGGTGTGATCTTTAACTCGTAAGAAGTGCTATTTATCTGAACGTTTGAGAAATTGCCTCTTTTCACTGCATGTGAATATCAATGAAGAACCCTAGACATTTTCAAAGTATGAACTATTGTTGGGATTTAGTGCAAACCCTGTGATTTGGACAGGCAGGAAAGTTGATTCAGGGGATTGTTTGCCTGGGTATAAAGACTAATATAGTAATATGTAATATTCATAGAGAGAAAGAGAAATTATATTTGGACACGGGAATAGAACCTAGGCCACTATTGGCGTAGCAGGCCAATTCTCTACCTCTGTCCATATCCAGATTTCATTTATTTATAGTCTATATATGAACAACACCCGAAACGATTGGTATAGACAGCCCACAGTAATGATGGCTTTTTTGTCAATTGAAAAGTAAAAAATAGAGATACAAATATATTTATTTTTATATAGTAACGTCCAAATACGAGTCATCCGGGCAATCCGGATTTAATGATATAGGGATGAAAAAGGTAGAATTAAAAAGAAATATAACAGCATTTTTGTGGAAGGAGAGGGGTCAACTATTTAGTAGAAAAACTTTTCACTACACCCAACCGGGATTAGCGCTCTGGCCTGCCCATCACAGGCAAAGAAGACAGGACAAGATTGACGTTTAGTCTGCGTTACCACTCATGTGGGTAGTGAACTTGTGTATCAATCCGCCTTGCAGATATGTTTTGTCACTTAGGCAAGTAAAGTCAATTCACACCACAATTTGTCAAAGTGACATTATATTCACGAAGCAGATTAATATGTAACCAATTTTACGATACTTTGAAGTGTCAACAAAAAACCAAAGTTACCGTGAATATACAATAGCTCTGCACAAGTTTTCAGGGCAAAAACCATAGTTTTTTAGATTCCCGGCTATAGATTCGTCAACGCGCTAGAAAATAAGAGAACTGTTTGTCTGCAACATCCGCGTCCCACGAATTATTTATATGTCATTGTCTGAAAAAGAAGTGGCAGTCATCTGAACACGACAGAAGTAAGGGAGGGCGTGAAGAAGAGCGTACTGAAAAATGAGAATACGACGTGGAAATGGGGAAAAGATGGGAAGAGGGGGGGGGGGGTAGTACATTAAGACGGAAAACAAAAAAGACATAAGCTCTTCCACCTTAACCCCCATCCCCGGCTTTCCCAACCCAAACCATTTTTTTTTCTCCGTGAAGAAATATTACAGTGTTGTCACATCTTACACCAGGAACGCGGTGTTTGGATTGTTCATGATAAGAATCCCAAAATCAAACTAGCACTTAAATTTTGTTGCAATGACGAGAACCTTAAGAAGTGTTTACAATAATATCGATACACTTAAATCTTATGATATATATTAGAATATGCAATACAATGTAATTGTCCTATTGGCAGCGCAAAACCCCAACCGAGTCGCCGGTGGCTGTAATATCAATGATAGCGCTTAGTAGACAAAGATATTCACACGTCTATCACAGACTCTGCCTTAAAAATATGAGTAAATCATCAACCTGAACATAGGACGATCCCTGTATAGCTCAGTGATAAAGCTATGGCGCTCCAAACCAAAGGTTTCGGGTTCGATTCCCGAGTCAAGATGTAATTTTTCAATTTATTCTATTATAATATATTGTTATTCACCTAGCCTGATTTTCTATACTTTTTTTTTTGCCAATAAAATAAACAATATAACATTGACATTAATAATTGTCTCATTTTTTATTCGTGTGTCATTTTTAAACATATACTTGATATTTTGTTTAATATACAAGGTTTATTTTAATTGGCGTCAAATATTATAAGGGCATATTCCTAGTGACCAAACAATAAGAAAAGTTCATAAGAACATGGGTTCATAAATGCTTATTTTCTGAGGTGGGAGAAATTTTACTGTTCAATTAATAAGCAAACCAACAGAATAAGTAATTCAATTAAACAAGACAACGTTAAACAGAAAAAACAAAAACCCTAGGCAGAACATTTTGTTTCAAATTTGTTCAAAATGGTGTCATGCCTGCTTCAATGTATCCTCTGAGCTTGCATTCCATGCTTCGTCGTACTCTGTTTAATACACATGAGGTGTTACGTATTTGCTCACATCCATTTATACGATAAACTCTCATAAAACCTCAACATTAAGCACAGGAGTTGGGTATATAATGGACTTCAAATGTCCCATAGATAAAAAAAAATCATTCTGTTCAAATCTGATGATCGAGCAGGCCATTTAATGGATCCCCCACGACCAATTATTCTTTAGGAAAACCCTTAAGATGGGATGGAAGGGGACGCGAGAAAAGGGCAGTGTTTTTTGCAGTCTTTATAGAAAAACATTTTTGGCCAAAGTAAATCAAATATGTATACAGTAGAAAAATACTTTAATTTTCTTCACGTGGTGATATCAACAATTCTTGAATATCTGTCATGAACATAGCGGCATTATATGAGACACATTTTAAATCAAGAGAAAAAGTTGTAATTAAATTTCAGAACAGCCTTGAGAGATATTCAAGAAGTTATGAGGTCGCCATGTGAAAAAAATTAAACTCTTATGTTTGTACTGAAGCAATATTTTGATTTAAAAACATATTTTGATATAAACAGTGTAAAAAACCCTAACCTTTTCTCACGTCCCCTATTCTTCAACCTACTTTAATCTGAAAGATAATTGATATAAGCTAGATTAGAGTTGGTCCAAAATGTATACACCCCAAAGTTACATTCAAACTAAACTCACCATTTCAGCCGTTGTTTATTAGGCAGCCTTCACTTACCTGGAAAAAAAAATTGCATATATTAATAATAAACCATGACATCAGATATCTATCATAGTACGAGAATTTAAGTGACATATTTAAGCAATGGGATTTATTTATTTAAATGCTATTACCTATTTGGTTTACGGGGCAAGGATAGGGACTTACACTTGAAACGATTATTTTGTACCATACTTTTGCCCTGAAAAGAAATAAGCTTACCTTGAATGATTATACTACGGCCCTATCTTATAAGTATATCCCAGATTTTTATGTAATTAAATATTTTAATCATGCCATCTATAAATAAGAAAAGCGAAATATCTGTGAATTAGGTTATTTGGGGCTGTATTTTCAGTTTTAATTTGACATAGTTTTACATATTTATCGAATTCTACATGTTTTCGAAAATATTACATATTTTATGTTTTTTAATCGTGGTTTTAATTTTATGTCTTTCTTGGGGAAAATACTTTTAAATCACGTGTCACTAACTTTCAGCCAACTTGTACTTTCATAAAGGAATGTATCCAGTGAAAGGATGACAGTGAGCATAGACTAAGTCAGGTAGGCTGGCTCGTCGGATAGGGTTACAGTTGACATAATGTAGCTTTGTGTCACGTTTCCCGTACTGTAAAGGGGAGAGAATGCGGTGTTGCCAGACAGTGAGTGGCCCCACCAGTGCGTCTCTCGCGCGGCGTGTCAGTTTGTAAATACAAATTGGACGAGTTGTAAAAATAATAACTCTTGAATGTGATTAGCTCATTTTCCCGTTGTTCGTTGGTCGGGAGAAGAAGCGAATATAAAACGGCAAAGTAAAGAACAAATGACGAAAATTGAACAAAAAATCAATCTAAAAAATGTAATTAGAAGATTGTCACATTAGTAGGGAGCTCATAACGGTCTCTTTTAAAGCAAGCAAGACCAATAATGTAATGATTTCTAAAATCGGTGATATAATGCTATTCATCTGAAGTATTTAATTAATGGAAGATGCAAGTGGTGCAAAACAAATTAACAATACAATATGATTTGTTAAAAAAGTAAATGTACATGTGTATATTTTGGAAAGTGTTTTTCAATTACTTCCTTCAGAAATTTGCAACCATAAAATAAAATTTTGTTTCATTCATATTTGTATATATTATTAAAATGGGGAAAGAACATTTATTCAATGTTATATATTTTCACATTATTACAGATTTTACTGCAAACTTTAACTGATTTTGTGACGTATTTTGTAGTTTAATACCACATAATAATCCGGGCTATACTAATAAGCAATGCCATAGTAGAACCTAATAAGGTCAGCTTGTGATCTTTCAGTGTGAACGGAGGATGAATTCTAAACCAATTGTTCATACATCAGATGCAATTTCTTTGGCATGAAAGAAAGATAAATTTAGGATTCCTTATAGTTACTTTGTACATTACAAACCTGTTGTTCATTCGTCTAATTTTACATCTGTAATATGGCAAGAAATTGTATAGACATTAAACCCCTCTTACATCAATTCAAGAGGTTTTTTTACACTAATTGTTGTTGTAGGCATTATCAATTTTATAGTTCAAAAAATCTACCAACCTGGGCATTGTTGAGGAACAACATTGTTGGGGAAAGAAAATGTATATTCAAACCTACCTCTTTTTTTTACGATACTGAAACTAAGGCTAGCACCAATCTTATAAAAGTTTAAATTAACTTATATAGAAACAAGTCCGACCCTTTTGAAATTTATGAGTCAAGTGTTTTTATAAGTTTGATACAAAGATTATTAACAGATTAACTGTAAAGGGAGAAGAGGAAAGTGTCTAAGAAGAAATTCACCCAAATCAGCGTAAAAATAGGATGGAAAAAACACAATTAAACATCCCATTTGGCTAACTACTAACTGGATTTTAATTACAGCCTCCACCATTTGCAATTCAATTTATTGAAAACTTTACTCTTTAGATCACGTGTGCCGCTGATGCGGTTATTTAGCAAAATCTATAAATGCTTTCAGACTTTAAAGGTTATAAAAGTTAAGCTAGATAGTTTTTATTCAGCTCTAGTTAAGTTTTTTTTAAATTTAAGAAATGTTGTCATCAACTGTAGACATGAACCAAAGACGTCATTGAACAAACAACACCATACGACATAGACACCCTGGTCATTTTTACAACTTAACTCCCCCTGTCTGCAAAACTGCTCTCCTCTGACAACATTTCCGAATCATGCTGTGCGGAGTCATAAATGCAAAGTGTTTCGTAATCGCTTTGTTTGTTCATACAATTCCTACCATAAGAATTGCTTGATCCGTCCAGGAGAGAGTATTGTGTCTGAGGTGACTTTTCGTGTTACATACTGTACGAGTAGGCGACGGTAGGTTAGGTGCCGTGACCAACACAGTGCTCTGCGAAGTGCGTCTAGACTTCCACTGAGAACCGTGAAGGTAGTAAAATACACGAACGACCAAATTGGTAATGTCCAACTCTCCCCCCTGTCCTATTTCACATCCATTTCCTCCCGTTAACGGATAGTTTCACCGTCAACGGATCATTTTCAATATTTATTGACAAAAGTTTTTTTTTATCTTATGTTAGTAAAATGAGTTTGTTTGTTTGTCATAAGCATTGTACGATCTATCGCAAGCAGAGTGCTGACATTTTAAAAACTAGCCCCTGTGCACGAACATACGCCCCCCGAAGAAAGAATTTTAACATTTTAATTATATATTTTTAAATTTAATTAAATACCAGGTCAGATTCAAAGCAATGTTAATAGAATAGTTTGTTTGTCTATCATGCGAATTGTGCGATATCTAACGCACGTAGAAGTCTGAAATTTTAAAGATTAGTAGCTCATATGCACCAACATGTACATTCAAAGACATAATTTTAAAATTGTGTTTAGATTTTCCTAAAAATGTCCGGGCAACGCCAGGGACTTCAACTAGTTTATAGTAAAATAAGAACATTAATTTGACTAGTACAGGGATTTAAAACGCTTAATCCAAGCGGATAGTTAAAAGAGGGCAGTTTAGAGAGAATATACCCACACTCGTATCTAGGGAGTATGAGAAAATTACATGTATAAAACTACTCTCAGTGCACACAGACGGGATTCAAAATCTGACCTTCCCATCTAACGGCGAGAACGTGTAAAAGCGAGTAAAACTAAACGTAACTACATAATTATTTTAAGATTACGTTACATTTTCTGCATTTCTATTCATTTTTCACCGCGTCTAATTACCCGTTCGGGCTGTAGGCCATTTTACATACCTGTTAGGTTCTTATTAGAGGCCAAAGATATGTTCTTTTCTTTAATAATTCACTAACTTTTACATATACTTGAGCACAAAAGACCATACCATAGCTGACTCATGTTGATCGTTTACTAATTTTATTATGATCAATTTATTTAAGAATCCAACTTTATTGATAGGCAACACTTCTTACTGTACAGCTCTTAATTCGACTCAGGTCTGATCAAACAGCACATAGCGAGTGTTTGGCATGTTTGTATGTGGTATGTGTGGTATGCTTTCCCCAATTTTCTTTAAAATTGACATATCTACAGGTAGATACTTTCACGTATCCATACGTCAAGACATGAGATCTGCAGCTGTCACTTTTGATAGGTATTAATAATCATCTAATGTAGTATAACGAAATCAATGTTCGTCGCAAAAAAAATGTTTTTATTTTCTAAAGAGTGTAATAAACGTCCAATCGTAAGAAAACCAAAGCATAGTACCTATGTATTTTTATAATTGAGTTTCAGATGGGCTGAAGAGGAATAAGAGGAGAACACTCCCTCATACTTAGAATCCCAATCTCTCCTTCATCAGAGGGCCAATCTAACACGAGAGTGACGCTTTAGACAATTCGACCACAGAAGGTGATTGTTTTTGACAACGTTCTTTCTTTGTACACGTTGGTATCGGTCCTTAAATAATTAAGTTCTATTCTATTTGGTTCGTGACACAAGAGGTCACGAAAATATCCGTACGGAACCTACCAGACAACACCGTGGATGACTGGATGGCTCAGGCTACAGCTTACGTTGCATTGAGCATAGTAACAATAATCCATAGATAATATATTGATAACTAGCGACTAAATAAGATAATATATTTATTTTTCATTCAATGCTTTGAAAAAGTGCATTTCCACCTTTTTTCTCCTCTCGCGGCTTTCTAGCTATTCGAGTTATACGCATATGTATTAATTACGCTAGTGTGTTAGGGATAAGGAAGGTATAATTTAAAATAAATAGGACCACATTTGTGTGTACAGTAGCCCCATGGCTTCTTTGGCGCTGACTGACAGCTCACAGCCGAGAGCTAAAAGCTTTGAAAAGTTGCCAGACCAAATTATGTATCCCTACTCCGAACCATTGGATCTGCAAAAACATGTACTTAGCAGCTGTCACTTCTGACGGTCAAAATTTAGTTATTATACCTAAATATTGACTGTCAGAAGTCAGCTGTGAGCTGTCAGTCAGCACCAAAGAAGCCATGGGCTACTGTAGGTGACCTGGCGGTCTAGGAGTAAGGTGTCAGACTTCTGTGCTGGCGGCCGGGGTTCAATCCTCGGTCCCAGCACAGATTTATCTGATTACCAAACCCTTCCTTCACCTCTGACAAGACATCTTGTGAATGTGGGGAATGCCAGGCCTCCACCATGGTTCGGATCCCACGTTAAACTGTAGGTCCTTCATTTCATCTCACAATCACCATACCATTACACATTAGCGTAAGTGCGTATAACCCGAACGGGTAGTAAGATGCGGTGCTAATAATAACACATTTGTGTGAAGGGAGGTGGTAAACTGTTCAGGAAACACTATCTTCAGTACACATAACCGGATTTCGAAATAAAACCTTTCCACTACCGGTAAATCATATTAATAAGATTGATATATTAGATTTAGACAACGTGCCCACCTCTAACGGAAGTATTTGTTGAAACTTCATGGCTACGTGTCTGCTAATCTGACCACAATCTCATAATCAATGTCTGACAGTTTTGATCTTGGGTCCAGTAGATATTTTTTTATGTGCAGTATTTACACGCCAAGGGGAGTATTCAGCAGCTGACACATTTGGTAGTTGGTACCAATAAAGTCATGTGACGTGTGGCCCTCAGTCGATTTGTCAAACATGGTAATGACAAAATGCCTAATATTTACTCACGCGGGTAATATATTCGTACTTAATTCAGAAGAGATACATATATTCAAATAATGATGGCAAGTATCACCAAATAGCCAATGAAGTAAATGTTAAGTTCATTGTGTTCATCCTTGTGTTGAGAACATAAATATAATTATTTTCGGTAAATGGTTTATGTATATTTAAATAGAAAGTTAAATATAAATTTTGAAACAAATTTGTTTTATTTTTTTAACTATAAATGTGTCTATAAAATACTTAAGTTAAAACAATTTTCATTAAAATTTTCAAAATAAAGATGACTACCTTGTCTATGACCTTGTTTTACTTTTGTTTGAAAGACAAAGTAAATCACTGTTTAATTTATTAACGTGACTATATTTCTTTTGCGGATGCGTTTATAACTAAACATCGCTGAAAACTAGTCCCTGCCCCACTTCTAAAGCGAGTAAAAGTTTCCATTTTAATTACTTGTTAACTAATAGTCGCTATGATTGTTGGCCATAGTAGTTATGTATTGAGCTCAGATCTGAATTTTTGCACAAAAATATCGCTCGTGTGTACGAAGTTGAAATTTCTGGATTCGTCATTTTTGATGCTGTCAAGGCTTGGGGCTATAATTAATCACCTAGCCTCTCCTTCATATTAGACAGCGAACTACACGTATTGACAGTAACGGTGGTTACGTAAACAAAGGCACCAGCCTCGTACTATATTATTTGATAGTGCCATATAGGTCAGGATTCAAACCCAGGTTGGGTGTACTGAGGAAATTTTATTCTTGTTTTACACTCTACCACCATGCAGATGTAGATGAATTTCTTCTAAACTCTACCTTCCTTACCTCTACCCCCTTGGCATAAATATGTGGTCAGTCTAGACGGGTAGTAAGACTCGGTGCAAATAAAAAAATACCTGAGTCTAAATATGTTCACCTGAAGTTTGAACAGTTATCTTCACAAAATGTTCATAATAGCACCCACAAATAAACAACAAATTCTTTCAGAGAGGATGACATCTTTAGGTTGAGTGCGATTTTATCGAAAGTTGTTTTTGGACGCGAGTACTGTAAAAACCTTTTAGAGGGAGGTCGTGTTTACTTTAAGCCCTAAGGACAGGAAGGAAGTCAATAGCTTCTTTTTTTATCGCGCCACTAAAGGGAAAGAGAAGAATCAACAGCATCCGTTGATCGGAAATCTTGTCAAACATGATTAGTGACTTAAACCATTGCGCGTCGCTAATTATAAAATAAGCCTAATATGTCTTTACCAATAGAGTTCATTTTTTTCCGCATCTTACTATCCATCCGAGCTAATCGTAAATTTGCAGCAAGGCTATAGGATCGAGGAAGCTAAACTCTAGAGCCAATTGTCAAGAAATTACGTGAAAGAATAGTGGGAGAATATTGAAAAAAAAAGACCTATATTCAAACTGTTTATAAATGTGGGGTTTTGTTCAACTGAATTATTTGTCATTGATGAATAGTGTTCAACTGAACTATGTGTATTAAATGTGTTAGGTGACCTGGTGGTCTAGGAGTAAGGTGTCGGACTTCTGTGCTGGGGGTCCGGGGTTCAATCCTCGGTCCCGGTATATACGTATCTGATTACCAAACCCCGCCTGACCTCTGACAAGACGTGTATTGATCACAACTTGTGAATGTGGGGAATGCCAGGCCTCCACCGTGGTTTGGATTCCACGTTAAACTGTAGGTCCTTCATTTCATCTCACAATCACCCTACCATTACACATTAGCGTAATTGCGTATAACCCGAACGGGTAGTAAGACGCAGTGCTAATAATAATAATAATAATATTGAATGTGAGTGTAGTTATTGATAAACTCGTCTCCCAAAGATCAGTTGCCTTCTCTCGGGAGTCTGCGCTATCAAACTGAAACCAGAATGTTATTAATAGTCCAGTCAAATTAGACTTTTTGGCTTTTTGAGGCTTATATGATTGGATTATTAAGTCTCGCCGTGAAATGGCTGCCAACTTGTGAACTCAATTAAATTGAGGAGGGTATAGATGAGACATTCTGTTTGATGTAGTAATATCACGTGGGGGAGTGTGGGATTGCCGAGGGTCTAGAGTGGCACTGTAGTTTTAAGAGAGGACGTGGCGTGTCAAGGATAAGACAAGAAATAATAATTCATACAAATGCTATTATAATAATTAATATGAAACAAATATATTTATAAATAATAGTTTCATACAATTGGGCATATCTGAATTTTTTATGTGATTTTTAAATTAAACATAGACTTAGGAAACAGAGCTGAGAATAAAACATTCAAAACAAGAATATATAAATAGTTTGATTTTCAGGCAACCCATAAACGGAGGTAGCTATTATAGGTTAAGATCTCGAGCTTCCTTATATATATATATATATAAATTTGATAATTAAATTTTATTTTTCATGACTGAGCCAAATATGTACAGTACCTTTTAGAAAAATGACCCACATATACTGAAGAGCAAGTATATCCCGTGCTTAGAGTCTTACTACCTGTCAGAGCTTTGGGGTAAGGATAAGTAAAGTAGGATTTTAGGGGGAAGTGTACCTGCATTTGATTGGTGGCAGAGGGGAAAACTATTTAAGAAAACCAAGTAAGTACACCCGGCGGGGATTCCAACTTTGGTCGATAAATCAGACTAGAAGAGACAGACGTTTTTATCCACGTGCCCACTATTACAAGTTTAATCAAACTTATAATATTTAATGAAACGATGGTATACTAGACAATTTATAATTGTTTACTAAACATAATTATCATTTAAAATAATTGAATAAAAGGAGTGACTTGACCACATGAAGCTTTAGAGTAATTTAGTAACAAACCGCTGCTATTAAACACACTAATCATCAGCCAGTTCTCTCATTTTACATTGTCAGAGCTGTAAATTCCCACGGATGTGCATATATTTTAACAACAAACCATTTATTGAACTGGAAGGAGGGCCAGTAAACAGGGGTGGACTGACAGGTTCCAAAAGACCCGGGACTACAGATATGACGGTCTTTAACATGCATTCATAAATATCATTGTAGCTTTTGTTTCAGTGTAAGCTGAAGGGGTGGGGTAAAGTAATTAAATTCAATCCCGATGCCATTTCAGCCACATTATCGATGATTACGTCGCTTTTCAATCCCCTTAAAACATCAGTTTATACTTTCTACTGACAAGAAGAAAAATACTTATAAATTGTTAGACAGTAGCTGGAAGTATAATCTTGATATATTAAGTTGATACACTCTTTCTTCACCAATTATGGGTCTTAAAATATAATAATAAACTCAATTTAGAATGGAATGTGTATCTTTATTTTAGTAAATTGGGCAGGACAAAATAAACCAGCCCACCGGGATATCTTCCGGTGTCCCAGTCCACCCCTGCCATTATATAGCACCCATCACAATTATGTTGATCCCTTTATCTGTGGAATATTTGCGTGTTACTGGATTGCACATGACAGCACGTATTTATATGTAGGCCGTAATAGTGCATTGCATCCCACTACTCTTCCCACCAGAGTAAACAATTGTGTTACAATACAGCCATTAAACCTTAGTCTGGAACTAGTCATAGACGTGTCATGGAGTATAGCTAACCAAGATAAAGGACGTCGCAGACCGGCCGCTATACTATGAAGCTATACTAAAAATAGATATAGCGGACCTTCGTAAATAATGTAAGCATATGGAACACCGCAGACCTAAAGAAAATATAGCGCGCTAAAAGCTTTAAAACTTCGCTATATAGCGGTCGTTTGACCCTTGGCTAAATACACCTCCCTTCCGGTATCAGTCATAGACGTGTCATAGAATATACCAGCCAGGATTGACTACACATATTATATCCCTGGCAAAGTAACAATTTAACTTAAGGTGTGAGTGTAGGAGCGTGAGATAAGGATAGTATTTTTGCTGTTTTTATAGCAAAACATTTTTTTTAAACTTGGACTGCAGAATTATTTGATTTGTTTTGATTCAAAATTGCAAGAATACTGCCGTTAACTCGCGTTCCCTACACTCCCTCCTTGATATTTTATTATTAGTCCGTTTAATACCTAGGCTATTAACGGCTTTATTAAAGTGCCTGAGATCATAGAGGAAGTGCAGCAGTATTAGCGTAGAGTGAATAAAAAACAGGTAAAAGTAGCGTGTGGAAAACTACTTCCAAGTTCACTTGACCAAGATTATAACCTACAGCACCTCATCACCAGCAATAATGTATATACATATTCTGAATCCACGTGATCACAAGTGGCAATACATTAATTTATAATATTGGATGTGTGTAGAGTTAAACCAATCACGTATCTTCATGGTTTTATTACACTTATAGTGTCAGTGGACTAACAATTAGAAACGTATCTTGGTTTAATTGGGCAATCACAGCAACCAATCCTCACACCGTTAATTTACCAACTTAATAAAACTAATTAAACCTAATATTATTAGTTAATTTTTGGGGGGTAGGGAAGACCAAGGGATTTTCTGCGTCTTTCCACTTATCCATCAGATTATCCGCATCTTTACACTTAATTACGTAAGAATGAGGGGGGTAACATTTTGAACAAATATATCCAAATTTTAGTGTATAGATACTGGGAAACCATTTAGTATTCGAACCCCAACCTTCCCAACTAGTGGCTAGACGGAATATATACACTTGACTTTTAGTCAACTTGCACAAGTCAGAAGATGGGAGGTCTACCAACGGAGCTAAATAATTATCCAACTAAGCACATTTTTAAATATCCCAAAATGTCTAGGGTCTCATAATTAAATTTTAAACTACACAAGTTTTAAAATATGACAATTCGTTCTTACATAAGATGAGATACCATCGTACATCTGTAGCTTTCACCAAGAGCTGTTGAACGAGTCTGTAAATGTAATGGAAACTGGAGCATAGTTGCACAACTATAGATAGCTATCAATGTGAACAAACCTCTAGTGTCGTTTGGCAACGCGCGCATTGTACTTACTTCCTACTAGTATCAGTGGTCGCACGGTCTTAAGCACCACTCACACCAAACACTGGCTTGCCTGTTATCTGGAGGTAAACATTTGATACCGGGCCGGGTGTTCTGAGGATATATTTACTAAATGGTTCCCCACTGTTTATCCACCCAGATACAGATACGTTTCCTTTAAATTTTACTTTCCCTGTGTGAATAGTCTGGACGGTTAGTAAGACGCAGTGTACACATTATAGTAATGTTTTCTCCCTTGCAACCGTATCGTACTACCCGTGCGGGATATCCTTATAACCACAGTACTTAGGTTAAGAACGAGAATGAGAAAGTTTAGAACAAGTGTACTCACAATTGAGTGGAGGGAAAGTGAACCACTATTTGGCGGGAGGGGACACAAAATTAAATGCAGGGATTCAAACCCAGGCCTTTAAATCGATGGTAAATTAAAACAAGGCTATATTGACACCTTTGTCCACGTGCCTGGCGATGAGGGTGGCTCTAATTTGATTTATGAGTAAGTAAATATAAATATTATACTGGAATAAAAATTAACAATTACGTGTAGAGAGGGTAAACAACGATATTCTCAGGTTGTGAGTTTTGTTTTATTTTGTAAATTGATGGAATTTACTTTTTAATATAATAAATAATTTAAAAATCTGAAAATTTTCGATTCGGTGAGTCGCGTCTATGTACGGCTCTCGTAATCTTGCCAAGAGTTTCAGACAAAGAGCGCTTTTCTTCCGGCCTCAGTGGTACTGCTTAGACAACCCGCCTTGCGGGTTCTTTGTGCGCGACTGTTTGCTAACAAGGTTTTCGTTCAGGGTCGGGAGTTCGACTTTGTCCTGTGGAGAGACTAGACTAGTTACTGGGTTCTCGAACAAAAAGGTCCGGTTTTACTCTCATAGGATCATAGGTGTGTCAAGGAGGGACTGGACCAAGAGAGTGACGTGTTATGTGCTGGGCTTGTGTGATATTTTGATCTCTGTTCACTTTGATGTAGTCAAATGTTTCTTGATAAAATATTTGTTTGTGCCTTTTGTGTAGCGTCTAATGTTATTCCGATATTTGGCAACTATTTTAAGTCAATTGGAGGGCGCAAGCGCGAGTAACAACGAGGCTTGCATCTTCTTTAATTTGATGGTTGTTTGTACCCAGCTCAACCAGAACTTAAATGTATGAACAGTTACATAGATCTAACTTCAAACTTATCATAATTAAGTTATTCACGGCCCTCAACCAAATTATAGTTCCAAGACCTTAGTGGTAGGTGTGACGATTTCAGGGACTAAGAGCATCCTGAGAAAACAGTACGGATGTAAATGGATGGGGTATTTGGTGAATACCCACACTAAGTTGATGGTCCCTGGGTTAGAAGAATACCCTAATTTAGTGAAGGGAAATAGCTACAGATGATAGCACAGAGAAGATGCAAGACGAAGCGGCAAACTAGACATTATGATGGAACTTGACGTGTTATGTGCCCCCAAACTAAAACAAAGAGTGGATTTTACAAATTTGTCAGCCTTTTTTTAGTCTGTATATATGCCTGGCCCTCCTTCCGTCTAAACCTGGGGCTAATGCCGAAACTATTTGATCTAGCTTGTATGTATGCGTAAGCTGAGCGTAGGGCACAGGCCAGAAATGGGTATTTTCGGAATAAATTTCCACCATTTGTTTTAAGGGTTTATAACCTAGGTCCAGTGGTTTATTGGTCAGATAAACATCCTCGTATCTTGAAGTTCTGGATTCTAGCCACACGTCATTCAAATATAACCTCTGCATACTCATCCGAGATTGTAACATTGAACTCCCTTCCACCAAACAAGCCGCAAACTGTGTTGTGAAAGTACTATTGTGTTTGTCCTTCCTTTAATGTATTTACATCCATCATTAATGATTATAAAATGCTATATTTTGAATTCAAGCGTGATTTTTCTCTGCCCTTTAATGTGGCTGCACTTCTAATAAATTATTCTCATCACCCTATGAAGCCTATAACCCTATAACCCCGGTGCTTGAGGAATCAACTAAAGTTTTTCTGTTTATCATTTCTATTAAAAATCAAATTAATAACGCATTTGAGAACTAGGAAAATTCTTGAAGTATTTGCCTGCGTGCCCACCTAACCGATATTTGAACCTCGACTACACAGGTTTGTAACCAATAAAGCTTAACATTTACCCGCATGTAATGTTTAATACTTTCTACCAGCAAGTTTGTCACTTGTTGGTTGCTACCCCTGTTCGCATTTTAAAATTGGTGAAGTTTAGGTCCTTATAATTGTACTTGGAAATGTTTAATCATTTATATATTATGTGAACAGAAAATAATAGCTGAGATTATAAAACTTGTTTTTTTAGTGTTATTTTGTTTGACATGTTTATTACGTCATAAACAACAAAGAGAACACTTTTAGTAGATTAATTACATTAATACAATTTTGTAACTACATGTATATATAATTCCTTTTAATATAATTATTATAATTATAATTTTATATATATATGTATGTAGACATCAAATAGTTGGTAAAAATAAATAGTTTAACTACCCAAGTGTTTAACCAATAAAGCTTTACATTTACCCGCATGTAACGTTTAATATTTCATCCCATTTTCGAAAGAAAAAAAAGTCTTATTAGATTTGTTTATGGACGAACAGTAGCAATATCATTCAACAACATTCAGAGCATTCAAAATGTTGTTATAGTAAGAAAGCATATAATCACTCTCCTACCAAATGAAAAAATATATCCTTTTCATCTAAGTTTCCTACCATCTAGAAAAAGAGTAGGAACCACATCCAAGATAAATCAGGACACGCTAAGACGCGTTGGAACATCGTAGGGCACAGTTTTTACCGGGCAGCCTTATTCACACAGCACAATAATGTTTTGTATAATACCGTCTTCTTACAATATCCCCACGTTATAACTGTTGTATTTCTCAAGTTCGTTTATGTACTTTACCCGATTGTAATATTATCTCTCGATCTGTTCTAAAGCACGGCACAATACCTCTTCATTCATCGTAGAAACGTACTAACCATCATCCTGTC
This sequence comes from Timema shepardi, assembly GCA_902151425.1. Lineage (NCBI taxonomy): Eukaryota > Metazoa > Arthropoda > Insecta > Phasmatodea > Timematidae > Timema > Timema shepardi. The sequence continues at coordinate 60,631 of CABFVX010000201.1, read as the reverse complement.
GAACCTCGAGGGATGGACCAGGAGAAGATTAATGGCATTGCTGTTTGTAAAGGAAAAGGTTAAGAGAGGTTTGTGTATGATCCTTCCCAAATGTTACATTTAAATAAAATATTGACTCTGTTACGTATGATCTGGTTAGAGTTCACCTCTTACACAATTCAAAATACTGACCATTACTAGTAGCTACAATCCATCATCAACGCCATCTACTAACAAACAAACGCATCTTAGGTTAACAATGTAATATTTATATATGTCGTTGTTTGGCTGGCTTTAGCTTGTCCACAATTGATGCTGACCGTTGCCCGCGTAGTCTTACATTTGCGCCGAGAAATAATAATAGTTATAGGCTCGGCGTCCACCAGCTGCTGTAAGTAACTTGTCCATTATTGCAGCAACTAACTAAGCTGAAAGTTTTTTTAGCAGTGATCACGTCTATTTTTATGGTGGTATTATACATTACACTTTGTTTGCCGAGATATGTCATACAGCGGCTTAAAATTGAATCGTTTACGGTCCATATAATAGGCAAATTTTTGGAGGAAAATGTTACCGAAACTGTCCAAACCCATTATATAGTAAACGGTTCTTTCACCCATAAGTTTAACATTTGAATAAGTTTTGTACAACGTTAAGTCCTCGAGCTATGTGGGTACTTCTGACTTTACTTCCTCTTCCTCCTCGTCTGAAGGCGTATCCACGGTTGGAGGCGACTCTAGCGGTGAGGGTACAGGTTGCACTGGAGGTGGGGGCGGTGGTTGCGGAGTATGTAAAGGTGGTGGGTGATAATCTTGGCGTGGCCCTGGTAACACAGCCACAACGTCCGCTTTGTGGAAATTGTTGATAGCACAAGTTATGCCACACAAGTAAGACTCTTCGATTATCTCGCAGGGTAGTACTTCCATAGCTTTTATCATGTAGCAAGTAGAGTCGCACAATTTGATGTAGCCTCGCTCCCTTGATACAACACCGATGTGGTTAACTACTTTATAAATTGTATGCATATAGTCCACAACCACATTGTGGTGGTCATATAGGCACGCCTCACATATGTATGATACACAAACTTTAAATCAATATAATTTGTTCTAAGCATTTTGCTACCAGCGAGCGTTAAGACCTGGTGGATAGTTTGCACATTCTCTTGCTGCCGTTTGCTAAACGTGTCGTACACCCCATTGGTAGGTGTACGAATCTTACCCCAGCGCATATAAATAACAGTTTCTCATTGTTAATATCGCACACGTATTCATCTGTTTGAGTCTATAAACAATGGGGTCAAAAACACACAAAACAAACCATCTAGATTCACGATTAGGCGTTTCCCGAGCTTGCTATTAACAGCCTTTAAGCTATCCACGGAGTACTTTTGATCGACGACTAGATCACACAAGATTTACCAGCTGCTGTAACTTGTCCATCGTAGTCCACTCTATAAATGCTTATAAATACAGTCTGCCAAGCGACACCCTTGTAAGTATATTCACCCCCACCACCACTGATATCTCTGGCATGTGGTCTACTCCTGTTTCAACGTGCCAAACTATATATGATGTCATCACCCTTGGACTAGTCATGTATCGACATGTCTGTCCGCCAAACCAGCACCGTGGCTGATGCCTAGGGCCGAGACCATCAACCGATGAAATAGGACAGCAGTGGATTTGAAACCAAAAACACCAACTCTCAGGGAATATATCCAACTGGGCACACTCCCATACACCAAAATCCTCCCGTGGATTCGAGCCAATGGGGCAAACCCCTCTGGACTCTATTATAGTCATATGTCGAGATGAAATAGTGATTTCTCTAATATTAGGGTAGTTTACAAACGACAAATTCTTGAAGACTCTTAAGTTTCTTAAAGTGGATCGGACACTAATTATGTTAAAGATGAATATCTGGATTGTGTTTTATATGCTAAATAAAATTGTACACTTTTTTTGGGGGGACAATTCTTGTATAGTGGGTTGGTAGAAAGCACGAGTTCAAGTCCATAACTATACAATTTTTATAACAAAAATACATGTTGTCAAAATAAATTAAATCTTGCATTAGTATATACATTTAGATTTATTTTCTATAGATGTTAATCTCAACATTTCTTGAATATTTCTCATCGACATCGCTGAGTTTGGAAATATATATATTCGCGTTTTAAAAGTTTATATTCGAATGCTCAACTATGGTCCAATATTCAAGAAACATCGAGAACTCAACTAAACGTATCTACTGAGTAAATATTTTGTTAATTTTTGACCAAATATGCGTTTTTTTACAGAATTTAAAAAATATATTGAATGAAACTCGCGTTCCTCTTCCCTTAAAAAGCAGTTTGTTGATAGCTGTTTTAAAAAAAAATGCTCCAAACTTTAATAGTATGAAAAAGTATGTACGACTGCGTCGAAAAATAGATGTAAGAATATGTAAAATTAGCTCATTTTTAATTACATTTTTAGATAAATGTCACCGTTCTAAGATTGAGTCAAATGTTGAAAAACATAGATTTAATATCCTCAACTCAAACAATTAGTTATTAGTTAGAATTACAATAATAATAATTAATAATTATTAGTAGGGTGACAACATAAAATTCGAGTATTGTAAATCAAGGATTGTTTTAGTGGCTTTAATACTATATAATAACTGCCATTTTCATAATAAATAACGCAGGGTGAGGATATGTTCCTCCAACTAGATGGCGTCCTTAAAACCAGAGTGGGGTAACGGACTGAAGCCGACACGTTCAACCCACATTCTTGTGGTGTGGAGGGGTAGCCTAAGTGGGTAAAATAAGGAGAAACTATTTTAGAAAACAATTGACTAAACCTCAGGAACAGATGCAGACGCAATATTTCATAAATACGCTCTGATAGACATGTGGAACTGCCTAATTTCATGGCTGAATGAAAATAACATATTGAACGCCGTCGCTCTGCTCCGTCATTTCAATCGTGTGGCTCCACCGAGTTCATATTACTATTATTATATCGACATTCGTTTCAGAATACAAACGTTAATGGGGCTACCAAGAACAAGACTTAACCCCAATGCCCCATTTAGGGATCGAACCAGAGACGTTATTCTTACAAGATACGAGCAGTAACATTCAGAGGCGAGGCGTGACCTTTAATAAAGTGTTAGTAAATACTTGCACCGTAAAGCACCCCTTTATCTCAAATGTTTAAAAATAATAGTCCAGTTTTTTCTTTCAAAATTTTATGTTATAATTTTCCTTTGTAAATCTAAAATAAATGGTACGGTGGGTGCATCTTGCTCACTTACCAAACAATTGAGACATTTACTTAAAACAATCAAGATACGGTGAAAAGAAATAATATACATTGTTTAGTAAACATAGTCGAAAAAAGCATCACATTCTATAAAAGTTTATAAATGAAATAATATATACTGTTACAGAAACATTGATCAAAGATGACTTATCTGTCTACCAAAGAACATAACAATCAATTCCCATTTCAAATGACCTTGTTGCTCGGATAGTATTGGTTTTATAAACTTTTATTTCAAATAAAAGGTGTTTTAATAATACTACAACTTTTCAATTAACTGTTAGTTCTTATCTCAAAGGAATGCGTAAATATGATTAAAATTGAAAATACCAGTTTCTCGAGAAAATGTTATCTTAAACAGTAATCAGATTTGAATTTGAATTAAAATAATTTGAGCCGATTTCCAGATAATCGATATTTTTATATTGTCACCTTAAAGTAAGCTACCCTTTATTTTAGGGTTAGATATATATTGTCTAAAACCCACTAAGTAGCCTTATTAAAGCCCTATACACCAAGTTTAAATCCGATTGGTAAAATGGTTTAGGCTCTACGCCGATAAACAAACTTACAGACAGACGGCATCGAAAAAAAACCTTTTTCGCTTTAAGGGGGTCACGAAACGTCAACATCAATCAAAATCTGGAATTCAATTTTTTTGACTGTCACAATAACTTCTCTCTTCGAAAGGTCGATGTAGAGTAAAAAGTGTATGAAGATTCGTTTACATAAAAACATAATCTAAAGTGGTAAGTAATAGTTTGTCAAGCACGGAGTAAACAAATTAACATAGCCAGTGCACGTGTAGACCAAACTAGTAGAAATACGCGTGCAAAAAATTATATAGATAGTGAATGAAAATATTTTTAAACCACCTAGGACACAAAATGACGTGGAGCAGCGAAGGGAATCATTTTACTGTGCTCGGTAGATCAGTCACACACCTGCCCCTAGGATATAGATTGTAGCCAAATATGGTGATAAAGTACATTGATCTCGCACAAGTTGATGGATGTGGAGAAGTTTCGCACATGCACTGTCCAGAGCTCACAACAGGTTATGTATCCAGTATCGTTTGTATAAACTTATGGCTGTGTGTGTTACATTCTTGGATTGACTAGAGTGAGCTCCAGACACATCATTAGTGTATTTGATATGTTCTCTCATTTTAAACTGTTATCAGTGGATCAGTGGTAACACTAGAAACTAGTGCACCTCGACAATGGTAGCATTGCATAAAATGGGGGTGTTACTGTTATCAATGGCAAACCTGGAAATTAGCACAATTTAAAAATAGGAGGACGCGTCACCAACACAATAAAATACGCAGATGGTCTAGAATTGCTGGCCAAAAATAAAGGAGAGTTGCAGCAAATAATAGACCGGCTTGTGAGAAGTCAAAAGAGATGGTGATTTAAAAAAATTAAGAGCCGTTGAAAATCAAACTTGGAAACTAGATGGGTGACCTGGCGGTCTAGGGTTAAGGTGTCAGACTTCTATGTTGGGGGTCCGGGGTTCAATCCTCGGTCCCAGCACAGATTTATCTGATTGCCAAACCCTTCCTTCCCCTCTGACAAGACGTGTATTAATCACAACTTGTGAATGTGTGGAATACCAGACCTCCACCGTGGTTCGGATCCCACGTTAAACTGTAGGTCCTCCATTTCATCTAACAATCACCCTACCATTACACATAAGCTTAAGTGCGTACAACCCGAACGGGTAGTAAGACGTGGTGTTAATAATAATAATAATCAAAACCAGAAGTTGAAAAACATAGAAAAATTCAAGTACCTGGGAAGTCTTCTGACAAAGGATGCCTGCTGCACTAAGGAAATTAGGCTAAGGATCATCATGGCCAAGGAAACTTTCAACATTAAGAGATTACTGCTGATCATCAAGTTGAGTTGGGAACTGAAGAAGAAACTGATGAAATCTTACATTTGGAGCATCATCGCGCTGTATGGTGCAGAAACTTGGACTATCAGGAAGATAGAATAGAAATACTTTGAGAGCTTTGGAATGTGGTGCTAGAGAAGACTTGAGAAGATCATATGGACAGACAGAGTGAGAAATGAAGAAGTTCTAAGAAGAGTGAGTGAGAAGAAAACCATTTTGGTACAAATCAAACTGTATCGAGCTCATCCTTAAGAGAAATTGTCTTATGCACGATGTCATAGAAGGAAAGGTTGTGGGAAAGAGGAGCTTAGGAATATAGAGGATTTAAATATTATATGACCCGAAAGAAAGAAGAAAATTCCGGAAGCTGGAAGAGGAGGCAGAAGACAGGGTAGGGCGCATTCGCGGTCTAAGTTCACTGACAAAAGGAATGAGCCTGTCGTAAGACAGAACACCTAGTAATAATAATTATAATTGTATATATATAAGTTCCCTATCCTATTTCTCGTTCGGATTGTACACACACACACACACACATATATATATTATATATATATATATTACGTTAATGTGTTAGGGACGAATAAGGTTGAATTTAGAAAGGTCTACCCGCATTTCCATTGAGGGTGCCCAATCTAGTGCGATAGTGATGCCTTAGACCATGCGGTAACCGAAGCGGGTTTGAAGGCATATATATTGGTGATTGAAACTTAATTATATGGGAATAGCAAACCAGACCCTAATTCAAAATATTTTTTATATTATTTTAATTACTATGATGAGAAATATTTTTTTGTGTGTATGATGTTTACAACAATAACAAATTTAGAACATTTATATCCCTATAATCTGCTTAATAATTGTTTGTTTATGATAAGTATGATTTGTAGCCAAACCTGGTATTTATTTAAATGAAATACAATATTGATAAACACAATTTTAAAATATAAGACCCTACTTAAGCCTATCGTATGTTTAAATATTTATAATAATATATTACATAAAAATATGTCAAAACATAAATAATTATATTATTTAAGGTTAAAACAAATGATAAACATAAGAGTAAACCAACAAGTTTTGAAGAAAAGTATTCCAAAACAAACTATAGAATATATACATATATAATGATACACATTTAAAAAATTAGACTATATAATTCGTTCATTGTTCTATAGATGAATTATTTTCCTAGTTGATATTTAAATGACCATTGGAAAAAAAACTATAAAATAAAAGTACACAAACAATAATAGATGATTGATGATATTGGTGTAATCTTTCAAAACTAGACTATCATAGATCACAACTGTTTAAATTCATCTTCTTGTGATATCAAATTAGTCGCGGATAGCCCTCCCGCATTGAATAAACAATAACTGGCGCAAACATTTATTATAAACGTGAAAAGTACTCCTTTAAAACCGTTTTAAAGCTCCTATTGGTAATTAAAACAATATTATTCTGTACTGTTTCCCAGAGCACGAATGAGTGTTAGACAAAGTCTGCAGAAAACTAAGACCCTGTGGGATCGTTTCTGTCCGAGAGCAATGGAGCGTGAAATAACAAACTTGCCACGAGTTTCATCGATAACAATAATCGCAACGGACTTTATGGACTGTGGCCACGATTGCTTGTTATTAATATCCTAGCTATTAGTATCCTTAAACATGAAAGAGACGAGGAAGGCATAATGTAGAGAAGGTGTATCAGCATTCACGGAGAGGGAGAAAATAAAACCATTTAGGAAATAAAATTCTCCCTCAGTGCACCAGGCCTGTATTCCAGTCCCAACTTCCCTGTCAATAGAAAACGCGAAACACCAAATAAATTTACAAAAATAACAACAACAAAAAAGGGGGGGGGGGTTACATTGGTGGCAACGAGGGCAAAGGCACCAAACATAATCTTGTATGACTTGCCGGTAACAGGAAAATAGGTGCTCGAATTCTGACCGGGTGTACTGAGGAAGTATTTTCCTAAATGATTGTCCACCCTCCCACCACGAAAATGCACTGTGCATTTATTTTACATTATACCGTCCCCCTTCCCCATACACACCGCTTTAGTGTAAATATGCGGATATCCCTAGACGAGTAGTAGGACGCGTTACACATAAAACATAGACTAACTTAATCTAATGCAACACATTTAGCGCTATTCTCCCAACTCTATAGCTAAAAATCATTATTTTGTGTTGGTTGTAAAGCTCGGATTGAAACCATCTGCCTGATAATATAATAATACTTATCCGCTCTACAACTAACGGCTACCAGCGAATCACACCATCTAACTTAGGGAAACGCAAGGAGACGGTGTATTTTAAGAAACTGTTTCGCATCCGCAGGGGTGGAAACAATAACTGTGTGCGCGCAGAAACCGTTAAAAGCTCAAAAACAGTTTTTGTTGAAAACAATGGATTATGATTTATTTTTGTTGAGGTTATGCGCATATATAATAATTACTCCAATAGAGTAGGTATGCGGAAGGAAGCATTTTAAAGGGTATCAGCCCGCACTTGCGTTGTCTATGTAGACCTGGCCAGGATTCAAACCCCGATCTTCCAGTCATCCGCAAGATAGTCTCGTAAATGGTTGCTATCATTATATGAATACAAATTAAGTACGAAAATATTGCCCACCGCGTGTTTGGGGCATGATGTATGAAATCCACATGTTTATTGAAAATAGCATGATATTTTTGTGTGGTCCATTCCATTCATCACTCCGTAAAAAGTATCAATATAAGTTTGCTATAGATAAATTTATCTATGATCAGACAGCGGCCGATTTCTCAACGCATTACGTGACCTCATCGACAATGGGGCCGTTCATCACGTGACCCGTGACGACTTGAGGGGAAAAGGGATGTGGCAAGGAACCCTCTTGAAAGTTCTTACAACCCCCTTACGTATTCATTCTTACGGAACTATTGGATAAAAATATAATTTAAAAAATCAATGTCTCAACACAAGTTTCTTGAGTATCGTGCCTATGTTATAATGTTGGTGCTTTTCCAAGTACATATTATGATAGTATTACTAAAAGATTGAATGATCAAAGTAATAATAATATGTACTCTGAATTTGGTTATAGCCGGTTGACAGTAATCGTTTATGAAATGTTTGGTCAAGTTTAAACCCCTTTGGCGATATTAGTAGGGATTCAGAGGAAAACATATCTATTAGTTAAGTTGATGTATTAAGTGTAGTCTATATACCAAGTATGGATGAGGGCTGATGAAAATAATGGTTTTCTAAATATATGGATAAATTTTGTAACTGTGGCTAGGTTAGTACTAATCGAAGAAATTAAAGAACAATTAATTAAAATTCCCGTATGTAGTACCGGTACCTAGTAATATGTTTAAATAAAGTCTAATTGAAAAAGAATGGAAAAAATATTGTAATCGTGACAAATGTTGGCCTCAAGGTTATGGTGAATATTTAAGTTTTATGATACCTCGAAAACCAACAAGTGTATTTTAAAATTGTATCCCCGATGTATGTCTGTATGTTCATCAGTCTGTCTATTTTTACTTGGGCTTAGGTCCATTACGGTTTGGTGGAATTTGTTCAAACTTAATATTTATGTATTATATGACTATACCTCAGGACATGTTTGTCATGAACCAAGCCCTCAAATTAGGGGTTGTTAAATGATGAGTGGTTATTGAAATTTCTATATTTTTTTTGGAACTGTCTTTAACAATTTTGTTTAAAATATATATCTGGGAATTCTTCTACATGACAAATAAAAACATATACTTGTTTTCGGGGAAATATTAGTTTAAGGCTAGTTTACTGATGATTTTTTTTTTGTTTTTTACCAATTTGAAATGTTTTTAAAAATTGGTCTATAGTAAGATTTTTCAATATAAATAATTTTATATATGCATTTATCTTTTTAAAAATGTAATATTAGTTTACTGATTATAGGTTTCTTAATAGGATTTTTTTTAAGATTGGTATTTGAGGACTAACTTATTTTACAAGATAAAAAATAATAATGTATGTTTGTATTTCTAAAATAAATTAATTTAAGGATAGTTTACTTTGACCAATTTTAGTGATTTAATGTTTTTTAGAAATTGGCCTTTTAAGATTTAGTTCAAAACGAGTATCGGAGAATGGTTTTTAATGATAAGAGACAATATATTTTTATTTTTACACACATCGTTTATCAGCGTCTTGGACCTTTTTTTTATCATCAATGACTACGAACCCTTTGATTCCAAAGTGACTGTTTGGCCCATAGCTACAAAACAGCATTTTTCGTAATTGTAAAGTATTTCATTGTAAAATCAACCTACCATTTAATTACAATTATCTGACTGTTGTAAAAGTTCGTAAAAATAGATCAACCTTAATGCACCCATACGTAAAGAGATGTATTTCTATGCCGCCACTATATAATTCTTGGTCGAGTAAAAAAACCCGCAGGCAATCAATATATCAAATATCCTTTTCTGCAGCCACATGGTCTAAGGCGTTACTCTCACAGTAAACTAGACTGCCAATGATAGGTAGATCGAAGTTCGAATTTAGGTCGGGTGGTTTTCCCGAAATGGTTTTCCACTTTCCCCCAAGCAAATGCGGGTATACTTCCTATAAGTATGACCTTCCTAATCCTAAAGATTATAAGCGTAATTAGTACGTGAGTGTATAGCCCAAACGGGTTGCCCAGACGCGATGCTTATTATGTATGTATAGCAAATGTTTTTTAAACATTACAAATTCAAGGTTAATCTGACCTCGATACATATTTACATCCTGTACATCTACTGAGAGAATCAAGTTTAATGTTCTTAGTTTGTAAAATAGGATTTCGTTGATACGCTCAAACCAAGGATAACTCTAGTGTACTGATTCAAGGATGAAAATACAGGAAGCATAAAGATATATCGGCTATAGGCCCACCACGAGTAAGCATCTTGTTTTCCAAAAATTTCCATGCGAAGACCACCCTGAATAACGGGCTCATGCTTTTCCCTTGGTACCGAGCCCAGTTTGAGCACCTGATGGGCCTGATCGGCAGACACGTATTTAGGATTCAAGAAAGAGGGTTCAATTTTATATAAAAACTTTTTAGAGCTTCAGCAGACACTCAATACCCAGGACGATGGTTTGACCCAAGATGGCATATTAAGTTGCAATAAGCATAAGCTACAAAAAATGCATTTAAGATATTATGATAATTTATTATTCAACTAAAGCATAACTTTTCTTTCTATTTAATGTCTTGAAAATGTTACTTTTAGTTTTAGTTAAATGTAGTAAAAGCTAACCTTTTAAGGGAGAGGTAAAATCAAGAGGTAGAATAATAATCAAACTAAATAAATCTCCTCAATACAGTTATTGTAGAATGAACCTGTGCCTCCCGGATCAAATCTAAGCACAATATCCATTCAGTTCATTTCTTGGAAGTTGTTTGTCTCCACCCATAGCGGTTAACGTGACCTTAGAATGACAACCTTCGTTTCTCTGTTGCAGTTCTTAACGTGGGAAACAACAGATGGGCCTTACATTACTTCTTAAGGGTGTTCAAGCGAGTTGGGGATTGTTTTAACATTTTAACTTTTTGTTTGGAAACACTTTGTAATCTGGTTTAGCAAACTTTTGTTCATAAACAGTGTTGGGTACATTACTTAAGATCTTTATTGTTAAAAAAAAACCACCAGAAACCTATTTATTGAAGTTGAATAGGTTTTACTAATAAATGAGCTAAACTTAACTCATGTAAGATAGTATATTTATAAATCAATGAACATATATGTTAATCAAAAGCGTATAAATGATTTTCCAACAAACAAAAAAAACTCATTACTTGATTTAAAATGCCCCCGAGCTAACGCGCTGGTCGTGTTGAGCTCGACTGCCGAGGACGGGGAGATTGAGGTTCGAATCCCGGTTGGGTGAACTGAGTTTTTTTCCTAAATTGTTTTTCACTCTCCCTCCACGCAAATGTAGGTTCACTTTCTCTAAATTCAACCTTCCCAATTCCTAATCCATTAGCGTAATTAGTACTTAAGCGTATAACCCGAACGGGTAGTAAAACGCGGTGCTAAATAATAATTATAATAAATGCCCTCCGTCCTGCATTATACGTTGTTGCCCCCTATTTCAGAAAAAGGGGGTCAAGAAATTAAAAAAAACACGCATTTTCGCGACAATGCTAGGTGAATACTTATTTTTACTTTTCCATTTTACGATTTGCAGTCTAAATGTTCCCTCTATTCGTTTTGCCCATAGGTTTTTTTAGGCGAATCTGTTGTTAAGGGATAAACATAAGGTAATTTGAGGAACTTGAAATAGAATAAGAAATGACGTTTCAGAAAAGTAAATATTTTATTTAGACCTAATTTATAATATTCTCTTTACAAATTTATAAAAACTAAGTTGTTTACACCTTCACTCTTGTGACCGTAAAAAAAATCAAATATCTTCTGAAGGTGTCCAGCGTTTAAAAACAGTCCGAGGTGGACCCACCTTACCGCCACCAGTGAATAAGTTCCTTGTCTTATTTTGGGAATGGTAGCAACCTTATTCAAAATATTTGTAGCTCAATCTGTGTATTAAATCCTTACTAGGCTCACCAGCTTCCAACACCAGCAGGTACCATAAATGTACTGTACTATAGTCAAATTCAGTTATTCTCTGTCATCAATTGTTAACTAAGTGCAATGGGGTCTTTTTGTTGTGCTTAGCTTCTGATTAAGTCGGACCACCTGTATAACGGCCCACACACTGGAACTAAGTAAAATTCCAAGTCTAGTCAGTGATTGCAAGGTTGGTAGACGCGTCATTCTGCGTAGGAAGCAAAGGGTAAATTTAAAGTTCAACATTATAGAAAAGGTCATACCGGAACTCTAACATAAACAGGTTAGACCTCATACAGATTAGATCATGGATAGTACCATCTCCACCTCTATGGCTGGTACAAGGGTTGCCGACCTGACATCTAAACAGCATCGGTTAGACTCCAAGTGGTGTCTTTAATAAATTAGTATCTTGAAGGCCTAGATGAGTTGCCCATGTTTTGACTACCTAGAATATATGCTAATCTATTCCCACAGCTTGGGCTTTTAAATAAGTGAGCGATCCTAGGTTAATTGTTAGTTCGTGTTTTGATTTAACCCTGCATTTATAAACTATTAGTAAAGTTATCTCGAGTGATATATCTGGTAACTCCGCTCCTGAAATCTTATTAAAAGCACTCTTTGAAACCATATTTAACACGTTTAACCCCTTTAAATTATTGTAGGAACTTCTGCTAGTTTGATTTTGAGAGAAACAAAAGCATAATGCCCCAGATTGTTAATTCACAAATCATCAATAGAAAATAAGTTTAATTTCAAATGGGAAATTGTGTATAATCCAAGACCTTGGCACTAGTAGACAAATGAATGATTAAGGAGATCAAAGATTATCTTCCACCTCGTTTTTTTTACCCGTTCGGGTTATACTCATTTTAACTGCGCTAATGGAGTTAGGATGAATAATATAGAATTTAGAGGATATATACTTGCAAGGAGTGTGTGAACCATTAAGTAAAAACCAACCTCAATACATCCAGTTGGGATTCGAGCCCCAATAATCCCTGTCACTACCTAACCAGACCAGATTAAGATTACATTTAGTCTACGTACCCACTAATGCGGGTGTAAATATTTCATTAAAACCAATTTCTGTGTTACTTAAAATCCCACTATTCCCTAATAATTCTCCGTTCACGTGGATAGTGTTTTCATACTTAATTAAGTACCGGTACTTAGTTCGTTTCGAGCCAACTAATAGAGAGTGAACGACCAACTATCATTGCGACTGTTATTAAAACAAGTAACTTTCATAAAAACATGTTCATAATTTGTACTAGCGCCAGTCCTAGTGTTCAGCTATATTTAAGAACAGACGCATACGGACAAAAACTATAAGTTGTCCTACTTTAGTAAACTAACCAGTCATTTTCGTGTCGTTCAAATAAAAATAAAAATGAATATAATTGTTTAGGAAAAGGTTTGGTGAGGTAGTTTTAAATAAATGTTTATAATGATGTTCATAGTTAAAATATGAAAGGCTGTTTCATTATATACACTAAACTTTTAATTTATATACACACAAATACATATCTGAAAATTATTTTATTTTTATTGGGAGCATTTCACAAAACAAGGATAAAAATAATTTCCGTGTGCATGCGAGTTGTATTTTTCACGGGAATTACCGCGTTGGTTATTTCCTGATAGTTGCCATCATAATTATTATTTAGCCCTCAATGATGGGCACAAGGTCTAAATATAATGCGTATTAAGTCCTATTTTCCGGTGGTGGGTAGGCTAGGATTTGAATCTCCGACGGAAGCAGTGAGGCTAGTTTTCCCTAAATAGTTTACTACTCTCCCTACACGCAAACACAGTCCCTAGCACATTAGCGTAATATTATTTGTGTATTTAACTCAAAAGGGTAGTGAGACGTGGTATGTGGGGCATAAACAATCTTTACTTTGTATTGACGTACGCAGCCCCTCCCTGAGTGCATGGATGAAGAGGAAAGTCTTCCTTCAGGTCCCTGAGCGCAGGACACGTCCTGACACTGAATCAGTGTTACTTAACACCTTGTCATTTCACAGTGTGCCTGTCCCCGAACAACCGGTCCTCCAGCTAAAGTGAAAGGGAAGTGTTTCGATCAGTTATAATACCTGTTTCAAGTAGGTCATAACGCTAGCGCATGGCCGCCACCTTGGATTATTTTTATATACGCTACGGGCAGATCACTCGCCGGCAGCTGTTCTTTCCTATGCCCCACAAACACTCAGGCGGTGTTTTCGTAGTTGATTCAGCAATGCCGTACTGACGGGGGGTATCTCTGCCATTTCCTGTAGAGAGGCATCTTCCTTCACAAACCACCGTGGTTGAGAACACCCTCCCCATCTCTTTTCTTACACTAAATAAATTTCTGTTTACAGTCCTGTAATTAAGTAGATAAATTCGTATTGAAATGATGATGGAAACTATCACGAAATAGTATATTCAGTATCCACTGTGAAATATACGATGCCAATTCACATGGTAATTGTTTTCAACCTTGTTTTCCAAATGGTTAATTTTATCAATCAAAATAAAAAATACTTTCAGAAAATGGTTAGCTAATGTATAAATTGAAATTTAATGTTAATTTTGAAAACACCTGGTATGTTTTTTTTTAATTATGACTAGATCTATAAAGTATATTTAATAAAAACTACTTTTATAAAAAGTTTATTTTTTGTTCGTTTGAAAAACAAGGAAATGGCTGATTAGTTTTATCACTTAATCTATTTTTAGCCTATATCTTGTGTGCATGCATATGTAGTTATTCTTTCTTTTTTTAGCACCGGGTCTTACTACCCGTTTGGGTTATACGCTTATGTACTAATCACGCTAATGAGTTATGGATGAGGAAGAATGAACACAGAGGAAGTTTACACTCATTTGCATGAAGAGAGATAGAGAGTGGGAAACCATTTAGAAAAACCTCTCAGTACAACCGACTGGGATTGAACCATGATCTCCCTATCATCCACAGACCAGTCAGTTGTGATGGTGAGATCTTAGATCATGCGGCTACCGAAGAGGTTTTTCATAAATGCATAAGTCAAATCATATGATTTTCAGTTGTCACTTTTGATATATATTATCAATACTTATAAAATAACACTAATAATATACAGTAAAATGGTATCGATGCTATACATTCCCGGAAATACGAATTCCATGGCTCATAACAAGTCTTGACCTTAAAAATAGTTGAAATAGTGACCAAAAACTCAAAAAAGGTGAGCAATAGTGATTTTTCAACAACAACAAAAGGACGAAATTGTGACTTTTCCTTTGTATTTCCGGGAATTCATAGCGTTTTTTTTACATACAAGTTAAAATAAATAAAAAAAGGGGGAGGGGAGTTGAGTCAACATGTGTAATTTACGAGTAATTACTTCAATACGTTTTTCTTCGTTATTATTAATTATTATTATAATATTATTTTCAACAATATATTTTGTGTGTGTGTGTGTGTGTGTGTGTGATTTTCCCTATAGCCGGTTGAATCAAAGCTGAATAATTGGCTGTAACTGACTATAAAGGTAAGCACGCACAGGGTCAGTACCTCCCGGACGGAACGGAAAGTACTAACTTAGCTAACTCAAAGTATTTTTTGTTACCAAGGTGCGCGCACTACGTCAGTATCACCGGGAACGGACGCTCCGCCGTTCTGCTGTACGACAGAAAGTCCGGTCGAGTGAATTAAAATCGAGTGCGGTCCGTACCATCCGTGCGTGCCTTCATCATCAGATCTCCATAGTGCGCGCGCCTCCGCCATTTCTGTGTCCTTGAGCATTGTGCCAATGGAGTGATGGGCACTATCGAGGGATTTAAACTATCTAATGATGGAAATTATGATTTCCAAACCACCGATTGCTCATTCAATAGTTTTCATTCGATAATCACCAAAAGCAGTGTATTCGTATGAAATGAACTATCTATTTGCTCTCGGCTGCTGGTCGATAGTAAACCTTGCGTGCGTCATAATCTCTAATGGCTGCAAAGCTAACTATTCAAACCAAAAGGGTATACTATCAATGACATCGCCTCTTTCATGAGCCGTGCAACGTGAACAACTAAAAAAGCACAGGATAAGTTTATAACACATCCTGCTGTGCCAAATTATACATCACATGTTATGATCCCTAACCTAACTGATGTCATGCAAAAGCATTGATGTGTTGTCGCTCCAGTAGACATGTTTAAAAACCATAATTATTGGAATATTAGAATTTGTAGTTGGGTCGAATCCACTATTTTACGAAACTTAATCTCAAATCCAAATATCCAAATTACCTTCGAATCCGAGACTTGGAAAAAATTATGAACATAAGAGGAAATATAAATATAATAGAATAATAGAAAATAGAAAAAATATCGGTAACTAAATGTTAACATTCTTTCTTGTACCTTTCTCTCATTTTTTGTATGCTCGAGTTTAGATCTGGAAGGGGTACTTTTTTATTTGTTATTTGCTGATACAAAATATTATTAATTGCTAATACAAAAACTATTCACGAAAAGAAAAATGTTGTCTTTTTGATTTAGTGATAAATTGATCAAGTTTATTCTACTTGTCATTCTTAAAAATCAATCCACTCAAAAAATTTAAAATTTTAAGGGCCTTAATGAATGGTAACTGATTTCCATGAAACCACCAACCAATAACAAATAATTCTGCAACAAGCTGGGTTATCAACAGGTACAAGCATATTCTATACCAGAGGTTCCCAACCTGTTTGTTACGTAAAGCACATTCAAGACCAAAGGAGAGCTGGTGGTTCAATCCCCTCCGAGTTGATGGAAACAAACTGCCTTATTTAAAATTTTAACAAGATCAAAATAAAGGTTGGCCTATTAGACAATATATAGGCCCTAGCTACTCACCAACATTTTGATATTCAAGTAGATTTTTAAAATATTTAGTTAATTTGTATATTGATCAGGCAACAAATCTGGGTAGACCTAAACAAAATATTGACAAAATAAATATGAAGTAAAAGTGTGGAAGGAAGGTGAAAGGGGGTAAGTCTTTGAGGTTAGGAAAAAGCAAAACCCTTCAGCTTGAAATTATTAGAGTGGTAGTTCCGAGAACACGTGGCAAATGGTCAGCAAAGAGGAATGAGAGAGGCGGATTGGATAAGTGAGGGTGAATTGAGGAGAAATTTTGGTCTAAATCCCCAAATTCTTGAGAACCGCATACCTGGCGATAAATATTAACTTATTTTTGTTGTTAATGCGACAACCGATTGAAAATGTTAATCAAAAACTTATCAATTGTGGTCAAAAGTGTCGGGCACGCGTAAAAGGGTCGGCGGGCGCCAGGGTGCTCGCAGACACAGAGTTCAAGACCCTAAGATGTGCTTCATAGGGACTCTTACAGTGAGATAAAATTAAAGTTAAATCTTGGCTTGGAAGAAAAAGAATTACATTTTAAATTACAACTTCAACTAATGAGAAGAAAAAATGAGGAAAAAAGTTACTTCTATTAAAACTTTCTATAAAAAAAGTTACCTTTAAGGACTTTCTAAAAAAATACTTATAGATGAAAAGGTGACCTGTTATGAGCATCACTAACCCTTTAGCAGCACTAATTAGGCCCCATCAAACAACCAAATGTTATTTTTCCTCTTAAAATAATAATAACAGACTTTAATGGCAAAGTTAAGGCTACCGCCTTTTCTTACACTTAAACTTTTATTCAGCCAAGGTCAAGTGGAGCCGAGCTCTGACAACCTATCTTCCTAACCATGACTAATGGGGCCAAATTCGTATGCAGCCGTATAAAATATATACGCTTCCGGTTACTCTCTGTGTGCTATTTGGGGGGCGAACCAGGAACCCCATCACCTCCCGGGACACCTTTTTCGTAAACAAACAAAAATCACGCTAGAAATAAGTTGGGATAGGCATTTACAACTGGCTAAGACTTTCATACACAATTAGCATTTTAAATTAATCGTGTGATGTTAGCAGAGTCAACACTATCTCTCACCGCATGTAACCTACTTGTCTCTCGCGTCGGCCGACTGCTAGCTAGTCTTACCCGTCCATTTTATACCTTGAGTTTAGTTGACGCGTACGTAATTTACGTTTATAAACGTGTTTACAATATTTTGAAAGCAGCGCCTGC
This sequence comes from Timema shepardi, assembly GCA_902151425.1. Lineage (NCBI taxonomy): Eukaryota > Metazoa > Arthropoda > Insecta > Phasmatodea > Timematidae > Timema > Timema shepardi. The sequence continues at coordinate 42,730 of CABFVX010000201.1, read as the reverse complement.
CTAAAACCACGAACTCGTGACGAAGATCGATGTTTTACAACACCCAAACTAGTGAACAGATTCCCTGCACCAAACAAAAAAAGAAAGACGCGGTGGAAAAAACAGTGATCGGTGGTAAATTGGTTCGAGAAACTATAATACTCAATTACCGCTCCCGCATATTCCCCGTATTCTTCACTCTAATACCCGTCCTATAAGCATATTTTTACACTAATGAGATAGGGATTAGAAAGCTAAAATTTAAAGTAATAAGTGTGCCTATATTTGTGTGACGGGAGATTAGGAAACAATTTAGTAAAAACAAAAAACTATTTTAGTAAAGTAGTAAGGTATACGAACGCTTACATTCACGTCAACAACAAACAATAATAAATTTTACACGTGTCCAGTGGTATGGAATTGTTGATAAATTCAGTGAGAAATAAATAAATTATATTTTAGAGGCACGTCTTCGTTGTTGTTTTTTAACTATTACGTTCAAAACAAAGTTCACGGACCACTTAAGGTGAGATGGAAGGGGACACGAGAAAAGGCCAATGTTTTTGCCGTTTTTATGGCAAAAATTTGTTTGCCCAAAATTATATATATATATATGTCTCCAGTACAAACAGAAAGTTTAATTTTTTTCACATGTTGATATCAACAGTTCCCGAATATCTGTCATGAGCATGGTGGCATTATCTAACAAATATTTTAAATGAATAAAAAAAGGTTGTCATTAAATTTTATAACACCCTTGACAGATATTCAAGAAATTTTGAGGTCACCATGGGAATAAAATCAAATTCTATGTTTGTACTGGAGCAATATTTTATTTATTTTGCCCAAAAACAAGTTTTGCCATAAAAACTGCAAAAGCACTGACACTTCCTCGCGTCCCCTTCCATCCCACCTTAAACCAATGGTTAAATACGAGTAAGGCCATTACAAAGAAATCGCACCCATATTAGCGTAGAGGGATGACGAGAAAACCACAGTGATCAATCTCGTTTGGAAAAAAATCATATCCGGGTCCACCCAGCTGAGATTAGAAACTCTAACTTCTAGTATATTGCGAAACCGATGCCTTGGACCACTTGACCACCAGTTGCGGGTACTTTCCCACAGACTCAAAGCACTTAGTAAACGTTTTCCCCCCTCCAATCTTTGTCATCAAATAATATTTTTGTGTGTGTTTTTTGTCTTTTTTATTTTTTGTGGAATAAATTTTTTAAGCTCATTCTGAAGTAATCCGCGTTTTGTTGCTGTTAATTGTTTTCATAAATCATCACCGTTAAATGAGGCTCCCCTCGAGGCTTTGACAAAAAAAAAGACGCTCATTTATTTATTGGACGTGTCCCGGCCCAAGTCCAAGAAAGAAAGCTATTAGATCTCCATGACAACTAGCCAAGCTCTTGTGGCATAAAAAACAAGTTCTTATGGGGGAAAATATGAAGCGGAAATAAGCGGCTCTCAAGCACGCTTGCAACGGACGTGTGGGTGGGGGATAAGGGAAGCACTATTAGTGTTTGAAAGGAAAGTTTTGTGAGAGAGTATTAACAATTTCTTTAATCTTTCTTACACCTTTTTTCTCGAGAGGTGAAGTGAAAGAAACTTCTGAATTATGTTGCGAATTTTAGTCATTTTTCTTGCGTCTACCACTTTTGAAATAACTTTTGAAGTTTAGTGATGTTTTTTCTCGAGGCTAAACCTACAACTTTTGAAAAAGCTTTTAATATTTAATTTATTTTGTGTTGGAAAACTTATATTTTTTCTAAAAACAAAAATTAGTGATAATTAGGAAACCAACTTTACTAAGCACCTTCCATATTATGTACTGTGCATTGCTACAAAACTTAAGTTTACATCATATTTTGAAATAATTGTATTACTTTAATAGTTCAACTTCAATATGTATTCTACCCACACTGGTGGCCAAATTGACTAAATGTCTACTACCCCGCCAATTCCCCTAAATTTCCTCTAAATTATAATTTCTCTACTCATTTGGTGTAATTAAATGTGTAGAGCCTGGACGGTCGTAAGACGTGGAATATACATAGTGTGAGGAATTTAAATGGTTACAAAAATTTTAAAGAAAGAATGTTCTGACAAGGGTTGGGTATTTTTTAGGGGAAAATCAAATGGTATTTCTTATTTTTTTACTCTGTGGACGTATTCAAGATCATTCTAAATTCTACTTCTAAACTCTATTAACGCGATTAAAATGTTGTAGAAGTTTACCAACCATCATTGTTTTGAAACATTTGTTTTTTTAGGACTGTGCAGGATCCATAAGTTCAGGAAAAAGTTTGGTTAATATGTTGGTTACGAAATTTGGGCGGGAAAAAATATTTCGCAAGATTTTTTGAAACAAAAAATACGTTACAATAATTAAGGACTGTCTGTCAATGTCATGTTTGTATTTAATTGTCATTAAAAATATTATTGATTTATTAAATTTAAATTAACCTTGTATTCCGTTAAGTAGATGGATACCCGAAACATTAATCGCATTTACTAGCTACCGTACAACCAAGGCCTAAGATATATGTTTAGTTCCAGTGATCAAACATAGAAGCCAAAAAGCTCTAGTATCTTAGCATATTAAAACTCACGCAATTCTAATATCTTAGAGAAGTTTGAACCACAAAGCTTTTATTTTATTGTTTTAGGTAATATGGATACCATAAAAAATAATTTATAGCTTTAAAAAGAATATTATTTTTTAATAAACACGTCAACTATAATAATACTATTTGCTGATTAGCTTACAACATTTAAAGTTGCTTGGTAATGCTAGATATATATTATCTTTACATAAAATAGCTCTGTACACCGGGAGAAGGGGCTTTACACATTGTATTACATTTAAGTTGTGAAAATATTATTATAAATAAATTAGATGAGTGTAGTGGTTTTCATCCTTTTGCATGGGTTGACCCCAATTTTTGCCCCTGGGACCATCACGACATCTTGACCCCCTAAAAACGTTTAGATTCTTATGTTCAATTATTTTTTCACTGCACTCACGACTATCCGAATTTAATTACAGTTGTTAGGTAGAGAGACTATAAAGTAAATATACTCTTAATTGGAAACCATTAAAAAATATCACCCTTGTATATCCGTCCAAAATTTGAATCCTGACTTCCCCGCTCCCTCCCAAATATCTAATTAGCGTGATGTTAATCCCGCGTGCCCACCGATACTTGTTTTAATTACTATAAAGTGCTTATATAATAAGTAATGACAATACGAATGTAACTAAGATTTTGCAAAAGACACAGTAGGTATTTTGGTTGGTATGGTACCCAAATACTGAGCTGATACAGTCAGCTAAGTCAGATTTGTTTAACCAAAAGGAACACAATCAGTTTTTATCATTTTAACCACTTACATTTATATTAATTTGGATTTTGCTCCTTCCTAAAAACATTTTAATAGATGAACAAAGTAAATATAAAGCTATAAGATCAACAAGTCCTGTGACCACACCATTTCCTACTGTAAAAAGCCTAAATGAGTGTGTAAACTCACCCCCTTATCTCTTCCCCATCCCTTCCACACACACATACAATTTACCAAGCTAAATTTGATCGAAATATATAGTTATTACATAACCAAGCAAATTTAAATGCTTTAAAAATGTTGAGCTCTCAATTTTTATAGTTGATATGTATTTTATTAATAAATTCCTATTTTGGTCATCTTAAGTATTTTCTCAGCTCACCGCATTACCTAAAATTATAAAATGAAAACGTATTAGTTCAAACTTCTGTACAATGTTTGAACTACGCACGTTCTTATATGTTAAGATACTAGCTAATTGGCTTCAATCTCTGATCACTGGAGCTATAACTTTTACATGCTGTGAGTAAGTAAAGAATGTCATAGGGGCGCTTACAATTCAACTGAGCGCCATTAAATAACATAACACTGTGTATAATTGAAGAAAATATCCATCCCTGAATAGATTTAAGGCAGGAAAAAATATTTTTAGCGCAAAATGACGATTAACGTGACTTTTAAATCTCAAATCATGCACGAATAAACATTCACCACACTTATTTGCATAAATACAAGTCTATTACGTAAATGATGTTGGGAATGACATTCATTTGCTTTCGTTAACTTTTATTTATTCAAAATAGTTTGAATATTTTGATGTTTTACTGTGTAAGTATTGATTAAAATTCATGCCATGGGTTTTTTAATTAAGAACTTTTTTAGTCAATCTTAAAATCTATTTTTTGATGAAATGCCAAAAATGCTTGATTAAAAATATACAATTATAATAGTTGCATTAGGTTTAGGTTTTTTAATTCACTTTATATCATAAAATATACTAACATTTGCTTAACAAAATGTTACTTAATTTTATTTGGAAAGCTTACAGCTTAAAAATAAATTAATATAACAATTTTGACTGTGCTATTTTACCTTTAAAATTTCTTTTTACTACAAGATTACAAAATTTAAGTTTATTGTTCATCCCTATAACTGCAAACGAATAAGAGTTTCTGTCCATTTTCCTGACTCTATTAAAAATATTGTTTAAATCTATCACTTCATTTAACTTAAATGAAATTTTCATTTTATTTTTTTATCCGAATGAATGGTAGGTTTAGACTAAAATTAGAAATCTGATAAATAAATATAAGTCTAAAATGGAAAATTATTTTTATTCTATTTTTTCTCCTGTTTCCCGTCCCAATCACGCGGGAAATTGTTACTTCCCGTCCAAAAAATTTCCTAAGTCAAAATTCCATTCATGCACAAGACTAATTTTTGTTTTATGTAGTCGCAGTCCTAACAGAACCTTTCAATGTCTACGTAACATTTTTAATGTTTCTTGAAATAAATTTTTATTTAGAATAAATTGAGGAAAATATATTTTAGGAGAAGGGTTTGGAATAATGTTAAATAGAAGTAAAATATTACATAAATTAAATTAAAGAGTCAAATTAAAAGAAAATTCTGACATTGAATAAGAAGAAATTTTATTTAATCATAGTAATATTGTATTATAGCCAGGGTCCGGATTTTGATGGCCTACAAATATTAACAGAGTCGTAATAAATGCACACAACTAGATCAAACACATGTGTTACAAATGTAAACTAAAAATTATCCATGAAATGAGGTTCTTGTATTCTGCTAAATATAATATTGATTTACAAATTAATATCTGATTTAGGAGTAATAGCTATCCCCTCCCAAAGCAGCCCTATCCAGCTTATTTGCAGTGTCACACCAGGAATTGTGTTTCCCAACCATAGAAGCAAAAAGGATTTTTTTTAATATATATTGCCTACATTATGTTCCCATTTAGATAACTATGTGATTTAAAATGTATGCATTTATAATATATATATATAGCATTAAAAAAACAATATATTTATTCAATATTAATACTTTAAAATGACTCATAATGACTTTAAAAGGACTAAAACCAAACGAATATGACCTAAAACTCCAAAATGACACAAACTGGGCAAAAATGAGGTATAAAATATAGATTTCTTCAACAAGGGGATCATAAACAGAGTTTATGTACTTATGAGACTTGCATGCAATGAACCGATAAAATGATTACATGTCATCAAAATCCGGGCCCTGATTATAACTAATATTGGGATGATATATTTCAGTCATTTTATGTATAGATATGCGTTGTCTGTTTTTAAATTAGGTTTAAAATTAATTCTTAGTCAAATGAAATGTTAAACTTAATCTAGTTTTATGTAGATCGCCCTCAAGAAGGCTGATTCGATAAGCGAGTAAAGGCTCTTCAAATAAAATATATGGAGCTCAAACAGAATATTTTTAAAATATCTCATAACAATAATTTGCTATCCCTAAATTATGTTTAAAAATATGTTCCATATTCGTGTTCACATTTCTACCTGGAAGCCATTACCAACCGTGGTAGTTGAGAGGTTTAAAAGGCGTTAGAATCTTAGTTAATTTGTCCACCGTTGATGAGGTCCGAGTCATGTGACTTTATTTCATATAGGACTACTCTTGTTGCCAAGCTAGTGAGTTCTTGATGTTTCATAAAATACTACTATTGTCACCAAGCTGATGAATTCTTGATGTTTCATAAAATACTACTCTTGTCACCAAGTTGATGAATTCTTGATGTTTCATAAAATACTACTCTTGTTGCCAAGCTGATGAATTCTTGATGTTTCATAAAATACTACTCTTGTTGCCAAGCTGATGAATTCTTGATGTTTCATAAAATACTACTCTTGTCACCAAGCTGGTGAATTCTTGATGTTTCATAAAATACTACGCTTTTTGCCAAGCTATTAAATTCTTGGTGTTTTGTCCGTGACTATTTTTGTTGCCATTCTATAAAGTCTCGTTTTTTTACTTTGTATATTTTTAAAGGTTAAGTAGGCAATTTTAAGTTAGCTTGCAATGTTTAGTACATAGCATCCATAGTCAATAGAAAAGTGTGAGCTCATCAGTTACATGATTATATCAATAGTCTGTGACGAACGTGCGAGATTGTCAGCTACTCAAAGCGGTCAGAAACATCTTCACATAAATCCTATTCACAAATAGTTATGAATGTATTTCTGATAGTTCCATTTAATTGACAATCTCACACGTCTAACACAGATTGCTTTAAGATAGTGAATTATGTATAACTCTAGTACGAAATACTCGGTATAATTCAGAGTTAAGATCGATAGCACGTTAAACCAAAAAACCTGGTCTCAGTACCCATTTCCAAGTGAAGTTTTTAACATATATTTTAAAACTCAATGTAGCTATAGAAAGTTATTCTATAATGATGAATAATAATTGACCAAATATGTTTAATGTATTTTTGAATTATAAATGGTTCGTAATTAAAATCCTCTTATTGTTTTTTTTTTTTTTTTAATTTACGACCCAATTTTATCGTCGTGTTGAGTAAGCAGTGTCAAATTAATCTCGTTTTTCCAATATTTATACTTATTTTGGTAGACATAATATTACAAATGATATGTTTGTGTTCCACTTTAAAAGAATGAACCGCACAGCAAGACCAGCCACTCTGCTAATAAAACAATGGTTTCTACGTTCTGTGTTCCCATTTCATAAGCGCCTTGTTTTGAGAGCTTTGTCGAATCCACTGGTCTAGATACCGTGAACTCCTCCAGTATTATACATACGAATACATACACACACCAATGTGAGTCACACAGATTGGGTCAATTGGGTCCACACACATTGTAGAGAGATTAATCTGTGTGAAGTAGGTCGTTCCTATTCTTTATTATATATCACAATACGCCAACTTTTGTTTTTAATTATCAACAAATCCAGCATAAGGTTTTTAACCGAATACAAACGCGCAGCAATGGCCAAGTGGTTGAACTTTATGACCGATAACAAAGAAGCCAGAATTTTAAAATAGACCGGCTCATGAAGAGTGATTCCCAACAGATTTTTTTTCTATGTGGTTTTACCATCCTCTTTCTACGCAAATTAAGATATATTACATTTAACCCACCCTTCATAAACCTATCTAGGCTACCAACCCGTATCATTTTTTGACTTATCAGAATTGCGTGCTCCTCTTTTCCCGTTTCGATATCAAAATTTACTGTTATTTGAAATTGACAAAAACAGAAAATGGTTGTGAGCATTTTTATTTTCTCAATGCATTTTAAATCCGAATCATCAGATTAAAGTTTGATTTGATTTGGATCCTAGTGATAAAGTTTAATTTCAAACAAGTTGACTTTAACTTAGCCAATTTCGTAATTATTTCACGGAAAACCTATATTGTTGTTGTTAATATGATTAAAGATATCAATATACAATTTTCCTATGTTAGATTTAGTATAGCTACTTATTATTAGTTATTATATTTATGTGATATTTGCACTCACATTAATAAAAATGTGTTCAATGAAAATACTTAAACAAAAAGTTGATAATGGTCATCATTCTTATAATAAACTCTTTTTACATGATCCGGTTATGGTACCTATTCCTTGTATAAAGTCGTTGCTAGCCTTTATACCCACACTGGAGGGCACGCGGACCAAAGCGTCTGTCTTGTGTAGTCTAGTTTGCCGGTGACGGGAGCCCAGGTTGTGTTATTTTCTCCTAAATGGTTTACGACTTTCCTTCACGCAAATGCAGTTACAGTGTATCTAAATTCTACCTTTCCCATTCCTCAAGGTAAGTATGTAGATATCTTGGACGGAAAGTAGGATCTATAGCACAAAAGAAAAATTGTTGTAGAGGGTACTTAATTTTTTTTTATGAGCCCCGGTCTTTCCGTTAAGCATTAACCCTTCTGGTCTTTGGTAAACAATATTTTTTTTAATCGAACTTTTTGACTATCGTGGCTGGTGTTATTTCCTTTGATTTGTTTCTGATGTGCCCGTCTTCCCCCTCCCCTCTCGCCAAACCCCACGAAAAGTGACCACAAGAACCCCGTCTGGAATACTTCACGTTACGTTTTCTTATTTAAATTTTTAAGTTCAAGGACAGAGTTGTCGCGACCCCGCCCATCTCGGCGGGTCACACAGAACAATGCGGTCAGGAGGAAGAAAGAGAGATATAAATTCGTGATTCGTGCGTGCACGCGTGAAATGAACCGTGCGTAGGACGAGGCGAAAAGGAAGAGAACGCATAAAAATCGAGCCCACGCCTATATCCTGAAATAAGTTGTGATTCAGCCTGACTAGGTTTCACCTGTTTGTATTCCTTTAATTGGCATTTTTTTACATTACATCATTTACAATGTTATAGTCCGCATCGGTGAACATGAGGATTATGCTTCAAGCCTGTCTAATCTGGTTTTCCAGACTAGGAGTTTGAGGTTCAAATCCCGGTCGGATGTAATGTGGTTATTTTTTACTAAATGGTCTCCCACTTTTCCGCCAATCACTGTAACTGATCTGGAACAAAGTCCAAGCCCAAACAAACATACACTAAGCCTGAGTCGGATAAAACTAGAGATTCACATTTTCAGCTAAATATTTCAGAACATAGAAATATAGGGGCATAAATTTATATAATGTTGATATTTTTTTAGCACCACGTCTTACTGCCCGTTCGGGTTGTACGCATATGTACTAATTATGATAATGTGTTAGTGATTAGGAAGGTTGAATTTAAAGGAAGTGTCTCCACATTTGCGGGGAGGGAGAGTGGAACACCCATTTAGGGAAAACCACACTCATTAGGCTATATCCGGCCACCGGGATCGAACCCCGTCATGTACTGCCAGAGTAATGCCTTAGAGTCCAACTGGCTGCTGAAGCAGGTTGTCAGGAGACCGAGGTACGCCCGACTTGAGTAATACTTGTTCATTCTATCACCAAGCGCTGTTGTTAAGTGAGAGAATATAACTAGAATCTCTATTATTGCTTTATTTGAACTTATTTGTTAATGTTTCTGGTGTTTACGTATGTAGCATAAATTACCGAAGAGTAAACTTACTTGGGATATCTCAAATCTCCATTGAAAAAAATATCGGAAAAATTAAAAGAAATTTTCAAAACTGAAAATTTTCCATTTTACATCTCTTGCTATACCATGGGTTGTCTTACTTTATTTTGTATTTATTTATTTGTGGTATTTAGCATGCCCTTTTTTAACCAATTTTCCCGGGAAATGTATTTTCACAAAGCTTCCAGGGTTCTTTTACATGCCATAATCGACATGGGGCCTTGAATTCCCCCACAAAGGAAGATACGGATTTTTACCGCTTAAGGGAAATCCATCAACCCTGGATGGATTTGAACCCGCGAACATCGGGTCCTGAGTTAAGCATTTTACTACAAGACCACCAAGGTCAACTCCAGCTCTACTTGCACGCTTTATTACTGAGGGGATATTTTATATTTTGGTTAGTGATACGCCTCTAGGCCAGTGTGTTGATTGAAGTTAACCAATTAAAGCCGACAAGTTAGTGAACGTGAATGGCAAAGAAACACACCATCGTTCCCCTTAAGAAAGATTTGTAAACAACTTTGAGAAAGAAAATAACATCACTGGATACATCTGGGAATCAACCCGTGACTTTCCATGAGGTTACACTAACCTAACCGATTCTTCCGTGGTAGCTCTGGTGTTTATCGATTGTAGCGCTCAGGCGGTGTAATGCTGGAGTTTCATGTGTTGGCTTTGTCTTAGCATGTTATTTTCTTTTATTACTACTTTTAACATTAGATTTATTAACAGCTTAATAACAGGGAGGAGGGATAAGGTAGTCGTTTGGATAGAATGCACCCGCACTAGCGAGGCGAGTGAATTGGAAAACCCCTCTCAGTGCACTCGGTCGTGATTCGAACCTAGATCTCTCCGTCACAGGAAATTGAGTATATTGTACGTCTGACCACAAGTGTAGGTTAATTTAAGTAGAACACTTTGCACGCTATTTATATTTTTTCGCTCATCACAAGGGTTGCCCACATCTTTATATATATATATGAGGAAGAGAAGGGTAGGTTATAGGACATGTATCCACATTAGCGTAGAGAGAGAGGATGAGAAAACCTCAGTGAAAATCATGTGGAAGTGCTACTGAAGGGTATTTTAATTCATGCTTTTCCACTTTCCCTCCAAACAAATACATGCTATTTTCATTCGTACGTCATCAGTGTAGATATTATATAAGACACACACAAAGCACGTGTAAACCCCTTCAGGACCCAAACCCCAACCTTCCTGTAAACAGTGAGCATTCGAAATGCGAAACTAGCACCTTAATCCGCATGTGACGTTACAATTAGTTTTATCTTGAGGTCTGCCCACCAATAATGACGTCTCGAATATTCCCCGAGCGGAAAGTATTACCTTGCCCACGTAACTGATGAGATTCCTCGAGACCCGGTGAACCCGGTCCGGGTTGGACTCCTGCAACGGTATCGAATATTGGCTTCAATTCAGTTGGGCTGACGTCCAAGGCTTTCGTTGGGTCTACGGATTAATCTACGGGCAATGGCTGGCTTGAGGTTCTTGGGGACTTCCCTACACCGTCCTTCCTTTTTTATTTCCCTCCACTACACATACGTTTTACTTTCTCTCAATCCCTCGGAGAGAGAAGTATTGTGATCGGCAAAATATTTAACGCTCCCTAAAACAGAAAAAATTGTTTTCTCGGTGCCGTTTGTCTGTCTATATCTCGGCTTGGAGCCAAAACCACTTTACCGATCGGGCTGAAAATTTGTATCCAGCGTGTTTACATGGTTCCCCGTTGTTGTTGTTTTTTAATTTGATATACAACCCTAAAATTAAGGCTGGTTTACTGAGGGCAAAGAGATTTTTTTTAAACGTTTATAGACACTGTTTAATATCACAAAGAAAATGGCAACTCTCATTTTACCCTGAAAATTACTTTAAAGATATTTTAATAAACGGAAATTTCCAATTTTCTTAATTTCTCCGCGACTATTTGAGATAATAAATAACTTACCATTGTAAAGTTTTAAAACTATTAAAACTCCTTTATTTAAATATGAAATATCAAAAAGAAATTGATTATTATGCTCTTGGTGGAGAGGGATGTTCCTATTTTCTCATTGTCTGTAATGGTGTGTAATATTTTAATTTTATACTCTTTGGTGGAATGTTTCTGAAATAATTTAGTCCTATATCATTTCTTTTCTAAAATCTTACAAGTTTTTAGTAAATGTCTCTAGTTTATGATAAATAAAGAGAAAGTATGTGGGGTGCACTGTACCATTTACTTAGTTTTTCTACCCATCCGAATTATGCAAACGTAAACTACGTTAATGGGACAGGGATGAGGAAGTCAGAATTTATAGGAACGTTCTCGCATTCGCATGGATGGTGGGTGAGAAACTTTACAGGAAATCCCACCCTTAGGACACCCGAACGGAATTCGAGCTCCAACCTCCCCGTAACCAGCAAATCAGAGTAGATGGGTCTAAGATTTAGCCCGCGTCCCCACCGAAGCTTTTTTTTTAGTTGATGCTATGATTTAACAGTACCTTCAACATCAAGGTTATACAAAAGTTTGTTTAATGTATAGAGATTATTAGTGTAACTTAGTACAAATGCTCCCGCATTAGTATGAAGAGAATATGGGAAAACCACATATGTCAGTGTATCTGGCCGATACTTTAACTTCAATCCACCTATCACCAGAAATCTAGTCTCATCTAGTATAAATTCTCTGCCCAGTGGTGTGATTTAAAAAAATATAAATAGTAAACTAATAAACTAATAAATAGTAAACTGTTTCATTTTCGAATATATGCTGTGGACTTAGTTGTGTTTCTGGTCCATTAAAAATATATAATATCATTTGTAACAATCTAATTATCTCTTAATTTTTTGTCCAGCTCCTTAGATAAATCTGTAGGACGTCTGCTTATCAAGGCATAGGTATATGATTAAATTCCCAGTCCTGCCAAAAATGTGGGTTTAATGAGACAATCCCTTTCACACTAATTAACGACCAGTGGACTGGATGTTTTGTCTGTTCAAGAGTTAAGTTAATAAGTGGTTTAGAAGGGATGTAATTGGTTCAGTAAAAAAAAAAGTAGTTGAACTCTTTGATTAAAAAAATATATTTCTGAGCTCTAGATTAACAAAGAAAAACTCAAAAAGTCTGAACTAATGCTCGGTTTTACTACAAACACTGTGATTTCGACAAGAAAGTAAAGTGACTCAGCAATTCTTCTCCTGGGTATATAAATTAATTCAGAGCCTTTACGAATATATTATCTTTCCTCGTGATTCAATGATCTGAGATTTTTGCCAGAAAATGTTTTTCCCTATTCAGAAACCCACGGGGACCGGCACAAACCCTGTCTTAGCAAGGAAAATTCCTTCACCTCTGACAAGACATCTTGAGAATGTGGGGAACGCCAGGCCTCCACCGTGGTTCAGATTCCACGTTTAACTGTAGGTCCTCCATTTCAGCTCACAATCACCCTACTCATTACACATTAGCGTAAGTGCGTATAACCCGAACGGGTAGTAAGACGCGGTGCTAATAATAATAATAATAATAATAATAATAAGCAAGGAAGAATAAGTTGTCAATAAGTCAAAAATGACGGATAAAATTTAAGGAATAAATACTCAGAATTTTAATTTTGATCAACGTTGATATTATTTCCCGCTTGCATTCCTCTATAACTCGGTAGACCCGGCAATAGGAAGAATCTAGAAGTTGTCCGCAAGAACTCCTGTTGACACTCGTCTCGGGGGACCAGCTCAATATTCCCTTACACCGAAATATTACAATGTCCCAGAGAAAGTATAAAAGGACTCGACGAACGAAAAGGAACAGATAAGGCAAGGTTATCGGGGCGTTGGCCGAGATTCGGAGGCAACCAGCGTTGCACAAACACTACAATGAACCATTTTTCAAGGTCTTTCTCCGACTAGTATTCTCGCTAATCAAATATGGTGGAAATTACAGGGATACTTTTACGTGTGGTTACTAACATTGCCTCATTCCAGAACAACGTGGTTTACTTTTGGTGAACGGTTAAGGAAAATATTTTCCCACATTTTGGGTATTTCTTATGAGATCGGTAGTTCTGAAGCTTCAAACCCTCTAAAACAATCCATAATCATGCTAGAAATACTGTTGTGATCCTTTTAATATATATATATATATATATGTATATATATATATGTATATATATATATATTATTTGTTTAAGGAGGACCAAACGTATATATGTCTAACATTTAGCAAGATATCAGAGCTTCCACATTTCATGTTAAGCGTCGTTGAAAATCAGCTTTACATTTAAAAAAAATCATGTAGAATTGTCTATTCTATTGCGACTTGTTTATACCTTTCAGTACCATTTTGGCGTGAGAAATATTGTTTAATATCAAACCTCAACTCAAATAACACAAGGTTTCACAACGCCTCAAAGTCTTTAGCGCTCTTTTAGGCTTCCCATTTAAGGTGCGGCAGAAGGGAGCGCGAGTAATTTTACAGTTTTTGATAATTCAAATACATAAAAATGCACACAGGTTTGCAATGAAATAAATCAAAAAGGGGAATTAGTAATAAATGTTAACACTAAGTCGATATACAATTGAAAAAAGTCCCGTAGCTTATGTAAACCACCATTATTTAAAAAAAATGTTCTTCACTAATTAAACACCCTATAACATTAGCCCTAATCTTTAGTTTACTTTTTTAAATCACCATAAATATATTTATTTACCTAATGAGCTTATAGTAATAAAATATTTAAGAGTGTCTTAGAAATAAACAAAAACAATATATCTGTTGACATTATTTATTTGACATCTTTTCTAATCAAAAGAGGAGTGGTAATTTACACTCAAAGCTCCTCAATGTGTTGATTCATGTAAAGTTATTTTTTTGTAATGAGAAGAACAATATGCAGATTTTTTTTAAAAACATACAAGTTAGCACAAATAGCTATTTGGCATTTTAGTAAGGTTTTCCCTGGCTCCTTTAAGGAGCACAACACCCTAGATAAGGCCCTGCTCGGCGTTCTTCGACTTTAGTTTTTAACTCATTGCCTTACTAGCCGTTCGGGCTATACACATTTAATCCCACTAATAGTAGGTGTGATGAAGGTATAATGTAGGTGAAATGTGCCTGTACTAGTATACCGAAATAAAAGGATAACATTTAGGAAAAATACCTCGAGAATGACCGGCTGCGAATTGAACCCCTATCTCCCTGTTGCCAGTAGGCTAGTAAATTCCATTCACCGTAGGAATTGACTTCTGAAAGGCCTTTTTCCCTACCATAAATCTACTATATAGTAGGATATTGGTAGGAAAAAAGACCTTTCAGAGAGTAATTCATACCGTGAATGGGTAAGCTGCTCACTAGTGCAGCCATAAATGATTTTAGTTGAGATTGTTATTCCTATTCTCGAACAATATTTTGTTTTGTATTTGTGGTGCTATCTTTATACTTTAGCATTCAATCATATAATAATGCTAGCAGTTTGGTCAACTTCACTGGTCTTAGAGTAAAGTGCTCGCCTCAAGACACGGTGTTCGTGGGTTAAAACCCCGCCGGTGTCAAAGTATTTCTTTCGAGTGATAACAATTCATAGCAAAAATTCTTTTGGAGGGAAAATAAAGCCATTGGTCCCATGTCAGTTGTGGTATGTGATAAAACCCTGTAAGGTTTGTGAAAATACCTTTCCCGGCAAAATTGTTAGGCCCTTTATATCTCACTCATTCAAATTCTCGTGTGCTTATATAATCATTTGGTTTAGAAAGAGCACGTTAAATACAACAAATAAATAAAACTAGTAGTTTGACCCATTCCTTATCCACGCAATAAAAATTCAAATGATATCAAAATAAGATCCAAGTAAAATATATATTTATAGTAAGCGTATCCGCTTTTGCGCGAGGGAAGCGTGAATAAACACTTAAGGAAGAACAGCCCTCGGTCCACGTGGCTGAGATTTGAACCCGGAACTTCCAGCTAAGAGCAAACCAAACATGATCCTGAAACTTACCTGGCGCACCCAACGATTTAGATCCATTGAATATTTGTTAGATAAATATCTCTTTAAATATTTATTAGTGTTGTGAGCTATGAAAACATTTTCTTACGAACTTAATAGTTCTAGTTCCTACGTTGTATGAAATAAACTAATAATATTTCTAATGAAAAGTTATAAATGAGAAAACATGTGTTTATTATTATTATTATTATTATTATTATTATTAAACTATTAGGATTGAAGATGTATATATTGTTAGCTAATCTAAATACTTGTTTCATACTCGATATAGATCGAATTTAAATTCCAACACTTAGCGAGGAATAGCTATTTCATTTATTTGTTTGGAGTTTTGTTTCAAGTTTTTACCCCAAAACTTTATTTTCTTTACTTTAGAGGGTGGTGGTCTTTTGTTTCCCATGGGCACTGTTTTAATTATATTATTATTATTATCATCATCCGTTCGGGTTATACACACTTACGCTAATGTGCAATGGTAGGGTGATTTTGAGATTAAATGGAGGACCTACAGTTTAACGTGGGATCCGAACCACTGTGTAGGCCTGGAATTCCACACATTCACAAGTTTTGACTAATATACGTCTTTTCAGAGGTGAAGGAAGGGTTTGGCAATAAGATAAATATGTGCCGGGACCGAGGATTGAAACCCTGACCCCCAACACACAAGTCTCAAACTAGTTTGCTTAGTGAAACTTGGTAAACTTGTTTGAAACTATCACAAATATATCAATACAAATACAAAAAAAAATATTCACACATGGACTAAATATAGAAAATAATAATACTTAAAATGTATTGCATTGATTTGTGTATTTGTATTCAATAAGTACATAACAAGAGCTAGGGCTCAGTCTATAGTATTAAACGCACTGTATTTGATGATGATGATGATGATGATGATAATAATAATAATAATGGCGTGTCTGGGTAACATCTATATATATATATATATATCTCAGTTTGCAGAAAGATCAGTCAGTAGGCTTACTAATGTACCGTTGCCCACGAGACCCCTGAATGTACTAATAGAACATCCTTTTCGTGGAAGCTCTTTCCATGTACCGATGAGATGAGGTGTTGATGATAGTGAATTTGATGGGGTGAAGCGAAGGAAGATCTTAAACCTAACCTAAGCCTAGCTAACCCAAACCCTGACCACCATGGAAAATACTTCCCTTTGGAGAAAAATCCCCCGGCACCAGCCGGGATTCGAACCTGGGACCACTAGTTCAGCATCCAAGGGCCCTTACCACTATACCACGAGGCCGGTTACAGTCTTTGATCAAGATAGTTTTTAAATTGTGTTTTGATGTAGTGTATGTAATATTTGTATCCAATAAGTAAATATTCTGGATCTATGGCTGAGTATTGTCTTAGATTAAGTTAGTTTGTAAATCGTTTTCTGATATAGTGTATATAGTATTTGTAGCTAGTAAGTAAATATTTAGGGCTAGGGGGTGAGTGTATAATATTAGACGTGTTGTCCTATAGGTCAACTTGGTTTGTGAGTCGTGTACTGATATAACCTAAATGTTTAAAAAAGTACATAAAAATACACCCATACAAATATAATTGTTACTCACTGTTAGGTCCTTTAGAACTAAAACAGTACCATAGTTACTCGATTTTTTACCCGAGAATTTTGAATACTAAATTAAATGTTATTTTATGGCTACATTTCAATTAAAATACAAACTTTAGGAAGCACGTGAACCATTATTAGGAAGCACAAGGGATGAAAGCGTTACAAATCAAAGTGTAATTATCGATGAACAATAAATTGTAAAGTTAGTCGGCGTCACGTGATGGTACCACGTGCGTTCTCATGACGTCATGGTTCATGTGACCCACGTGATGTCACAACCGACTGCACGGGCTCGTTACATTTACTGGGAGGTGATATGGCATCCATTCTCATTTTAAATCAAATGATTACAATTTAAAATAATTATTTCAATGGTAGACCAATTAGTAATTAATTAATGGGGTTTTTAATTAGTAAAAAATATTGTAATGTAGATATAGTTATTTTTGTAAAATCTGTTCGATACAGAACTTCCAAAAGTGGCTTAAAGCAACACACCCTTTATGACAAAGCCATATTTTCCAATACTCGATAATAATGGTAGTAATAATAATTCCAACAGCGCACTGTTAGAATATTCAGTTACGTTTATCGTACTAAGAGGCCCCTAAAATGTGTCGACATAAACTGATACCCCCACCCTCTCCACTGGAAAGAATAAGCCATAAATTTAAGAAACGCCCCGCCCCTTCTTCCCCTTTTTCTAGATTTGTTTCCCTATCTTTGATATTCTCGAATATTGATTATTTTCAACAAAATTCCAGGCGAAGACCACTTAAAATAACTTCTATACTAATGTCTATAGAAACCAAATTTTCAAATACTAGGCGGGAGAGGACCACTTCAAATAGTTTTGAATCATCTAATTTGAAAAAAAAAAATCCAGTTGAGGAGAACCACTGTAAATAGTTTTATGGGCATATTTGCCGTCTTTTGTCATATAGAGACATTCTTTTTAACCAAGTAAGGACCAATCCAAATATCTTCTAGAGCCGGTGGTGGGAGTAACCCTGTCGCCAATCACCACAAATGATAAATTGACCATAAAAGTATGACGAATTATAGTTTGTCAGCTCTTACAGTAAAATAAACTTTTTACTTACGGCGTGTGCTGGTTGTAACTTGATATTTCCTGCATATCATTAGAAGCATTCCATTGCGAAATCGCCGAAGGAATGTTGGCTTAGAAAGAGCGAAAATAAAAGTTTTTATTTTACATTCGACATTGAAAAAATGTAGTTGTACTAATGTTTTTTTAATACGCGTTCATAGCATATCTGTAAAAATAAACAGCCATAGATAATATCATTAGACGTATGAATACATGAAATACATATAGAACATTTTTTAAATATCAGATGCCACCATTTCTGCCTTCTTTATTTTTGTTTTATAATATATGATTCATTTCCTTATTCATGAACATTTTCTTCCTTTATTATGTCAAAATTAAGTTTGTTTTACATGTCTTACGTGACTTAAATTAGATAAATATTTTATACTAAGGTTGTGTTTGTGATTTTTACCATTTCTAAATGCCAGCACACCACAAAATAACCAAACAATACCACGTCCAATACACGACGAGGCTATACACAATTAGCTTCTTTAATGGTGTGGGGCTATAGAAGGTGTACTTTAGAAGAAAAGTATCCTCATTTAGGTGGAGAAATAATTTTAAAAAATGTTTGTGAATAATTAACCTTTGTATAAAGACCGGGATTTAAAATCCGACTTATACGCAACCATAAAACTACACTAGATGAGCGTGGCATTTAGTCCGCATACCCAGCGATGAGGGTTGGATATAAATTCAGATTGATTATGGACAACTATCTAAAATTGGATATTTATCTTACAGCCGGTAGTGATTATCAATTAATTAAGCTTTCTATCCAAGGGGATAGAACAAAGCAAAATAACTTGAAGGAAATGCATCAGCATCCTCCTGATAAGAGGATAGGAAGAAAAAATGATAGAACACAGCCCCTAATTCAACATGGTGGAAACTAAAAGCGCTAATATTTCTATTATCTTACTACTCATT
Organism: Timema shepardi; assembly: GCA_902151425.1. NCBI lineage: Eukaryota > Metazoa > Arthropoda > Insecta > Phasmatodea > Timematidae > Timema > Timema shepardi. Next base: position 23,640 of record CABFVX010000201.1, on the reverse strand, counting down.
AGTTAATAAAACTTTTTTAAGTGTGATTGAGAGCATACTCGTTGAACGACTAATTACACCAAGAGATCGCTTCTTAGTGAATAAAACTGATATTACTAATGAATATCTCCCCACCAGGCTGGCTAGTGTTATTCAAACCTAGTTTATGTTTCTGTGGTGATTACTTATCTTTCCTTTTCTCTTTCTTCACTCTCCCAACCAACAGATGACCTTGAAAGTAAGGAAAACGTGTTCTTTGATTGTACTGGGGGGAAATTATTTTGAAGGGTGCATTTTTAAAAACTATTATGTTGTTTTTCATCATATCTTTATGCATTTAAAAAGAAGACGAATATTCCACATAATTTTAATTTTGTACATTTCAACACCAGGGTTAATCCCGACTAGCTTGGAGAAAGGATGAGAAAGACACAGTGCTAGTTATCATATTATTAGAAAATTGTCCTAATACACCAGGCTGAGATTCAAACCCTCGACTTTCCCCTTTCAAGGAAATGTTGTATATTTCCAGACTGCCTTATACCGCGTGGTTACCCATGAAGGTTATACAATTACATTCTTTTTAAGATACATCTTTGGCAAAATATTAGAAATCTGATTGATACCTGATAGTCAGACTATCCCCATACTTACCCTATTGAAGTAAGAAAGAGAAAGGTATTATTTATAGAAAATGTCACGTGGAGAAGGAATGAAGCTATCCGGGAAAGAGTGGGAGTACAGAGAGTACATGAGATAGTAGAGGAAGCAAGACTGTGGTGGTATGGGCATGTAATGAGGATGGAGGAGAGGGTGCAAAAGAAAATGATCTAAGTGAAGTGTATAGGGGAAAAGACCACAAGGGAGGCCAAGAAAGAGACTAGAGAAGCAGTCTTACTACCCGTTCGGGTTATACGCTTTAAATAGTAATTACTCTAATGGATTAGGAATTGGGAAGGTTGAATTAGAGGAAGTGAACCTGCATTTGCGTGGAGGGAAAGTGGAAAACCATTTAGGAAAAACCACCCCCAGTTCACCCGACCGAGATTCGACACGACACGCGCGTTAGCCAACTACACCACCGAGGTGGGTAGCAGATAACAAAAAGTGTGCAAGTGGGAGGATAAGAATGGAAGCAATTAAAGGAGGAAGAATGGTGGAATTATAGATGAAGATGGAGGCATGTAACGTCCCAACTTGTAGACCCTATTTTGTTTCGAAAAAGAAGGATGATATTGAAGTTTAGTTATTTTATTTGCATTTTATATTTAAATTCGGTAATTCTCTCTATTTTATAATATTAGTTTGAATTATTAATTTGCATTTTAGAATATTTAAGCCCTGCAAGTAGTTTGGAAGGCAATATATTTATTTTATTTTAAATGTGCTTACTTGGTGCGTTGGACGATGAAACCAAAACGGAAAGAGCTGATTTTGCACTTAATTTCAGTTCTTAGAGAAATACACCTTTTCCTTAGTACGGAGTGGTTGCATTGTCCAGCCAACCAGAAAGCCAGGATTCAAACCACTCGCTTGTGATAGGTTTAGATTGTCAGTCCCTTCTGGTGCAATAGTCGATGTGATCAGAATTTGAAAACGACGCGAGGGAGAAACAAACTCTTGACTGTTACACCAGGAGGAGACGTGCGGTGACTGGGGTGGCGACAGGACGTTTGTGTTGCTTGTCGCCACATATTTAATTATGATATCGTGTACAGTGACTGGCGTAGGGAAGCGTCAATTGTACAAGCTGAAGTTGTAAAGTGTTATAGTAATAACGTATAAAGGAACACGTTCTAATAATAAATTATTATAAAAGTGATCAAAGTATATTTATTGTATAAGTGGGAATTTCCTTATATGATAATCACGTCGATAAGAGAAGCTGAGATAGCCAGGGACAAATGTTAAGATTATAAGTCGTCTTTTCGTAGTGTTTTATAATTGACGACCCGTCGAGGGGCTCCTTAAGGTGTTCCTCAGTCGGCGCCCATCGAGGGGATTTTCTTGAATTCTTCAATTGGCTACCCAACGCGGGGTCTTAAGAATTCTTCAGGCATTTGACTAAACAGACCATGTCACAGGCTGGAAACAGTTGATGATAATGGTGAAGATGTATTCATTTTTGTGGGAAGGGAGAATGAGAAAACCATTTAGGAAAAAAAAACTTTAATACATTTCAACCGTCCTGTCACCGGTAGACCCCAAAATACTAAAATTGCACCTTTGTAATCATAGCCACCGGCGTGAGACATGTTAATATAATATATATTAAAAAAATACCGTTATGATGTTTAAAGTCTATAATTATTTATGTTAATAAGTGAGTTGACATAAAAGTGAGCCGTACAGAGGGGCATGTGGACAAAGATGCAAGTCTCGTCTAGTTTAGTTTTCCAGTGACGGGTAGGTCGGGGTTCGAAACCCAGAGGGTTGTAATGAAGTGTGCTTTCCATCATTTTGTCTTGTTCTCCTTCCACAGTAATGCTGTTAAACTTTTTTAAATTCCTACCTTACTAATATCTTTATATCTTAAAAGGGTGACCTGATGGTCTAGGAGTAAGGTGTTGGACTTCTGTACTGGGGCTCCCGGGCTCAATCCTCAGTCCCGGCACAAATTTATCTGATTGCCAAACCCTTCCTTCACCTCTGACAATACATGTATTAATCACAGCTTGTGAATGTGTGGAATGCCAGGCCTCCACCATGGTTCGGATCCCAAGTTAGACTGTAAGTCCTCCATTTCATCTCACAATCACATTACCATTATCCCTACCATTACACATTAGCGTAAGTGCGTATAACCCGAACGGGTAGTAAGACGCGGTGCTAATAATAATAATAATATATCTGAAAAATATGCAGATAGCTCGGACGGGAAATAAGACGTGTAGCACAAGGTGCTGTGGTGGGTGATCTCAGACAGGGTGCTCAAGGTTGTGCCTCAGTTTATCCACCACTAGTTCACTTTCACTATCGCAGCATGCGACGTGTTACGTCCAAACCCACCCCACCACGTGGCATTCCTTGGAACTAGACGCGTGAAGCGCACTCCCGCTCAGACAGTGTTGCGTGCGGACCGTCGTGGAGATTTGCGTGCCGTGCGACGATATCTGACGTCCGCGAGGAAGTGATACACTTTCTCTCCGCCTCCCGTGCCCGGTTGTGTAATATAAGCAGCGCATGAGAACACTTCATTTGTTTATAGCCACTTCCACAGTTCCTGGCTCAACCTAGAACCAAAGACCCGTACTCCCGGAAAGGTTGCTCGAAAGCCTAGCTGACACTGGCTCGGTTACAGATGAAGCTTACAAATATATTTAATGTTTCTACAATGGTTTATCCTGCGAATTAGGAAATGCCTAGGGTCTATGGCTTGTTGTGTAGACGTACTTTTAGGGTTAAGTTAGTTTGTAAGTCGTGTGCTGATAAAATATTTTGTATACGGGTCCAGATGGCTATCAAATTAGTAAATATTTGGGGGCAGGATGAATTTCTTAATTAATTAAAATATAAATCCCTCATATTTCCCCAGGAGTAATACAATAGCCTGGATGTAATTCGATTAGCGCTTAATATATTAATTTTAGAATATCAAATGCAACATATTGTTTTAGTATACATAAAGTTACCATTTCCGCTCTTGGCTTCCTACTCATTGTGTCTAGTCCATTTAATATTAGAATCAATCATTAGCCCAAGATAATTATGTCTCAGTTTGCGTAAATGTTGAACAATTACACGGTTTCATATTATGTAAACAATCTAAGCAATGAACTTTTTTTATAACTAATTTATACTTTATAACATGCAGTAGTATGATATAGATTATTTGAGTTTTTAAATGTTAGTTATTAATTTACTGTCGTGGATCCAGTTTTGTACCCTGTTAAAAGTCTTCCTGCAACATTTGCTTAACTTTATCTGCATTAGTAGTAGTATAAGTAGTAGTATTAGTAGAAGTAGTAATAGCAGTAGTAGTAGAGCTAGCCTTCCTCGAACAAAGTACGCCAATTATAACAGGGGGTACAGAATATGATGATTGGGGATTGTTTCGGTGGTTTTGAAGCTTAGGAACTACCATTGCCACGAAAACTACAGCAATGTGAGGATAATATTTCCCTTCAAGTAGGTGGCGCCCTTAGATACGGTTTGTATAACTATGGTGACCAAGTTTTTTATTTATTTTTTTAGAAAAAATAGGACAGAAAAAAAATATCAGAGGCAGCTTTTTTTTACTTTCTACATGTTGGGAAAATAGTGTTTGTGTTTTTAAAAAAGAGAAAAATAGACTAGATAGAGGAAGAGAGAGCAATATTGAAACACAACACTACTTAAAAAATTCTCAAAGATGATGTTCCTTGCGATGGCACTGTTCAATTCAAAGTATTATTTTATATATCCACAAAAAGAATTAGGCTATTTTTGGAAATATTTAGTTAAAAACCATTATTTATTGGTGTACGACCATCTTTTACCTATACCGCGTCTTACTAACCGCTTTAAATGTATAATATGAGTATGTACAACTAACGCTACCCGTTTGGGCTATACGCATTTTAATTACGTTAATAGGGAATAGATGAGGAAGGAAGAATATAGAGAAAATATACCCGTATTGTGTGTTTTTAAAACTATTTAGAAAAATAAACTCGGTACACTCTTACTTGTACAACTACGTACCAAATTGCGTGCCCATCATTGCAGGTGTAATTTAAATATAATAGAACCTATTTAAGTAGGTAACTAAGATTATAAGGTATATTAAATTTGAAGACTTTAATAGACTTTAGCCCTCCTAGGAAATAAATATGTTGGTAGCTGTTTTGGGGGGGAGCGGCTTTAATGTATCTACGTAGGAACGCAACAAAAAACATCACTGGATAAGAGCGGGTGTTTAGTGTTCATCTCTAAAATGTAAGGTATCATTCCACAGGCGTGTAAGATAAAAAGAAAGTGGGTAGAGAGAGACCACTGGTCTAACCAACTGAACTGCTGGGCGCAGAAAAAACGAAACCGTCTGAATAGCGTATCAATGAGAGTTTAAAAAAAACTATAAGACATAGAAAGTTTGTTTGCTTCAAACAAAAGGGTAAATTTGAAAGTGAAAAAAATTTACGGCATTGGCAATTTCTCTTCAAAATCTAGTAGTGTGTGCTTGGATAAAATATGAAACCCTTGATACATTATTGATGGGGTGTATATTTTACTCATTCTAAAAGGTATACAGTAGCCCCATGGCTTCTTTGGTGCTGACTGACAGCTCACAGCTGACTGATGACGGCTTTGAAAAGTTACCAGACCAAATTATGTACTCCTACGCCGAACCATATTATCTGCAAAAACGTGTGTTTAGCAGCTGTCACTTCTGATATTTAAAATTTAGGTATTATACCTAAATGTTGACTGTCAAAAGTCAGCTGTGAGCTGTCAGTCAGCATCAAAGAAGCCATGGGGCTACTGTACATTAGTGTTCACAGACAATCTAACTTGTGCACCTTCCATCATATAGTTTGAACTTGCATTTGTGAATATGTCGTATAGTGCGTCAACTTTACAGTATACTTGATTCATAGTGAGGCTCGGATCTCAATAGGGTGCACAGGGGGTGATTTTCCACGTATCACTCATCCTATATTTCCGTTAATGCGGGTTCATGTCCCTTAATACATATTTCAGAATCCTTACACAGTAAGATTAATTTTGGTGTTAAATGAAATCATTAAAAATGTATGCAGTTTGAATTTGAATTAACACGCGGTTTGTTATGTAGAATAGAAGAGAAGAGGGTTGTTAAAAGGAAGTGCACCTGCATTAGCGTGGAAATGAAAAAACGGTGATAATTAATAAATCACATGTGTAAAAGCACCACTCTCATATTTGAACCTTGACCTCCCCGTCACAAGCACTCCAGTCTATTGTATGAATGACGCCTTAGAACTTACGACCACCGATGTGGGTACACCTATTAGTTTTGGGGTAAGGTTATTCCGATTGGTTTGTTAATTACGCGTGCGTTTATGATGATCAAATGGGTGGCTCCCTTTTAAACATTATGCATTTTTCCCGCTCTTCTAACTGCCCCACTGGGCTGTACGCATATTGGTTACGTTAATAGGGTAGGATAATGAAGGTTGAATTTAAAAGAGAAAGAGTAGGAAACCATTTAGGAAAAATCAGGCTGAGTAGACCCGGCTGGGATTCCAACCTTGGTCTCTCCGTCACTGTATAACCAGACTAGACGGTCTTGATATTTATTCCGCGGGTCCACCTATGCGGATCACACGATAAAGTGTGTTCGCTCCAGAACAGATCAAAGGGAGGTGTTACCTTGAGTCTGCAATGTCGGTCGTCTGGCAGACGGTAGAGGCTAAGCGCTGCTTCACAAACAAATTTGTCAACTTAATCCGATCGATTTTTCTTCTGTGTTTATTCGGTCCTTTGTGTATGCGGATACGAAAAGGGGGCAAGGGAGCGGAGGCGAGTTTTTTTTTTTTTTGCCTCTCACCCCCATCTTCCCTCCCCAACACACAATATTTTGACCGAGCTTTCTCTTTCACGTGATTGCCACTCCAGGGCAAGTAAAACAACCCTTATATAAAGTTAACAATAGGGTGTTAAAGAGGAAAGAGTGTGAATAGAAATTTCTCTTACCGGAGTTTCACTAGTATAATATGGTTGGTTTTTTTTATTTATTAGAAACGGTATCTATGGAAATTTAATATTAAAATATTGTTTCAAATTCTTAAATTAATATTTGATAAATTTAAATCAAGACAAATTTAAGTTTTACTAATATATTCATGCTTGGGATACTATTTTATTATCACGAATATGTATTATATTAGCCTACTATAATAATTAAATTAATCAATAGTAACTGATATTTTCCACTTTAAATAAATAGCATTTTCAATCAGAATTAAAAATACTTTATCAACGAAATAAATTGTACGATACAATCGAACATACTTTTTCATATAATCTATTTATAGGTTGTAACAGCAGTTTTAGTAAAATATCCTTGATTAAAATTTCTCCGAAAAATACGTGTCCAGTGTTATTTGTCATATAAAACACCACCCAATATTAATTTGAACAAAATTGCAGCCGTCATTTTTTTTAATTATTATTATTATTTCAGCATAGTATTTATTCTCTCTAATGGTAATTTCGGCCTTCTCAGTCATATGTAAATTGGTTCAGAAGTTATTTGCATGAAAGATCATTCACTATTAAAATTGATTCACACACTTCAAATACATTTTTAGCCCCCTGTGGCATACCTCAGGGTTATAATTTAGGTCCTCTTCTCTTTAATATGTTTATTAATGACATTGGTAAATATTTGAACTCATCTAGCTATTTACTCTTTGCTGATGATGTAAAATTATTTAAAATTATTAATTCTATTGCAGAGTGTACAGAGTTACAAAATGATGTAAATGGTATTCTACAATGGTCTTTTGAAAATGGAATGTCTATTAATAAATCTAAGACCCAATCTATATCTTTTACTAGGAAAACTAATCATTCTTTTTTACTTATAAATAGGGCTATAAAATATAGTTTACACCCCTTATATAATTGATCATGGTGTTCTCCTGGATAACTAGCTTTTTTTCCACTATCATGTTGACCATGTAATTTCCCAGTCATTGAAATTACTTGGACTTATTAAATTTATTACGTCATCGTTTAAGAAAGTCGACTGTTTTTTATGTCTGTACTAGGCCCTGGTTAGATCTAAGTTAGAATGTGCCACTGTTGCTTGGAATTACATAACCTTAACTGACTCTCTTAGGTAGGAAAACGTTCGAAGAAAATTTGTCGCTGCGTGCTATGATAAATTCTTTAGTAACCGGATGTTATGATTATGACAGAATTCGAAACCTCTTAGGGCTCCAAAATCTCTTATCGCGTAGACTTTATTGTGATGCCCTTTTTGTTTTTAATATTTTCAGAAGCAAATTTCTTGCAAACTTGCCCTTGATCATGTAGGCGTTCATATCCCTTCTCGGGCTTCTCATAATCCAAAATTATTTTTTCTCAATATCTCTTAGAAGGTGAGCCCTATAGGTCATTGTGTCCATAGCGCCAATTCTAGATTTGTCGACTTCTATCATAAAAGAAAAACTAGACTCAGAGAGTTATCTAAGGAAATCCCATATCAATACTTTATAATGTAGAGGTTCTGCCTGTAATATTTAAATTTACAATATTCTGATTTATTTGTTGTATATTGTTACTGCTTTTATCCACGCTTTAGTTTTTTGTTATTATTGCTATTTTTTATTCTTATCATTATTAATTACTTTTTTTCTGTAACTATTCATCATTATATAACATTATTTAGCCATTTTTGTTTATCTTATTTTCTCGTGTATATGTATATGAATGGTACTTGTGTACTTTCAGTGCTGGCCTGTTATAGGTCTTACAACTGTTGTCCAGCACTATAATAAAGGAAATTGAAATAATAATAATAATAATTATTATTATTATTATTATTATTATTATTATTATTATTATTATTATTATTAGCATCGCGTCTTACTACCCGTTCGGGTTGTACGCACTTAAGATAATATGTAATGGTAGGGTGATTGTGAGATTAAATGGAGGACCTACAGTTTAACGTGGGATCCAAACCACGGTGGAGGCCTGGCATTCCACACAGTTACAAGAATAGTTTTAAATCAGTTTTCGGTAAATAACCTTTACGTATAAGCTAGGGAAATAAAACCAAAACCACGCTTTCTTGTCGGGGTATGATGATATGACACCTAAATATTAAGATTGAACTTGATTCACTGACACTTTTTATCTGTAGCCCCAGGAGAGAGAGAGAGAAAGATAATTGTTGAAGAATACACTTTTAAAGTTCGGGGACACATAGACCGTCAAGATCCGGTTACAATACTTTCTCTGAGTGAGAAGGTAAAAACCATTAGAATGTATATTTTAAAATGTTTGAATCCTTAGAAGTATTTAAATATATTAACTTTGTTTGGATATAGTAAAACTACTTAAATGTTGAGGTAAATAATTATTTTATTTCAGTTAAATTAATATTGTATTCAAACTAATCATATGTACAAGTTCTAAATAAAAAATGCGGAAGAGGGTTGGCTATGTCTACTGACACGTCAAATATTTTAAAACTAGAAATTAAATTTTTCTAGGTTATTTTACTTATACACACACATCTAAAAACTATTTAGACAAATAATCCTTTATTGGGTCATTCAAAACATTAATGAAGTAGCTCACACCGATGGGAGCGTGGACAAAGAGTCAGCACCTCGTCTTGTCTGGTTTGCCAGTGACGTAAAGGTCGGAGTTTTTTTTAACACTGCATCTTACTACCTGTTCAAGTTATACTCATATGTACTAATTACGTTAATGAATTAGGGGCGAGTAAGGTTGAATTGAGAGTAAATGTAACCACATTTGCGCGGAGAGTTAAAACCATTTTGGGGAAAAACCCTCATTACACCCAATCGGGATTCGAACCCCGATATCCCTGTCATAGGTAGTTTAGTCTAACACAAGAGTGACGTCTTAGACCATGCGGCCACCGAAGCAGGTAAAGTCTGAGTTAAAATCCCAGTCGGGTATAATGAGGTGTTTTCCACTAGATCGATTCTCACTCACCTTCTAAGCGAATGTGAGTACATTTTTTATAGATCATAACTTCCTAATCACCACCCCATCAAGGTAAATTTGTTGAAAGTTCAGAGGGATATGAAGAACCTTCCTGAAAAAAACATTAAGTACCTATTAAAATCTTGTTTGTCATGCTTACCTCAACTTTGTAAACTTAAAGATGACGTCCCAACATTTTTTTTTTTTGTACATAACTAAATGACAGTAAATGTTTCATTTAATTCCGTTTTTAAGATGAATGACTTTATTCGTTAAGGTCACATCATTTCTCTCCTGGCCAGTTGTGAAGGTCGTAATTTATTTACCTAACGGCATCAGCCCTGGGTATTTCAATGCCAGGTCCACGTCAATTACTGCCTTATTTTCTCTGTCTCTTTTGTACATTACAGTATTTCCTGGTGAGACGGAACACAAACACAAAAGCTTGGGACGGTGACAAAACTCGAACATTTAGATAGATGATTAGCTCTATTATGGAGCAAACTCTCACTGGGAGAAAAAGCCATTACTTATTTTTTTTTAATCATGAGAGAGTGGTTTTAAATTTAATATCAAAACAGACTAAAGAAACAAGCACAAAATAATAAATACACTTTTATAGGTGGATTTTGGTAGGGGTAAAAAATAGGTTACCAACTGGTGACCCGCAGAATACCCAGAAGTTAAATTCTTCTATTAATTTTACTAAATTTAATTCACAAAATGTTAATGACAAAAAAAAATCCTTAGGCGTAGAATAAAACTAATATAATTTAAAGAAAAAGGAAGAAATGCCTTCCAAGATAAATATATCAGCTTATCATAACGGAATCGAGATACATTTCCGCGAACCCAAATATAAAAAAATTGTAACATAGTCAACACCCCGGGTGTTCTTAAAGTATTTAAAATCATTTAATAAACCACATATTTTAAACCTGCCTTGTCCCGGAAGGAATTTGAGTTTGCGAGCACTGGTTTAAAAAATATAAATATTTTGCCGTCAAGATTGACAGTATTTTTCTATATTCTTAGTATTATTCTACAGGAACGTATACTGTATACCAAAATTTACAGCTGTAGATCACATGACTGGACGTATGAGTATATTAAAATAGTTATAGTCACTTTTGTAAATGAAGATACTGTTTATGGTAACATAGTCCTAATTACAGGTATTATTTTTTCATTAATACGTAAGTAACGATTTAGTTCGCACTGATAGGAACACGGAAAAAGGTGTCAGTATGACCTAGTTTGCCGGTGATGGGGACGTTAGGGTTTGATTCCCGGCAGGATATAATGAGGTCGTCTTCCTTAAAATCTTCCTCTTCTCAACTGCGGGTACAATTCTTCTAAATACCACCTATCGTCTCTGTTTACTAAATGTACAGATGCGGATGACTCGGACTGATAGCAAGAAGGGAAGCACTAGTAAGTATAATTGAATATGAGAGACAGGGATAATAAATAATAGTGTAGTGCGAATCTTACGCTTTATACCATTCGGACAACGCTGCGGATATCTACATACTAACTTCTTATAGTGAAATGACTAACGTATGCTAAATTAATTACAATATATAGTTAATATTGTGTGCATGTGTGTGTGTAACTATCATTGGCATTATAACAATAGTTTTCGTAATTAGTTTTTTTTCCTTATGTATAGCAAGTATAGATTAAGCATTTTGAGGTTGGAACGAAAATCTACTTACTAAATGCCCCAAACTCCTAAAAAGTGTAGTTTGCCATTCTATCTTTCAGTATTTTAAAATGTATATGTTTGACACCCATATTGTAAATGCCTTTATTTAAATTCTATGGTATCAACCTAAGATGAGTAGGTTGTATCTAAATCAGTAGGTAAAGATGATAATAAAACTACCCCTCAGTGCATTCGAGAGGGATTCGAACTTATACCTCCATCTATTGAGAGCATAGTGCCTTAGACTAAGTGAACCCCAGTGCGAGTGTATGTATGTTTCTTAAAACCATACAACCACAAAAAATCAAACAGCTTAGAAAAGTAGTCGCTTTGAAGTAGGCCTATATAGTGTAGTTTGTTTTTTAGCATCGAGTATTTCCACCTGTTCGGGTTATAAGCCTTACATTCTAGTTGAACAACATCTACAGAGTGGTTACTTTCTTGACCTCAATCATGATCTCTATAGCGTTTAAGTGATAGCCTTAAGACGGCGATCAATCAACCCGTAGATACGGTCCAGTTTTCATACAAAGGGCCGGGTCATGTTATCTGCAGCTGTCACTTTATATATATATATATATATGTGTGTGTGTGTGTGTGTGTGTGTGTGTGTGTGTGTGTGTGTGTGTGTGTGTGTAAAGAGAGAGAGAGATTAGCACCGCGTCTTTGTACCCATTTGAATTATACGCGTATGTACTAATTACATTAATGGTTTTATGAATTAGGGAGGTTATATTTAGAGTAAGTGTACCCGCATTTGCACGGAGGGAGAGTGAAAAGCCATTTTGAAATACTCAGTTCACCCAATCGAGATTCAAACCTTAATCTCCCCGTCATCAACATTCTAGTCTACTGAGAGAGTAGCGCCTTAGACTATGCGGCCACAGAGGTGAGTATATATATAATACATATAATTAATACCTATAAAATAACACTAAAAATATAGTAAAATGTTATCAATTTTGGCCGCGGAAATGTATTTGTAATTTCTAAACTCCCTTTGCGTGAAAATTGTATTGTAAATAAACTCAAGCTTCATTATGCTTTGTGATTTTCCCAATGAGTAAAATCACAGGCACTACCAAAAACTAACATAAATGTTGAACGCGTGTCAAAATGCTAGTCAAAACCAGAGATAAGTCAGTTACACTTTAATTCCATTTTGAATCTTAATTTTACTCTCGAATACGAATTTTAGAAAACATGCTAATCTTTTCATCTCAAATCTGAGTTTATTCAGCTCAATTATTTTTTAAAGAAAATAATAAATTGTACATGTTTGTATGGATATAATATAATAACCCCATTCACTTGGAGTTTGAAGCATACCATACACATTCGGTGATACGGGGAATGTGCACATATGACCATAACAACAAATTAATGCAGTATTTGTTTAGGGGTGTACTATGACCATTCGTCACCGGTTTTCATGGTTTCTTAGCAAAAATAATAGAAAAATAGTTCAACGCCCATTTGCACAACCTTAAGGTGGGCGTGCGGGGACATGAGAAAGGTGTAGTATTTTTGCAGTTTTTATATTAAAACTGTTTTTGGTCGAAATAAATCAAATAATTCTCCAGTAGAAGCATAGAGTTTAATTTTCTTCACATGGTGATATCAATTTTAGTTTAATATCTGTCAAGGGTGTTCTGGAAAGTAGTGATAAGTTTTTCGCTTCATTTGAAAAGTTTCTCATCTAATGCCGCTATGCTCATGACAGATATTCAACTGATGCTGATATCACCAGGCGAAGAAAATTAAATTTTGTTCCTACTAGAGCAACATTTTATTTATTTTGGGCAAAAAAAATGTTGCTATAAAAACTGCAAAAACACTGGCCTTTTCTCGCGTTGCTTACATCCCCAACTTAAGGAAAGTTTGTTTAGTTTCCTATCCCAATTACCTTAATCAAAGCACTGCGGCGATTTTCGTAGAACATAATTAAAAATGAGCTAATTTTACACTCTAATAATACATGTTTTAATCGTTCAGCTCAAAATGTAAGTTTTTGTGAGGTTTTACCCAGAATCTAGAAACCCTATACTTTTAATATGTTTTGCTATGCCAAAATGATTTGGTTTATTATGATGTTTATTATTCTGCTATATTTCGCGAGAAAAGAAAATATCTTTATAGGGTAATTAATCATGTTTACGCTCAATACCATAGGGGTGGGCAGCCATCTCTAATTACCCATGCCATACGATCTTAATGCTGCTGGAGGTTGGGTATGCAAAAAAAGGTAATTTTAATATAAATAATAAATAAATATTTAACACGATCGATTGTAATCAACTTATATTTTCTTTTTCTTAAAATGTACCACTTACACAAAATTCCATTCCCAAATAAAATAATATTTTCCACATTATACCTTTCTAACCCCTCCCCATCTTTCTTCCCTTACCTCCTCACATACATCTCCCCTTCCATAGAAAATCATATCTGCACTCCTAATACATGATATAGGGTCGTGTTGCTATATTTTAATTTTATTTTGGAGTTTTGAAATAGTAAACTAGTATTTAAATATTGCTAGATTGCTGAAGATCTGTGATAGGTTTCAACGCTCCAAAAGATGGTCGGCTTCCTCAACTAGTTTCGTCATGAACCTATGGTAGGTAAGGTTGTTGGGAGCGGAGACTGGTTTCTGAAGAAGAGAGTATTATTTTTTAATCAGTTCAGGTCACGCGTGGTTTCACTAATGCTCCAATTAGAGAACATGTTTGACCAGTATTTTAAAAGTGGGGTATGTATGCTCCTATTAAACGCGCGTATAAAAATTGGTATGTAATCTTTTGTTAATAGTGTTATCTACTTTACAGAGTACTTGACTCAACCTCCACAATTATGCGCTAGAGTTTTGCCCTAATTTACTAGGAATTGACAGATCTACAGCTAAAAAAATGTTACTAGCTCAGTTTTCATGTATCCATACGTCTAATCATGTGAATGTAATCTGTCACATTTAATATACTTTATTATTATCAACAAAAACACTAATAGCATAGTAAAATGTTAACAATGTTGACCGCCAAAAAAATGTTTGTTTTCTAAAAGGTGCTCTAAATGTCCGACGTAAGAAAATCGAGATATGGTACGTATTTATATTTATATTATTATATATATATATATATATATATTTAATTAACACGAGAACATTTGTAGCTAGACGTATATTATAATTATCTAATCAGCAGGGATCAGTAAACCAAAATAGGAGTGTCCATATTAAGAAAAACAGAATTTTAAAAATCTTGCTTCAATAGATAAAGTTAGTTTAATTTTCTACACAAATTGATCTTTTTACTTCTCAAATATTTGTCATGGCACCGTTGGTTATTTATAATAAAATCAGGAAAAATAGATAAGTACTCAAACCAGTTTTGAATAATATCACATAAAAGTAAATAATACCAAAAAAGAATGATCGTTTGCTTCTTAAAAGAAATCCTGAGAAACTATTTAATATTGGTAATATCTAATTACTCGTATATCACAGAATTAGATCGTATGTTTTAACGTCATAAACAGTAATTTTTTTTAGTCTCCGTCTTAATAACCGCCCGTGCTATACGAATTTAAATACACAAATGGTATAAGTATGAAGAGGACATAGTTTTCATTTGCTAGAGGAGGAGTGGAAAACCGTTTAGTAAAAACCACCCTAATTATACTCAGCAGGGAATCAAACCCAGACCTATTCGTCACCAAAAAGCCAGACTAGGTGAGCTTGACATACAGTCCGCGCGCCACCGGTGGGGGCGTATAAACAAATAGTTTAGTAATGTATCAATGTGTTTTTTTAACGTTTTTAAAATAGTTTGAAATTGACTCTCAGTCAAGTTAAATGATAGATATATTTACATTTTACTCTTAAGAGTTTTCCAGTTAAAACAATGATACTAAAATCAAAATTATTTTTAAATTGTATTTTTAAATTATCACACAAAATTAAAGATATTAGTTTGTGAGAAAAATATCAGTTTTTCTGTTTATTTGATTTTTCGGTACTGTGAACTCAGGCAATTTGACCTTATCTACTTTCTAGTAGTTTACGCCCATAGATTAAATAACTTCGGAAAGAACGCCTCATCAAGATCCACAAGAATAGGTAGGCTATAAGCTCTTAGCCATGAGACAGATGTTTTGTGATCGGATTACAGACCCATAGGCTTAAAGTACATCCAAGGACCTTTCTAATATTTGGCAAGGAAGGATATTACCTGTTCAGGAAGGACAGTTACAATGCAACAAAGACAAGAACTGTCCAAGAAGCCCATTATAATCCACAGGTGCCAAAGAGCTCGAGGTAATATTGATTCTAGCGTGGCAATATCATGAATTGATAGGGGAGCACCGTGTAAGGGGAATGGGAGAAATAAGGTTATTTTCTTCCCATCCTACCCCTCCCCCCAAAAAAAAACCACATATTTTTTTTTAATAAAAGCTAAATTATTATTATTATTATTATTATTATTATTATTAGTATTATTATTATTAGCACCGCGTCTTACTACCATTTCGGGTTATACGCACTTACGCTAATGTGTAATGGTAGGGTGATGGTGAGATGAAATGGAGGACCTACAGCTTAACGTGGGATCCGAACCACGGTGGAGGCCTGGCATTCCTCACATTAACAAGATGTCTTTTCAGAGGTGAAGGAAGGGTTTGGTAATCAGAAATAAAAGCTAAAGAATATATAAAAATTATAACTAAAATATAAAGAAACGAAGATGTGACGCATTAATAATTTAAATGTTAAGACCAGCTTACGAATTAGTATTCAAATCAATATAGACATCAAAAGAACCACTGAAATTTCTCAATATTAAAAAAAGTATATGAAAACTATCCACTGTATTTACACTAATGGGTTAGCCAGAATTTCATAGAAAATGTATCCGAATGTTTGAGGTGGGAAAGTGGGAAACCACTCAGGAAAAAATCACAACTTCATTTAAATCATCCGAGATTCGAACCATGACGTCCTCATGTCTAACAAACCGGATTATACTAGATGGACGCTTTTCCCCGCGCGCTCCATTCAGCCACGATAGTGCCCGGAACCAAATGTTTTCGCCCGTGTTGTGGCTTGTAATAGGTCATGGTCGCCTTAAAGCGGTATCGCGTCTGTTACTCATCGCGCTTACCTCATCATGACCCTGTCTCGCTCATTCTTCGACCAAGACACAGTCCTCACTCAAAAGCAATCAGTGGCGCGAGAACAAAGATTCCGTTTACGCATATGCCTTACTATTAATACAAGCTATCCTTCATGTCTTATTCACATTTACATGGAGGGAGAGTGGTAAACCATTTAGTAAAAACTACTTCAGTGCACTCAACCGAGATGTGAAGCCCAACCTCCCCATCACCAGCAAATGAGACCATATACGAATAACGCCCTAGTACACGTGACAACTGATGTTGGATCATAATGTCCTTTGTACAGAGCCAAGTAAAATACAAAATTATATCCTATAGCCTAAAAGTAAAATATTTTAAATAAATTTTATCTTTCTGTGACTTTAATGTAGACTACAATAATTTAAGCAGTGTAAACAAACTTTATATCATCTATAAAAGAATGTCTCTAATTTGATTCTAGAGACTCCAAATAATATCAAATTTGCCCACTTTCATATTATGAAGCTTCACGAAAAACCAACGTTCGGCTAAATTTGCACCCTCACAACTCCTTAAACCAAAATCGTTTTTTACTTGACAATGACTGGGAAGGGTGTTGAAAATACTCGGTGGTCACGCGCACTGTGGCGTCAGTTTCGTAATAGATTAGATAGAGAGTTTGCTGGCAAATCTCTGTAGGGTGCACTTAGGGGTGATTTCCCACGTATGATTTTTCATTGGGTTTATCGTATCCCCTCTCCACACTTATGTGGAAACACTTTCTCATTCCTAACCCTTACATAAAGATGTTAGTAAACATAGCCATTGTGTAATGTATCAATTTAAATAAATATTTAAAAAAGTTTTAAACAAGCAAAACTTTTGGGGTCTATCTTACACCCCGTTATAGTGGTTATTACTTAACCCCAGTTTAAAAATTAACCACCAATTATATGTTTTACAATATATGGCTACAAACAGTCTTCCTAATAACGTGACTAGAACTTTAATCAGACTTATCAGCTTTAATTATGAACCACATCGGTGGACACATGAACTAAGGCGTCAGAATTGTCTGATTTGGTTTGTTGATAATGGGAAGGTTAGGTTTCCAATCCCTGGTGTACTAACAGTATGTATTCCCAATTGGTTTACCATTCTCCCGCCAGGAGAATGTGGGTTCATTTCCTTTTAATTATTATAGCTTGATCATCCCTATTCCGTTAATATTAGTACTCATCTATCAGGGATAGGTAGTAAAAGACATGCTGCACACAACAAAATTATATACTAAATATTTACATAACCCTTTTGTATTAGTTTTTAATTGTTTTTCTACGTGCTCTCGACAGAGTGATAATTAGTTTACCAACTTAAGAGCACCACCTACTTGAAGATAAATACCCTCCCACTGCGGTATTTATCATGATAACAGTAGCTTTACAGTTTTAAAACCACTAAACCCAATATAAATTAACTTTAAAATGTTCTGTTGTGACCCTGTATGAAAGTATTGTATTTGTTTAAGGAAGGATGTATATTATTTATGTTTCTAACCATTAACTTTGTCTTAAAACAGCCATATTAGAGTGAAACATCTTTGAAGGTAGGCTAATTTAAATATGTAATGGCGCTTTTGATCATAAAACTTAAACTGTCGGTTTTTTAATATTATAAGGGCATGGTGTTTACTCTCAACTCCGTTTTGGCGTGAGCCATACTCATATTTTGAAATCACAAATTACTTCTCGCGGGTTCTTTGAAAGCCTCCGACGAGTCTCAGCGCTCAGGAAGGCGTTCATCACTGTTCTAGGTCAAAGACAGCAACCATAATTCCAAACTTAACTTATCAACTACCTAGCAGAAACAAACTTAAGATGAGGCTGATAAATGTTTAGCTCTGTCGGTAATCAAAACGTCATCCTTTGTAAATAGATCATCAAGCGCTGCACCAAGCGAGTTAAGGCGTCGAACCTTTTACGGTAATTAGACCTACCTGTGACCTTGAGTATAAGGTTATTGAGTCCACAGCTTAAGAGCAGCCCATTCGTTAATTTGGTCCTTATATTTCCTGACGCTTTGATTGTATTTTAGCCCTTTAAGTTATAAGTATTGGTAATAACAGCTCTGGTAGTAAGCGTAGTACTAAGTAAGACTTAGTAGTAGGTTTAAAATCGTAATTATTAAAGACTTAGTTCAAAGAACTGGAATAAGGAGGGAAGTTTTTGACAAAGGCACTTGAATTAGAGCGGAGATGAGAAAGCCACAGGGGTAAAAACACCCGCAGCACTGCTGGGTGAGATTCGAACCTTAACCTTCCCAATTAACGGCAATCAAGTATATTAAGAGCCTGACACCTTTTTTCACTTGAGCTGGTATGGGTCATGTCTCCTAAATGTTGCTACCCCAGGTTGAGTTAGTTTGTAAATCCTATAATAAGATTACACTGTGTTTATAAAGTGTACTCTGAAGCTTTGATGGATTAAATTTGAGTCTCTTGAAAGCGCAAGGGCGATATAATAGCCTGAGTGGAAATATATTTTTCTTGAGACAAAATTGTGACAAAGGAGGCCAGTTATCCGACATTATAATAGAAAAATATATGGCCTATGTTATATTTGACTATTATCATTATTGTATTTTATGTGCACGTTCTGAGCCGGCACACGACTTACAAACTAACTGGCACTAGAACAGACACAGTATCCAGGCTTCCAACGGTCAATTCATCACTGTGAAAGGAGAAATCATTATTTTATCATTGTATACATTTATTGGCCTTCTGTGAATCGAGTCCGGGATCCTCAGCTCAGTAGAAAGGCGCTCTACCAACAAAGCTAAGGTGCCAGACTAGTATCTTATCTACAAGTTTGGAGGACCAAATGAGGTGATCCAACCTACTTAACCTGATGTATTCATAAACATGCACAGTAATTATCTATTATGTATTGTTTCGCGTAGAAAGTTGCCTCGAAATGAATAAACCGTTTATGTAAATTTCGTCTTTGTTAAAATAACACTGTGCGTCGTCATTATCTCAGGAAAAATTCATAAATTTATATTAGCCAGGCTGACTATGAAACTATACGACCATGGTTCTAACGCTGCAAACCCTTCAATATTTCAATGTTTGTGAAAAAGCTCGTCTTCTCTCATTGCCTTGAAATACTGGTTTTATAGATGAGTGTCTTCAGTAACAAGAAGTAAATATTACTGTTCGCAAAACAGTGACCCCATCATTTTGTTCATATTGTGACCTTTCACATAGTTGAAAAATGGCATCTTAATAAATCCAGGACCTTTGATTTAAAGTTACAATGCTTCATCACTATCTTGGAGTCGTCTCTTAGTGGTCACTCAACGAACCTAGTTTAAGACAGAGTCTGTGATGGACGTGTGAAATCGTCGGCCACTTAATAGCTATCAAGATCATAGCCACCGGTTTTGTGAACAGCAATATTATGCTACCCTACTTGTACAATACATAAATGTGCTTGACCTGCACTACACAAAATACATTAATATCATTTGGTTAAAATAAAACTAAGAATAACGAATGACCCTGAACATAGGCAGAATCCTGGATAAATCAATGGTAGAGCATTTATAACTATTTTTAAATACTATTATTGTTGTATTCGCATTGCAAGATATTACTGTACTCACATTGAAAAATGGAGACCACGTCTAGCAAGGACTTTAAAGACTCACCTGGAACAAAACAAAAGAATATAAAATACATTGTAAGCATTTGTTTAATTTATTCAACTTGTTTTATATTACTTGTATTTGTAGTTAATTATATTGCTTATACTGTTACTACTATTTTATTAGAGACAATTAACAGGAATGGGGTTTGGAAACCCACCCATAATTAACTCTGGGTAACTGGTACTTTAACAGGTTTCATACTGCGTCAAGACTATCTTTCCCCCAACCGAGATTTGTACTTTTTAATCTCTATAAATAGATAGCTAGCCCCTGAAATTCAATGTGTTGTTAATTTTTACCATCACTGATGACAGGATGAAGATGTCAAATGTTAGCGGTAAATTTGATAGATTACACGAACGCATAAATTTTTTCTAAGTAATATAAACGTATATTCTGTAAGGTCTATGTGTCTCACGTTTTAATCTTAAAAATCTAAACTATCATAATGCCCCAAAATGTAAGTATATGACATAAGGAATTTACCGCTTAAACATCTTAGGATTTCTGCAGGACCAACCAAAGTCCCTACCAGACCTTTCTAAATAAAGTTTCAGTTCATTTTTTAATGAAAAGTCAAATTTTTGAATAACCTATATTTTAAATATCAGTGGAACTGTCCTTAAACAAGCAGTGTTTCTCAAATTTTTGTGATGGAGGACCACCAAATGGAAGCTATGCGCATTGGGTGGCCACCGGAGCTCAGGGAGAAGGGGGAGGGGCGGGGAGAGTGGATGGTGTGGTTTGAAAGCTATGCAGGAAAAACATTATTTCTTGGCAATTCCACTTTGCGATTATAAATAAAAGATAAAAATTAATCTATTGAATTAAATGTTAAACCATACTTTTTATTACATTTAGTCATCACAATACATTGTTAGGTAATTAATTCTCGTAGATTACGGTGGGTAGGGCATGCAGTGCAAATGGGAAACTCTAGAACCATGTTCAGGATATTTACTGGCAAACCCAATAGGAAGAGACCACTGAAAAGTATTTTATAAGTGCGGCAATGAACTTTCAAATTCCTAATGCTGTATATTGTAAGTAGTAACAGTTGTTTGAATATTTGTTCAGATTTGTTGGCTTAAGGTTGGTACAGACTCGCTTTTTCTATGTGGCATGTGTCTACCGAAGAAAGAACTACAGCATAGTATGAATATTTCATATTTAATCTTTTGCCGTTACAAATTTGTGTTTGATATGTGATCAACATTATTTAATTTGTTATTATTACTAAACGTCCTGGGATCCTGGGGATAATTTGATAGGTCACCGTAGACCACACTTTGAAAAAACACTTCATTATACACTAGGCAATAGTTGTATGGGGAATGTACTAGATTGAGCTTACAAATTGAAATGTTAATATTTTTTTAATAGTAGTGATTAGCATAAATAATTAGAATTGGGAATGTTGTCCATAGGGGGTACAATCACATTAGGGTAAAGAGGAGATTAGAAAACCACAATAAAAGCTCACATGTGAAAAACCACCCTCAGCGCATCTGTCCTAGATTCGAACCTAAATCTCCCTGCCACCGCCAATACAAACCTATCACAAGTTTAACGCCTTAAAACGTGTGATCACCAGTGTGAGTAGCTGTTGGGTGTAAATCAAAAGCAACGTAAGGTTTGAAAGACCATAGAGTTCACAGATAATGAAACAATGACAAGGTTTTGTAATAAACAATTGACAGTAACCGGCATCCTTTGAGAGATCAATCCCGTCTTTGTCTAGTTCACAGTGTGGTGTACAGCTAATGATTCAATTCTTCTATCGTCTGTTGTGTGTCGCTAATATTAGAGTCGAATGTAAGCACAATTTCAAACTACCCCTTTCTACGACACTTCATTTACAAGAGCGCCGTGCGATAGAGCATGTAGGCAACCCAACATGTATCTATGTGATGGGCTGACTGACTATTCGTGGCATTCTTTGGAGAATATTAACACTGATAACACTCTAGAGAAAAGAGATACTTGGTCTCTGATAGCACAGTGGTTCCAAAAAGAGGAGGTGCGAGGTATTCTCAAAGGGGCATTTAGTTTTGGTTCAATCACCGATTTTTTTTAAATAAGAAAAATTGTGGGTTATAATGATTTCGTAATTTTTGAAAGATTCGTTCATCGTGACTGGGGG
>CABFVX010000200.1:362919-377743 GCA_902151425.1 Timema shepardi | reverse complement strand
GGGGGGGGGGGGGTAAGGTGTTGGACTTCTGTGCTGGGGTCCAGGGTTCAATCCTCGGTCCCGGCACAGATTTATCTGATTACCAAACCCTTCCGTCACCTCTGACAATACGTGTCTTAAACACAACTTGTGAATGTGAGGAATGCCAGGCCTCCATCGTGGTTCGGATTCCACTTTGAACTGTAGGTCCTTCATTTCATCTCACAATCACCCTACCATTACACATTAGCGTAAGTGCGTATGACCCAAACGGGTAGTAAGATGCAGTGCTAATAATAATAATAATAATAATAATATATTCTATATTGGCTGCTCTGAATTCACTTTATATACTTTAAACGTTCTCCTCATTGGAAACCCTACTATAATATTTTAACATCTTTATAGTTTCAATAAATTTTGTGACCATAAGGAAAATAATTTAAATATATTGTTTAACTTCCATTTTACTTCCTCTTGAAAATACTTAAATCGAGATTTTGATAAATCTCGACATTAACCCTGTGAAACCGAAAAGTGTGCTTTGCGATGTCGTCTCTCTGTGTGTGTGTTTGTGTGTATGTGTGTGTATGTGTGTGTATGTTTGTATCTTGGCCTAGAAGGAAACCATTTTACCAATTGGGCTTGATATCTAGTTTCTCTTGATATAAGTTTCTCTTGAGGAGTTTTTGGACAAAAAGAGAAAATAATTGAATCTAAAAAGTCCGCTCTAATTCTAATTACATTTTTTAATCCAGCCAATATTTCACATTACAGACAAATTAAAAATGTATATTTCCCTAAAAAAATGACTTTGAGAGTATGAAATAAAAGCAGAAATTTCCAACTTTGCTCATATCTCTGCAACTATTTGAGATAAGAAATAACTTATCAATCTAAAGTTCAAGTACTATTAAAATAAAACTCATTTATTTGAAATATATTTATATAAAACCAATATATTCTTAGAGCTAAGTAAATATATATGGTTTTATTCGGGTCTTTTACATGTGAGATTTATTGTTATGCTCTTTAGTGGACAGAGCTGTTCCTATTTTTTCATTGTTTATGTGAAATCGTACATTATTTTATTTATTGTCTTTGGTGGAATATTCCTGCGGTAATGTATAATGTATATTATTTAGTTTCACATATCTTATTAGTTTTTAGTGAATGTCTATATATCAAGATAAATGGGAATGAGAAAGTTTGTGCGTTGCACCGTACTATTTATTTTTAGTTCGTAAAACGCATTGCCCAAAACAAATATTACATCACTTGATCACACTTTCATGGTATTGTTGTTATTTATAAAACAAATCACATTTTTCAAGAACATTATTTTCTCGTCGATACATGCTAAGTCGTTATTATTATTATTATTATTATTATTATTATTATTAGCACCGCGTCTTACTACCCGTTCGGATTATACGCACTTACGCTCATGTGTAATGGTAGGGTGATTGTGAGATGAAATGGAGGACCTACAGTTTAACGTGGAATCCGAACCACGGTGGAGGCCTGGCATTCCACACATTCACAAGATGTCTTGTCAGAGGTGAAGGAAGGGTTTGGTAATCAGATAAATTTATGCTGGGACCGAGGATTGAACCCCGGCCGCCAGCATAGAAGTCTGACACCTTACCCCTAGACCGACAGGTCACCAAGTCGTTATCAATAATTGTCAAAACTATTATGATCTAATATTTTAAGTTTAGTGATTGATTGAAGTATTTTGAAATTCTAAACGTAACTAGAGATTATAATTATGATGATAGTGGTATTAATAATAATACACACCTACTAGAATATAATGGCACCCGCTTCGGTGGCAGCATGGTCTAAGGCACTCTCTCGCAATTGACTAGACTGCCGATGACGGGGAGGTTGTGGTCCAATCCCGGTCGGGTGTACTGAGGGTGGTTTCCCTTAAATGGTTTTCCACTCACTCTCTCCATGCAAATGTAGGTATACTTTCACTAAATTCAATCTGCCTCATTCCGAACCCATTGGCATAATTATTACATAAATGTATAACCCGAACGAGAAGTAAGACACAGAGAAAAAAATTAAACAAAATACTAAAATGGCAAGGTAAGAAGAGATTTTTAATGTGTGATTATAAACAATCATTTAGTTTTCTTAGCACTGCGTTTTATTACTCTTTCAGGCTATACATTTATGTATTAATTACGCTAATGGTTTTAGGAATTTTAGGGATTAGTCGGTGACCTGGTGGTCTAGGGATAAGGTGTCGGATTTTTGTGCTGGGGTCCAGAGTTCAACCCTCGGTCCCGGCAAAGATTTATCTGATTGCCAAACCCTTCCTTCACCTCTGACAAGAGGTGTATTAATCACAACTTGTGAATGTGTGTAATCCCAGGCCTCCGCCGTGGTTCAGATCCCACGTTAAACTGTGGGTCCTCCATTTCATCTCACAATCACCTTACCATTATCACATTAGCGTAAGTGCGTATAACCCGAACGGGTAGTAAGACGCGGTGCTAATAATAATAATTATTATTATTATTATTATTATTTTAGGGATTAGTAAGGTTATATTCAGAGGAAGTGTACTCGCATTTTTGTGGAGGGAGTGTGGAAAGCCATTTTGAAAAAAAACACCCTCAGTATACCGAACCGAGATTCAAACCTCGTTATCCAAGTCATTGGCAGTCTAGTCTATTGCGGGAGTAGAGCCTTAGACGATGGGGTCACCAAAGGGGCTATATATATTTAGTTAGCCCGAACAAACATTTACTTTTATAGATTCTAGATTTATTTTATTTAAAATATATTTTGTAACTATACAGGTGAGGAACCCGGAAGACATTTCTTTCTAACGTATCGTTTGACATCTTGATCGTTCTGTACATTGACCAAATTGCTGTACATTGACCAAATTTACCTCTAAGCAATACAATTAAGTTTATATATATTTATGACACTCTGGCAGGGCCACAAGTTGATACTTTACTTAGGGAACTAAACAACCTGTTTTATAAGATATATGCATTAATAACGGCGAAATGTAAAATGCGATCATATCACAAAAGATCGTAGAGGTCATCACTTTGAAGTTGGAGAAAAACAATATGGTTTAGGTCATTCACCTTTTATTTGGAAACACATCGCATGGATATGTAACCGGTTGCTTATGCATAATGCCAAGACTTAGCAAGTTGTTTGTAAGGTTTTCAGACAACAAATCTCCCTTTAAAAACAACGACACATTATCAACTTAACTGGAAAAAGAGTTGTCAGTTTTATAACTTGTTTTTTCCCAAAGTTAGATTGGTGTCCTAAGTACCAAGTTAAGCAAGAACCTCATGTGACAAAGTGCTTTAATAAGCAAGAATTCCATGTCTGAGGGAGCCTCTTCGATGCTCTCCTAGAATGTTTAGCTTTTGTTTCTCAAGTTATAACGAACTGATTTTATGTTATTTATATTATTTGAGCTTTTTAGTATGTGAATGCGAGTACAATCAAGGTAACGTCACATTCGTTGAAAAATAAGTTTTTTTGTCACCGCGTCTTACTACCCGTTTGGGATAAACACATATAGGCCTATTAACAGGCTTAATTTCCTAAATGATGAAGGTTAAATTTGGATCAATTTGACCCACATTTGCGTGAAGGGAGAGTAGACAAAGCATTTAATAAAAACCACCCTCAGTGCGCCCGACCTGAAATCGAATCCCGATCCCCCCCATCAACAGTAACAGTCTATTGGGTTTTACAATCCTGTCTGTATATGCCTGGCTCATATACAAAACGGTTTGGTGGATTTTGTTCAAATCTGATATTTAGATTTTACAGGGCTATTTAAAAGAAAAATTAGCCTACCCCTCAAATTAAGAGTAATTTATTGACGAGTGATTTTTTTTAAAATTCAAAATTCTTCTAGAATAGCTTTAACAATTAAAAAAACAACTCATATCTAGGATTTGTTTGACTTGTAAAATAGCAATGTATCATTTAGTTTTGGGCAAAAGTTTGTTGAAGGATAGTTAATTAATGCGAAATTTTGAAAATCCCAAATGTTTAGAAAATTGTATTAACGATGTTGTTTAAAATGTATATATGAGGAATGCATGGTATTACAAACAACACTATATACTTATTTTTTTTTATCTAAACTCGTTTATGGGTATTTTATAGATGTTTGATTTTTAAAAAACTTTACATAATTTTAAAATATCTCTAACGATTTCGTTTCAAATGGGTATCTTGGGATTTCTTGTAATGACAAATAGCACTGTATACTTATTTTTGGGGTGTAAACTAGTTCAAGGTTAATTTATTGATAACTGCTTTTTTAACAACTTGAGATATTTAAAAAATTGTTTTAACAATTTGATTCTAAAGAGGTATTTTGGAAGTGTACCTATCAAATGACAAATAAAGCTGTATACTTTTGGTGGGGAAGGGGGGGGAGGGTTAATTAGTTTTAAAGTAAGTTAACTAATGGTTAGTTCTTAAAAATTGGAATATTTAAAAAAAATTGTTCTATCGATTTGGTTCAAAATGGGTATCATTTAAGTTATTTACATGATAAATAATTGTATACATTTTTTAAACATTTTAGTTTACTGAAGACTGATTTTTATAATGTTTTAATATTTTGAAATATCTCTTACGATTTTCTTCAAAGTTCGTATCGGGGTACTAAATTACACAATCAACAATAGTGTATGTTTATTTTTCTAAAATCAATTACCTAATTTAAGTGTAGTTTACTTACAATAAGCTATAGAAAATTTTATATTTTTTGGAATTGATCTTTAATATTATTATTATTAGCACCGCGTCTTACTACCCATTCGGGTTATACGCACTTACGCTAATGTGTAATGGTAGGGTGATTGTNGGCCATCAAGAAGTATGTCGCGGCCAACTATAAGGTAGACGCGGAAAAGCTGGCCCCCTTCATCAAGAAATACCTGAAGTCTGCCGTGACCTCCGGAGAGTTGGTGCAAACCAAAGGCAAAGGCGCGTCTGGCTCCTTCAAGCTTCCCGTGGCCCCGGGAAAGGAGGGGGCTAAGCCCGCCGGTCCCAAGAAGGCACCGAAGGAGAAGAAGTCTACAACAGCCAAGAAGGCTCCCAGGGCGGTCGGTACTCCGAAGAAGGCGAAGAAGGTACCTGCAGCGGTGGAGAAGAAAAAGAAAGTGACTCCGAAGCCCAAGAAGTCTCCTTCCAAGGCGAAGAAGGTGTCCCGCCCGCCTACTAAAAAACCCCGTGCACCCAAGCCCAAGAAAGTCACCCCTAAGGCGAAAACCCCCAAGAAGCCGGCGCCGAAGAAGAAGTGAAGATTTTTTTTTAACCTACCTGGCGTTAAACATCGGCCCTTCTCAGGGCCAAACAAATGAATATGACAAAGAGCAAATCAGTTCGTGACACGTTACTAAACGAGGATTTAAATAAATCGTTCTAGGTTTGGCAATCCCACCGGTTCAGCTAAACTAGCGTATGTCAGGCAAAAGAAAGGCAAGGCTTTTGATACGTTGTCTTGGTGATGTTATCAAAGGTAGCGGCTTAATCAAACGGATGGATGTGGTTGTACAAAGTTTTTAATTTATGCCTTTTGGCTGTTGCCCGACTCAGAGCTACCAACTTGACAGTTACGCCAAGCCAGGATGTCTGCGAAAGGGCTGATTTATTGTACGAGAGCAAGTTCCAACACGTACCGACCAATTGGTCACACCGTGTGGTTCGCAAAAATTTAAAACGGGTTGTCGTCGAAGGTGATTGGCCCTGAGTTTTATGTGGGGTACAGGGTGATTAATTATATCGACTGGGTCATTCGGTTTAAGGAAGTAGTTTGTAGTCTAGTCCTTCGTCAGGTATGTTCAAGTATTTTAACCAAGACAGGGTTTTTTTTTTTTTTTTTTTTTTTTTTCCAAAAATGTATACCACGTTGGGAAAATGTTTATATATTTTCCATGACCGCGTGCCACCCAAATCGCATTCGGGTGTCACCCCGTGGCATGTGTGTCATATATTTTCTATTCTCGCCTTAGATCATTCGGCCACCAAAGCGAATAGTAGATGTACTAGTATCCATTACTTGGTCTCGAGTTTCATAGACTAAAATGAACAATCAAATAAACGTGAGTATTGACCAAAGATATACATAGTATTGTTACGTCGGACGGGCGCTAGTTCGTTATTACGTTTTAAAATAAACGTAGACTTTTAAAAGACAGCTCAAGGGACGTTTCAGAAAGGGGTGTTTGTCATAAATACTTTCTAGTAAAACTAAAATGTTGTGGTTAAACATATTTTCTTTATCAACACATATTGTATAGTAAATATTAAAAAAAACACAGTTCTAGCTAAAAGATTAATTCCAACAACAACAAAAATTGACCTCAATCTATAAACTTTAAATTAAAAAATACTCAACACTTTCAAATTAATTTTTGTTTCTTAAAGAAAAACAGTTATACAGAAGAAAATTTAAAAATGTTTGTCACACTTTATTAATTTATTCAAACAATAATATTATAGCTTTAACCTCATCAGTAAAGGTGGTAGGAAAGATACAAATATTTTAATAATGAACAGTTTGATTGTACATCCATATTAAAGTTTGTATCATTCACCCAGGTGGGAAATTTTGTAGAATCGATATAGAAAATTAGATTTAGAAAAGGTTTTATGTATACAGTATATCTAACCTGATGTATATATCGAACCTATTGTAAATCTAACCTACCACCCCGATTCTACAAAATGTTACACCTGTGTAAATGATGCAAACATTACTAAGGATGTACACTCAATATGCCTATAGGGTCTATATGTGTGTCTGGGCTACATTGCCGGTACTAATGTTCCATTACACAGGGGACCTGGGGGAATATACGGTTTTTTCTTAGCGCCACGTCTTACCGCCTATTCAAGTTATATGCTAATGTACTAACTACACTGATGGGTTACGGGTGAGGGAGGTTGGATTTAGAGGACGTTTACTCTAATTTGCATGGAGAGGGGGTGGACATCAATTTATAATAACCACCCTCTATACACCCTTTCGGGACCGAACCACAACCTACCAGTCTTTTGCAGTCCAGTCTATTATTCTAGAGGTGACCTGGCGGTCTAGGGGTAAGGTGTCAGACTTCTGTACTGGCGGCCGGGGTTCACTCCTCGGTCCCGGCACTGATTTATCTGATTACCAAACCCTTCCTTCACCTCTGACAAGAGATCTTGTGAATGTGGGGAATGCCAAGCCTCCACCGTGGTTCGGATTCCACGTTAAACTGTAGGCCCTCCATTTCATCTCACAATCACCCTACCATTACACATTAGCGTAAGTGCGTATAGCCCTAACGGGTAGTAAGACGTGGTGCTAATAATAATAATATTACTCTAGTAACGAATTAGATCATACGGCCACCAAGGTGGGCACGGATGTACTAATCGTACTTTTTTTCCGTAGATACCATTTCCATGTCCCGATCCAATGAGGTGATGGTTGGTAGTGAGTATGATTGAGCGTGTGGAACCAGTAGAATCTCTTAACCTAACTTAAACCCAATTAACCTGGCGACCATTAGGATAATTCACCTTACAGAAAAATATCCATTGTTCCAGACAGTAACCTGGGACACCTAGGTTGATAATCAGGAGCGCTAACCACTATATTTATGTTCCGGTTTCTAACATTTATAAATTGTATCTGTATTATTATTATTACTATAGTTTTTAATCGGCATTGATACCATTGGTCAAAAATGATAGTTGAAGAACATATGACTTGACGTATTAATATATTAAAGTAGTATTAGGAACCTAGAAAATGATGGCAACCTCACTATATTTCTTCTGTCAAAACTTTATTTATTTTTGTTCAAGTTAAATGAAAACGCTCCACTAGAACACACACAAACTATAAATGTGAACAATATGTTTTTAAAAACCATCTCGATCACCTTGAAACTAGCTCTTTGTTCAAAATGTTACTGGCTCTTCTGCCCCTATTTCCCCTTGCAATTTGTTTTTCACACTCACAATGAAACAAAGGCGACACCTTTTTTTTTTATTGGTGGGAAAAGCGACATATTTATTGTATGTAAATGTAATCGTTGGTTTTTGTTGCTTATTTTTACTTCATGCTTGAACAGTAGAACTTGAAAATGACGTCAAAATATTACACTCTTTATCTTTAAAAGTGCTCAACTTTTCTTTTTCTTAAAGATAGATATTGATGTTTTAATATAAAGGTAAATGGGGATAAACATAGATCTAGCCTTCCTCAAATAAATAAAGAAGAAATTTAACGAGATTACAACAGAAAATTATATTTGAAGATTGTACACGTTATTTTGAAGCTTTAGAAAGCTTACGTACTGCAGATTGAGGATTTTTTCTTTCAATTAGGTGGCGTCCTTAAGATGGAATGGAAGGGGACGCGAGGAAAAGCCAGTGTTTTTGTAGTTTTTATGGCAATTTTTTTTTGGGCAAAATAAATAAAATATTTCCTCACTACAAACATAGTATTTAATTTTCTTCACATGGTGACCTCAACTTTTTTTAAATATCTTTCAAGGCTGTCCTGGAATTTAATGACAACTTTTTCTCTTCGTTTAAAAAGTTTGTTAGATAATTTAGCCATGCTCATGACAGATATTTAAGAACTAATTATATCACCGTGTGAAGAAAATTAATTTCTATGTTTGTACTGAAGCAATATTTTATTTTATTTTGGCCAAAAAAATGTTTTTCAATAAAAACTACAAAAACACTTGTCTTTTTTTCGCGTACCCTTCCATTCCACCTTAAGGTGGCGTGGAAAAGAACACAAGCAAATACATGCTGTTTTTTTTTAGTTTTTATAACAAAAAAAGTTTATGTCCAGAATGATCATAATATTGCGTTAGGACATATATTTAGCTTACTTTGTCTACATCTTGGTAATATCAACAATTCTTGGATATCTATCAAGAGCATAATGGTATTTGAATATAAACTTATTAAATGAAGAGAAAAGGGTTCCAGTCAAAATATTCAGTGTCAATTATATATTTAAAAATTGTTGAGATTACTATGTGTAGAAAATTAAACTAAACCTATCTAGTGAATCCATATTTATTTCATTTAGGAAAAAAAAAAGTTTTTGTCATAAAACTGAAAAGATACGGATCTTAGCATACGATCTCTTCCATCTCACCTTAAATGCAGTTGCTTGTAACACTCCAGGAAGTAAATCATCCATAAACCACGTAACGCTGTTGGGTAGAGTGGGAAATTACAATGTATACAGGGTGTTAAATGAGGGGAAGGTGGGTACAACACAGTGTTACGTAACATAAATCTTATACTTTCTAATTCTGAAAAAATAAATGTTGTTGGTCATGTTTTCACCGTTAATAAACTAACTTATGGATAAATTTCGATTTTGTGTTGAGTTAAATCTTAAATAACTCTTTAAGTGTCACAAAAGCTTCTCTATGAAATAATTACATTTACCCTTGATTGGGAAAGTTAAACAAAATAGGTTGGAAGAAGNNNGGGGGGGGGGGGGTAAATGTCTACATGGTGATATATGGGGCGTGAGCGGGTAGTAAACAAGTAAGAAAAAGCGTGAAGTTGTTTATGGATGACCTCTCACCAATGATATCACCCGAATGGTTGCTCATGTAGATATTCTACCACCTGACCGGAAGTCCCCAGATGATTACAGTGAGTAATTAATGTTCACGAAGTTGGTGCCTATCCTCCCTTTAGGCCAGGGGTTCCTAACCGGGGGTATTGAATAAAATAATGAGAGTATGGGACTCGATCTATAAGCTAGTAAAAAAAAAGAGAAGAGGAGTTCGTGTTATCTTAGAATAAACTATCGCCTTTATCATTACGGATTGTGTATTTGTGGTGCATAATGAAAACTTTATTAGTTTAAAACAAGATCTTTTCCGAAAATTGCAAAACATGTTTGCAATAAACATTTGGTAAATCATAATTAGTGTTTGGATCTATATGACTAAACAATATGCCTATATAAACTTCCTTCTCAACATAAAAACAAACAAACAAACCGAGCTTTGATTCATTTTCGGGAACATTTCCTTATAATCGATTCGGCTACGCTTCGTATAGAAAGAAGTGTACTTGGCACACCTCATGAATATAAATATGACGGTTCTCCGGTCCCTCCTCTTCTCTTCTCACTTGTAGTTCCTCGCCGAGCAGAGTCAAGACGTGCTCCTGAAGGTCAGGCGATCATATTTGTGGGTCAAGTCCTCCGATGACCAAGGCGTGAACGGACGTGGCCCAAGGCGGGGCTGGCTACCATAGAAGCTGAGCTGGACTTCTGTCCCTGTTATTTTCTTTGATGGACAACCCGTACTCTCCTCTTTCATCGCAATACACACATATACACACCTTTTATTTTAGTTTGCGTCACGTGTCACGTGTTTGACTGACGTTTCCACTCTAGTTTTAGTTTTCATTAGAACATTTTTCTTTTGGCACATGAACTTTTGTCAGCCCGGAGGGTGCTTCTTAAAAAAAATATTTTCGCGTTTATACCAATTTTTTATACAAAAGGTACGCAAGTCGTATACACACACACATATCTCACATTATTAGTATAGTAGGATTCTGGTCATAAGAACAGTTTAGAAAATAAAAATAATAATTTTGCAGTCAACATTGATAACATTGTATTATATTATGAATATTATTTTAAAGGTGTTTATCATATCTATTAAAAGTGATAGTTGCAGATCACATGACTTGACGTATGAATATGCTAAAACTGTTTTACTAGCTTTTGTAAGTGTTAAATACTGTTCTTCCTACCAGAATTCTTCTATAGGGTGTCCTAGTTTGAATCCCTTAGATTTTTTTTTGTTGGGTGTATTTAGTTTAATAATTACCTGTGTCAGTAGCTGTCAAGATTGTAAAACTATAAATAATACAGCCGTGCTTTAGAAAACTTTATAGTTTGGAACTTATTTGTGGTCACATTTGGAAGGTGACGTGCCTTACTGATTGTCATTCGCTTCTGCGAATTTTCAAGTGTATTAACTTGAGAACGTTATTTATCTATGTTGTAGGTATTATCATATTAAATTTAAAATAAAAACCACTTATTTTAAACATCAAGATACACTGTTTTGAGAAAACTATATTTAATTGTATGTTTTTAGTTAAATTTAGCCAGGCAACCAGCAAGACTAGGGGCAGAGGTAGTGAGTGTAATGGAATCAGAATCGCGACGCCGGGATTCAAACCTGACTCAGTGCTATGGAAGGGCGTTCCCCACATTATAGCTTTCTAAATAGTGTTAAAGTGTAATTCTGGTGTATATGCATATTTACACTAATGAGCTAGAGATAGCGAAGGTAGAATTTAGTGGACGTGTATCCATATTTGTGTCGAGGGAGAGTGGAAAACCATTTAAGATAAAACACCTTAAGTACAGCCGACTGAAACTAGAATCCTGATCTCCCCGTTATAGACAGATAGAGTGACGCCATTCAATGTGGGTTGGTTTAAATTAAATATATTTCATGGATAAATTCTTAATTTAAAAACAAATTATATCCTGTATAGTTTCTAAGAAGACATTAAACTTTTGATTTTTACATACAGAAACAATTTTTTGAAAATAACTTCATATTTGTTGATCACAATATATATTCACAAAACAAGGACAAAAACAATAACAATATTTTATTTCGTAGTACCCACATCGTTCTTTATTTCATGGTAGTGTCCATCCAGTATAAGTAAAGCCACAGAATTAAGTTCGAGAACATCATTCGCATGCATGTGATGTACAATTCACCCTCTTTGCCCTATTTTATTAGTTTCGATAGTTTTTCATCTATAACTTGTGCATACACTATAACTTTTTATTTATACTTTCTCTCAACCCCTCGGAGAAAGAAATATTATGATCGTCAAAAAAATCGAAAAAGATATTTTTATAAATATTTACGTTTCATAGCCCCCTTAAACCGAAAAAGTATGTTTCACGATGCCGTGTATCTGTTTTTGTGTCTGCCGGTCTATATCTCGACCTAGAGTGGAAACCATTTTATCGATCGGGCTGAAACTAGATAGCTAGGGTTTTTATAAGGTTTCCTTGAGGAGTTTTTGGAACTACAGATATACAACCCTAAAATAAGGTTAGAAAAAATTGAAGTTCTCAAAATCCGCTCTAAAAATTTTCTTTACATTTTGTATCCAGGCAATGTTTAAGTTTACAAATAAAACGGGGGTTCTCATTTTCCCAGGAAAATTATTTAGAGAGTATTTTAAATAAGAACAAATTTCCAATTTCGGTCATATCTATTTGAGGTAGGCCCACTATTAAAAATAAAAACATTTGAGATAATTTTTTGAAAAACCAATAGTTTCTCAGCTATGAGCAAAAAAATAATATATATATATATTATTCAATTCTTTTACATGTTAAATTTATTGTTATTCTCTTTGGTGGACAGAGTTGTTCCTAATTTCTCACTGTTTCTGTAAATGTGTTTATTCAGAAATCTTACGAGTTTTCTAGGAAATATCTCTACTTTAAGAAAAAATAGAAAAATTCTTTGTGCTGCACCGTACCATTTATTTATATGAAGCTTTATAATTATATATTGTTAATATGAGATAATTTACGTGCAATTTCTTAACCAAACGATAGCAAATTAATTACAAATTAATTTACTTATGGAAAAAAGAAAAAAGTAAGTCTCAATTTCAACAATGATCTTTTTTTTTCAGTCATACCAGGCATCAAACACGCAGCATTTATTTAATAGACAGATGTTTAGACTCAACTAAGGTATCGGACTAATTAATATTAGAATTACTTTATTTTAATATACATTATATGTTAAATAAAAGCGTATCTGTTAGGGTCCTCGGTACTTCAGATTTTAACTTGAGAACCCAAACTTTTTTTTGTTCCTGAATAGTTATCGGTTCCTCAGTTCTAAGTTAAATAAGTTAAAAAAATGTTTGTTTTATTATATAGGCCTGCATACAGTATCATGAAATGAATATAGTTGACACTCAAACAATTTCTAATTTACAACATATAAATTATTCTCAATTTTTATGCCTAATCGACAGCCGGGTGACTAATTATGTTTTTAGTCATATTAACTTTTTTTTAGCACCGCGTCTTACAACCCGTTCGGGTTATACGCTTATGTACTAATTACGTTAGTGGACTAGATATGTTGAAGTTTGAATTTAAAGGAAGTGTTCCCGCATTTGAATGGAGTGAGAGTGAGAAACAATTTAGGAAAAACCACACTCAGTACACCAGACCAGGATCGAACCACAATCTTCTAGTAATCGACAGTCTAGTCTATTGCAAAAGTGACGCCTCAAGCCATGCGGAGACCTAAGTGGGTGATATGGCATTAGGAACTCAAAAATTATGTACCTGCCCTTACAAAATTACGCCACCTATCCCTATCTTGAGCTAGGTATATCCAGTCCACCTCATTACACCCTATCCCTATCTTGAGCTAGTTCTATCCAGTCCACCTTATTACACCCTATCCCTATCTTGAGCTAGTTCTATCCAGTCCACCTCATTACACCCTATCCCTATCTTGAGCTAGTTATACACAGTCCACCTCAATACACCCTATCCCTATCTTGAGCTAGTTCTATCCAGTCCACCTTGTTACACTCTATATCTTGAGCTAGTTATACCCAGTCCACCTCATTACATCCTATTCCTATCTTGAGCTAGGTATATCCAGTCCACCTCATTACATCCTATTCCTATCTTGAGCTAGTTATATCCAGTCCACCTTGTTACACTCTATATCTTGAGCTAGTTATACCCAGTCCACCTCATTACATCCTATTCCTACCTTGAGCTAGGTATATCCAGTCCACCTCATTACATCCTATTCCTATCTTGAGCTAGTTATATCCAGTCCACCTTGTCACACTCTATATCTTGAGCCAGTTCTATCCAGTCCACCTCAATACACCCTAATCCTATATTGAGCTAGTTCTATACAACCTACCTCATTACATCCTAATCCTATCTTGAGCTAGTTCTATACAGTCCAACTCATTACACCCCATCTCTTTCAGGTCCACCCTAATGTTCTTCTCCCATCTGCGTCCAGGTCTTCCCAATGGGTTTGCCAATCAGTACCCTGAACACGGTTCTAGATTCTCCAATTCGCGCTGCAAGTCTTTCCCACCGGGATCTACGAGACTTGATTATCCTAGTAATGTATGGTAATGAATACAGGTACAGGTTATGTAACTCCTCCATTCTCTATTAATTTATCCCTTTTTGGACCAAATATTATTTAAGCACTTTGTTTTCTAACACTTTAAATTTCTTCTCCTCATGTATAACAACACAAATAAAAACCGGTGAAAATATTGTTATTTATATTCTGAGTTCCAAATTTTTCTACGACTAATCATATTTGGAGATAAAAATTTGTGAATAAATGTTTTATTTCTTTTTTTACAGCATTCGATATAATTATTTAATTAATCTGTGACCTTCATGGTGGACATGGAAACAAAGTTATTAGTCTAGTCTAGTCTGAATCTCCGGTTATAGGTTGGTTTTTTCCAAAATGGTTTTCCACTCTCCTGCCATGCAAATTCGGTTACAATTCATCTAAATATAGCTTTCCTAATCCTTCAAACCATTACCATCAACTTAATCAGCACATAAGCGTATAACTAGAAAGAATGGTAAGACGCGGTGCTAAGAAAATAGATAAATAAACAAATAAAGTTGTTCGATTATGTGTTGACTTGTATCGGTAGATATGCTGACACAACGTCAACCTTGTCTGGTGTAATTTCTTGAAAATTGGGGGGGGGGGGGGGGGGTGAA
>CABFVX010000200.1:343625-361128 GCA_902151425.1 Timema shepardi | reverse complement strand
GGGGGGGGGGGGGGGGGGGGTGGGGGGTGTGAACCGGATGACCTTGCTCTTGCACTAGAAAAAATACATGCTGGAGTAATCATAAACCTTTTTACACTATAATCATGAACATTCAATACTAACGACAGTTACATCTTACAAGTATAAAGCAGAGAATCTAATATGTTTTGGCTGCGCCTTTGGAAAACGTCCTTTATTCAGATTTGAAAAAATTGGCAATATTAATTTTAATTACTGATGCTATTTTATAGAATATAAACAAATAGAAAATATTTAAACATTGCTTCATTAAGCTTGAAATAACTATAGCGAAGTACAGTTTGAAAAACGCCGCAGTCTAGTACTAGGGATGTGGTATCTAAAGAAAAGTATCGATAACACTAAGTATCGGTATCGAAATTTTAACCTGAAAAAATACTTTATCTAGTATTAATAATTTCATCTTTTGCATAATAATTATTGCATTTTTTTATTTAGTTATAATAACAATAATAATATTTAGCACCGCGTCTTACTACCCGTTCGGGCTATACGCTTTAAGTACTAATTACGCTAATGGATTAGGAATGGGGAAGGTTGTATTAGAGGAAGTGAACCCGCATTTGCGTGGAGGGAGAGTGGAAACCCATATGGGAAAAACCACCCCCAGTTCACCCGACCGAGATTCGAACCTCGATCTCCCCGTCCTCAGCAGTCGAGCTCAACACGACTAGCGCGTTAGCCAACTACGCCACCGAGGCGGGTTTTTATTTAGTTAAACAGTGCAAATTATAATGATCTATCCAAATTATAGTATACTTGGATCTATCACATCTATGTTATGTTTTGGAACTTGGAAGGTATGATATATAGTATTGTATGATGGGTATTATAAAAGGTTTTACAATACCAGATGGAGTTATTCTTGTTTGTTATACAGAGAGTGAGTGAGAATTGAGAAATAGTGTAATTTATTCTTCCTCCATGGTCCACCCTAGTAAACATTCCCAGCATGAGTGGAGATACCAAAAAAGTTGTTTCTTTAGATATCAATCCGATACCGGAGTGTGAATAATATCAGTAAAAGTATAGGGGAAAAATCTAGTATATAAAGGAAAATATCGATATTAGTAGAGAGTATCGATACTTTTTTCACATTCCTATCTCGGACTAGTTCAGTTTGGTCGCGATGAGTGCAGCTCTACCCTCGACTATAACAGCGTGTTTGTGTGTGGAAGCTGGGTCAGGGTGCGACCGACGTGTCGAGAGAGGGTAGTTAGAACCTTGTAACAGAAACCAGATCGTCGGTTCATCCGGTGCGCCGCTGCGTACTGTACCCAACTCATACTCACACCCATCGGGGGGAGGGGGAAGGTCATGGGTCATAGGGTGGTGGCTTCCACCCTCGACAGAACCTCGCTGTAAGCCAACTGCGGCACATGTGACGACTTCACAGGAAGTCCGAAGTTAGCAGCGCTGATCACCGTTTTTGTTTCACTGTTGCGGGGTTTAGACCAGTGGTATAGTTTACCTTTTTTTGTTCGCGTACTCCCAAATATAATAATCTCTTCAACTGTGTACTTCCAAAGTTGTTGATGAATAATGCAAGTTATATTCTTTACTCTAAATCTAAAATAATTTACACCCAAATAATGTAATGTAGGTCCTACAGTATTACATAATAGATTTCAAATGACACATTATAGAATATATCAATTTTACATAGCCCCTAAGATGTATTTATATACCCCAGGGGTTATGTATACCCCATGTTGAATACCACTGATTTTGACCTTTTGTTTTTCTAGTATTAAAGAATAAAAGAATGGATTGAAGCAGGGGAGTGCCCTCTCACCACTACTATTTGTAATGGTAATGGAAATTGTGACGAACAAAATGGCAGAAAAATTTGTAGAGGAAAGAATGAAAGCCATGATGTTTGATGATGACTTAATGATATGAGAAGAAGAAGTTCAGGAACAGGAATGAGAAAGTGAAAGAGTGTGGATTGAAATTTAGCATGGCAGAATGTGAAGTGATGGTANTGATTGTGAGATGAAATGGAGGACCTACAGTTTAACGTGGAATCCGAACCACGGTGGAGGCCTGGCATTCCTCACATTCACAAGATGTCTTGTCAGAGGTGAAGGAAGGGTTTGGTAATCAGATAAATCTGTGCCGGGACCGAGGATTGAACCCCGGCCGCCAGCACGCAGACAAGATATCTTGGAAGAGTAATTGAGGAGAAAGGTGGAAGTAGAGAGGATCTAATGAGAAGAGGACAGCAGGTATAGTTCTATATGTGTGTAAGAGTCCTGTTATGGAAAAGAGAAGTGCCCTTGAAGTGTTGTACAGGGAGTACTTTGTACTCATTGTCACATATGCAGAGAAAACATGGACATTGAATGTAAGAGAGACTAGGAACGGGGAGGCCATGGGAACGATGTTTGTGAGGAGCATGTTAGCTGTTACGAGGAGAAACAAGATTAGGATTGAAGCTATCCGGGAAAGAGTGGGAGTATAAGGGGTATATGAAATAGAGGACGCCAGACTGATATGATACGGGCATGTGATGAGGATGGAAAAAGAGAGGATGAAGTATGTAGGGAAAAGAC
Organism: Timema shepardi; assembly: GCA_902151425.1. Taxonomy (NCBI): domain Eukaryota; kingdom Metazoa; phylum Arthropoda; class Insecta; order Phasmatodea; family Timematidae; genus Timema; species Timema shepardi. The sequence goes on along the minus strand of CABFVX010000200.1, from coordinate 358,534 downwards.
CACAAGGAAAGCCAAGAAAGAGATGGAATGAGCAGACAACAAAAAGTGTGCAAGTGAGAGGAGAAGAATGGAAGTGGTTAAAGGAGGAATAATGGTGGAAGGATATAGGAGGATGGATACATTTTACTAAACTGACCCGGCTACAGGCTGGAAACAGTTGATGATGGTTATAATTTTCTAGTTCTTGTTAACATTAGTAATGACGACAGGAAAATTCTCACAATTGATTCGGTATTTATGCCTAAAGGTGGATTGGGGTGGTCCGTACCACCAACGGCACAAATTATTAGACCTATACCAAGTTTTAGTGCTGAATTCGTGCCGCACGATTAAATTTCACTATTAGTCAACACCTGTTGAAACAAATCTGCTTACATCAATATCTTTGTGTATGGAATACGACTCAAAATAAGTTTTCATCCTTTAAATTGATTAAAAACACTTGGTCAATAACACATAATATCAACTAATGACCAATTTAATCATGAAACCCCGCTTATCTCTTCTCTGTAGCAAGTGATCAATGTGAACATGGATTATAGCTCAATTTTTATTTAAAGAATTTTATCTGAAACTTATCTTAAAGTTACTAGATCTAACCCGCCTCGGTGGCGTAGTTGGCTAACGCGCTTGTCGTGTTGTGCCTGACTGCTGAGGACGGGGAGATCGAGGTTCGAATCTCGGTCGAGTGAACTGGGGGTGGTTTTTCCTAAATGGTTTCCACTCTCCCTCTACGCAAATGCGGGTTCACTTCCTCTAATTCGACCTTTCCAATTCCTAATCCATTAGAGAAATTAGTACTTAAAGCGTATAACCCGAACGGGTAGTAAGATGCGGTGCTAAATAATAATAATGATAATAATAATACTAGATCTACTTTCAGGTAATAATACGTCAAGCCATGTGATCTGCAGCTATCATTTTTTATATATGTTATTAAAACCTATAAAATAACACTAATAATAGTAGTAAAATTATGTCAATGTTGTCAAAAAAAAGTTTGGACTATCTAAAAGGTTCTTTCAATGCAAATTTTACTGAAGGTGTATTTTAATCAAGTCGACACTTCGAATTTAATCCGAACATAATAGATGTTTCTTTGGAATGTTTTGTGTTACTATATTGATGTACATTTGTGTGGTCTTTTTTCTTTCTTTTAAAGTCGTTTGGTGTTTTAGAGTGCACAATCAATCACTCCAGTCGAAGTCTTAGCCAAAACGTGTAAACATTTGAACAGGCGGATTTTACCAATAATTTCTACTTTACAAAAAGCGTATAACCCGAACGGGTAGTAAGACGCGGTGCTAAATATTATTATTACTTTACAAAAAACACTGGTACACCAAATAAAATGTCAATAATAATAATAATAATAATAATAGTTATTATTATTATTATTATTACTATTATTATTAGCAACGCGTCTTACTACCCTGTTCGGGTTATACGCACTTACGCTAATGTGTAATGGTAGGGTGATTGTGAGATGAAATGAAGGACCTACAGTTTAACGTGGAATTAACATAAAGCCTTAAACTGTGATTTTGTCCTTTCGTTACCCAATATCCATTGACTAACATCGATGGACATGCAGAATAAGACGTAAAAATCATCTGGTCTGTTGATGAAGAGGTCGGGCTTCGAATCTTAACGGAGTGTAATGAGTTTTCTTTCTTTCTTGTTTTGAACTCTCCCTTCACTCAATTGTGGGTACTTTTTATCTTAAGTTTTCCTTCCTCATTCTTATCCCATTAGTATAAATATGCAAATATCTCACGCGGGTATTAAGACGTGTACACAAGATAATAATTTTGGGACCAGCACAGTTAGGTGTGCGCAAGGGATCTTGACTCTTTCCTAATAAACCAGGATTTGATCCGCGGACGGATTCAAAAGAGTTTTATCTTAATTAACGCAATTTTTGGAGCATTTCCTCAAAAATTTTCACCGGTGTAGCGTAAAGTGCTGCCAGGATAAATATAGCTGTTAGTTAAGACTGGTCACATATGACAATACACTCCTATGTGAGCATTGTCTATGTATGATTAGTCAAACGGGGACTAAGTGGGCGAGAACTTTATACAGGTACTGTTTTAATAAGCTCTGATTACCCTGGCAACGCTACAAGGTGCTCCGCTGCTACTATTGTTAAAGGCCCGCACTGATGTTCACATGCTATTTTTCTTTTAGCACCGTGTCTTACTACCCGTTCGGCTTATACGCTTATGTACTAATTGCCTAATGGTTTTTGGGATCAGGGAGGTTATATCTAGAGGAAGTGTACCCGCACTTGCGTATAGAGAGTGAAAAAACTACCCTCAGTACCCCCGACCGAGATTCGAGCCTCCATCTCCTGGTCGTCTGTGGTCTAGGCCACTGAGATAGTAGCGCCTTAGACCATGCAACCACCGAAGTGGGTCACACGCTATAAAGCATCAATATCGTAATAGTTTCAATTTTCAGTGACTGAAAGGTTGAGATTTGAATCTCGGATAGATGTAATGGAAGTAGTCATTGTGGTTTTCCCATCCCAAATCCACGCTAGTGGGTAGGGGGAGGGGGGCAGGGGAAGGGGCGTGAGTACTAAGAAGAGGGGTAAGAAGAGAACAATTTTGGATATGATTCTTCGGTACAAAGCAAACTGGATTGGACACATCCTCATGAGGAACTGACTCCTGTACGATGTCATATAAGGCAAGGTTGAGGGAAAGAGGAGCTTAGGAAGGAGGAGGATTCAAATACTGGGTGACTATAAGGAAATAAGAAAATTCCAGGAGCTCAAGGAGGAGGGAGAGTATAGGGTGCACTGACGGTCCAAGCTACCGTCCCAATATCTACACAATAAATAGTGTATGACCTTGGTGTTAAACGTTCTAATAATAAAAACAAATATTTAGTGCCAAATTCACAAATGCAATTAAACTTTTTTTTTCGTTCTCACTTTGGTTTGATAACTCTTCAAAGATCACGGTTTTATCTTCCGACTCAAGGGTCATCTTAATAAAAGTAGGTAGGCGTGGCAGAGCTGATGAGAGACTTCCTCTTCTTCCAACATCATGCCAGCACGGAGTTATTTTCGAAACGCCCCATAAATCGCCACTTCATTCAAGTTATGATGCCATGCTCTAATTACAGCACATTACTGTATGAACGCATTGGGTGTGTAAGTACAGGCCGCCCGACGTATGGGTGCCTTATCCTAAAAATAGGACGTTATTTATAGTGCACGCTTTAGAACGCAAGATTGTCATCCATAGTGCCGCGAGGGAGGGTGCGGTTTCTCCTTCCGTCTAGGCGACCCGCATGCCATCGTTCAGATTGGAGGCTCTAACATAGGGGCTCCCTTTTCTGTGCTTTGGACAGTTTTGGCAGTCTGGTACAGCCTTCAAATCCTTTTATCGATTTGGTGAAGCCTTGGAACCCCTTTGGCAGGCTGGTGAAGCCTATGAATCCCTTTGGCAGTTTGAAATCTATGGACTCTCTTTGGCAGTCTGGTGAAGCCTTTGAACCCCTTTGGCAGTTTGAGATCTATGAATCCCTTTGGCAGTTTGAAATCTATGGACTCTCTTTGGCAGGCTGGTGAAGCCTATGAACCCCTTTGGCAGTTTGATATCTATGAACCTCTTTGGCAGTCTGGGGAAGCCTATGAACCCCTTGGAAATTTGAGGTCTATGAGCTCCGTTGGCAGTCTGAAGCCTTTGAACCCCTTTGGCAGTCTGACGAAGCCTTTGAACACCCAATTGGAAGTTTTAAGGAGCATTTGGACCCCTTTGGCAGTCTGTCGAAGCCTTTGAACACCCAAATGGAAGTTTGAGGAAGCATTTGGACCCCTTTGGCAGTCTTTGGAAGCCTATAAACCCCTTTGGCAGTTTGAGGTTTATGAACCCCTTTGGCAGTCTGGTGAAGCCTTTGAACACCCAAGAGGCAGTTTTAAGAAGCATTTGGGCCCCTTTGGCAGTCTGAAGAAGAATTTGGACTTATTTGGCCGTCTGCTGAAGCCTTTAAACCCCTTTGGCAATCTTTTGAAGACTTTAGAAACCAAATGTTAATCTTAAAAAGTATTTAGACCCCTTTGGCCGTCTGGGAAAGCCTTTGGACCCCTAAGGTAGTCTAATTAAGCCTATGAACGTACTCTCAGAATAATATTTGTAAATGCATAAAATAAAATACATTGAATATTAAAGTAAACGAAATTTGGATATATCGGTAACAAATGTAATGGGATATGAAAATATATACGATTATATTAGTTACAAAATCACAGGTACTTCTACTACTGTGGTTTGGTGTAGAAAGAACTAGAATAGTTACAACATCCACTTTCATGTACTCGGATACAGATCTTCTGACGTGACGTATGCCAATTTTGATAGATAATATTTATACATATAACATAACATTAGTATTATAGTGTAGTGTTAATAATGTTGGCCGCAGGGAGCAGTTTCTGTATTTTCTTTAAAGGTACTCCAAATGTCAATTTATAGGAGAAGCAAGGCATAAACGTGTACACGTCACATATCTATTATTATTATTATTATTATTATTATTATTATTAGCACCGCGTCTTACTAACCGTTCGGGTTATACGCACTTACGCTAATGTGTAATGGTAGTGTGATTGTGAGATGAAATGGAGGACCTACAGTTTAATGTGGAATCCGAACCACGGTGGAGGCCTGGCATTCCCCACATTCACAAGATGTCTTGTCAGAGGTGAAGGAAGGGTTTGGAAATCAGATAAATCTGTGCCGAGACCGAGGATTGAACCCCGGCTGCCAGCATAGAAGTATTGACACCTTACCCCTAGACCGCCAGGTCACCGTCACATATCTAACGTGGACAATACTCTCCAAAGATGGTTCAGCCTTTCTTATCACAAAAATACTGTATTTATAGTCTAGTATCGGGAGTCAACCAATCTCCCAGTATACGAATGACAAACATTTTGGGTTGAATGGGGGATTAAGGGTCGTATTTATAGTTTTGTCTCGGAAGTCAACCAATCTCCCAGTATACGAATGACAAGCATTTTAGGTTGAATGGGGAATTAAAGGCCGTATTTACAGAGTTGTCTTGGGGGTCAACAAATGTCCCAGAGTACAAACAACAAACATTTAAGGTAAAATGGGTGTTTGGCTGACCTCCGAATTTTGATTATATATATACGGCCCTAAATATTTCTCAGCGAGGCTCTTTTGTAAAACTTTAAAATATGGTGACCTTGACTAGTCTAAAGCAGAATTCCCCTTTTACACATATAGTATAATTAATTACACGAGGCCTTGATGTAAGAAGAAAACAAAGAAATGCGCAGGCTAGTGTATAACGAGGGAAAGCATCCATAGCACCATTCTAAATTAACACATTTTGCACTGGCTGTACTTACTACTGTTTTCCCCTCGCAAAAACAAAAAATCCGATAACTTGAAAATTCATTTGGCTTGCAAAAAAGTATATATTTTAATAATCTTTTTATTTTGCTGATGTACTGTTAATTTACACAAATGTATGCAATTTTAAATTGTGTGATGGTTAGAATGATTAAGTCTTGCATTTAAATTATTATTATTATTATTATTATTATTTGCACCGATCTTACTACGCGTTCGGGCTATACGCACTTAGGCTAATGTGTAATGGTAGGGTGGTTGGGAGATGAAATGGATGACCTACAGTTTAACGTGGAATCCGAACCACGGTGGAGGCCTGACATTTTGCATTAAAAAGAAATACATTTTTTCAGATAGCAAATTTACTCAAAAAATATGTGATAATATACAGTAATAGTAGTTTTGACAGTCATTGTGTGTGTATATATATGTAAGACGTGGTGCCATTTATATATTTATATACCACCACGTATTACTACCCGTTTTGGCTATACACTGAGAGTCATTATATTCATAGTGGCTGCATCAGTAATCACTTTATTATGGTTATATCTGAAACTTTGGATCAATAGATTCACAAAGTAGCTTGACCTTGTATTTTGCGGTAAACTAACGCGTTCCTCCTCTGGCAATATCTTTAAATATACCTTGATTTTCCGAAGAATGGAGATTTAAAGTACCTTTTTTAAATACAAACTTTTTTTGCGGTCAACACTGTTAGTATTTTACTATTTCATTGGAGTTTTAGATAATATCTATCAAAAGTGACAGCTGCAAATCACGTGTGGCGTGTGATTACGTGACGGGAGATCTAGTAAATTTTTCTAGCTGTCAGGTATGTAAATTTTTAAGGAAATTTGGGCGTACTTAAGTACTAATCACCCAAAATGGTGATTTAAAATATTATCTACCATATGTTAAAATATATTTTCCTTTGAGGATCTTTTTAGAACTAGGTTAGAAATATATTTATTAGTGTATGGTCAGAAACCTTAGCTCATTTGGTAGAGTGTCTGTCTCCTGAGCTAAGGGTCCCGGGTTTGATTCCTGGCATGGCCGAAAAAAACATTGGTAAAATATGGGCTTACCCTTTCACATTGAGTCATTAAAGGCCTGGGCCTGGATGCTGTGTATAATCTAAATTTAAGTAAGTTTATAAGTCGTGTGCTAATAAAATCAGTCGGTTCAAAAAGTTTACGTTAAATACTTTAAAATAAATTTAATTATAAACCAATGTATGAGGGGTTGGATAAGGTCAAGTAAGAGACATTGTATCGACATCTTTGGACTGAGGATATAAAACCCATTATGCCTATAAACGTTTCTTACCTCTTCTTGCCGGAATTGAGCACCGGGCTCGTAAAGCACATTAACAGTGCGTTCAATTCTGATGGTAAGAGCCGTGCTAATGAGAAACTGTGCTCTGAAGGTTTGCGGTGTGGCTTTGTTAACTTGGCAGAATTTCCGGGAGGGGAGATCGCCAGAAGTTGGCGTGTTCCGCGGAGGGTCCAGCAAGCGTCATCTGTTCCCGAGAACCTACAATCCTCTTTTCCCCTTCCATCTTTCATCCCTTCCCCCTCTCCATCATCTCACTTTTTTGGGTTAGTATGATGTGGCAGCAAGAAGGCCACACAGCAATTCGGCTTCAAACAGAAGCAGATGTATTAAGATATGCCCCATATACACGAGAAATGTTTCCGTGCCTAATTCAGTACAAATGAACTACTAATGTGTACTAAAAACTATCACAATGACTAGTAGCTAAATGAGTTTCTAACATGGTAGTAGCGCGTTTCATTGCTTTCAGCAATATTTGAATCCAGACTCGTGCGTAGAAGTGATATTTTAGCAAATTGTAGAACGATTTTCTTTTCTTTCAACAAAAGTAAAATTAGATACCTTTGTTTTTAAAATATAGGGTAAGGGGTTTTTAGATTGTTTCTTAATATAGCTTAATTTTTTAAAATCATCTCTACATACAAAATCAATTTTCTGATTTTGTGGTTGTTGTAATATTAACTATTACTAAAATAAGGTTGAAAACAATAGTTGCTACCTCACTGGCTATTTCGTGATAGTTGCCATACTTATTTCAATAGAAGTTTATCTGTTGGAATAGGTATTAAAAAATAGCCCGGGTGTTTGGGGTATAACGTTGAATATATGTATGCCTATACCTGCCCTCACTTTCTGTTCGTTTATTCTCGCATGGGCAGAATTTTGAGTAAGTCCATGATTCCACGCGACAGTTCGAAACAAGGAGTTACTTGAGGGTGACTTGACAACAAACCTTGTGATAGTTATCATGTAAGCCATAGAACAACTATCGACATCTATTTTTGATGTTGGGAAACAAAATAAATGCAAAAATATCTTCCTCCCAACCATATTGATCATAATATGACTGGTCACTCCCTCATTAACTAAATGTAATGACACTCATCCATATAAGGTAGCTGACTTAAATTAACCAACTATATGTGTAGGAAGAGTTACTTTTTCTTTCTAAAAATGGGCAGACAAATATTCACATGAATATTGATGAAAATCGTAGAGGTGGTCGGACACGTGGCAAGGCGTCAGTCTCTGAATATACTGAATTTTCACTGACAGGCGAATCAAGGTTTAATCTTTGTCCGGAAGTAGGGGGTACCTTTCAACATACGATTTATCACTGTGTATTCCCATCATTCCTATACTCTAATTTGGCCGCATATTTTTTATGTATATTACCCTCCCCCAACCATACTCCTTGGATTGAGTCATTAATATCCTTGGCCTTGAAATTATAATATAAAAACTAGATGATTTAATAACACATAAGATAAAAAGATGCTGTAAAGTTGAGAAACAGCATCTTATCCAGTTAACGTCTTGACAACAGGCCTTGGCGCATAGTTAATATATTGGCATCAGGTAGGCCTTGGTGCTTTGTTAATATCGTGACAACTGTTAGGGCTTGGTGCATAGTTAATATCTTGACAACACGCCTTGGCGCGTAGTTAATATCAGGTAGGCGTTGGTGCTTTGTTAATATATTGACAACAGTTAGACCTTGGCGCATAATTAATATCTTGACAACATGCCTTGGTGCATAGTTAATATCTTGACTACATGCCTTGGTGCATAGTTAATATCTTGACAATAGGCCTTGGTGCATAGTTAATATCTTGACATCAGTTAGGCCTTGGTGCATGGTTAATATCTTGACAACAGGCCTTGTCATCATAGTTAATATCTTGACAACACGCCTTGGCGCGTAGTTAATATCAGGTAGGCGTTGGTGCTTTGTTAATATATTGACAACAGTTAGACCTTGGCGCATAATTAATATCTTGACAACATGCCTTGGTGCATAGTTAATATCTTGACTACATGCCTTGGTGCATAGTTAATATCTTGACAATAGGCCTTGGTGCATAGTTAATATCTTGACATCAGTTAGGCCTTGGTGCATGGTTAATATCTTGACAACAGGCCTTGTCACATAGTTAATATCTTGACAACACGCCTTGGCGCGTAGTTAATATCAGGTAGGCGTTGGTGCTTTGTTAATATATTGACAACAGTTATTCCTTGGCGCATAGTTAATATCTTGACCACATGCCTTGGTGCATAGTTAATATCTTGACAATAGGCCTTGGTGCATAGTTAATATCTTGACATCAGGTAGGCGTTGGCGCTTTTTTAATATCTTGGCATCAGTTAGGCCTTGGTGCTTAGTTAATATCTTTACATCAGGTAGTCATTGGTGCGCAATTAATATATTGATACCAGTTAAGCATTGATGAATAATTACTATTACATCAGGTAGGCCTAGGTGAGTAGTTAACATATCGACATCGGGTAGCTCTTGATCCTCAATTAATATTTTAACATCAGGTAATTCTTGGTGAATAGTTAATATCATGCATATCAGGTAAGTTTAGGTGCCCAATTAATATTTTGACATAAGGTAAGTCTTGGTGCCCAATTAATATCTTGTTATCAGGTAGGTCTCATTGCATAGCTAGTTAATATCGTCACATAAGGTCAGCCACAGAGCCCAATCGTGTTTGCTTGGTAGAAAAATTCACAATCGTGGACATATCCCTCGAATAAGTAGATATTTTGATTTTTTGTCTTACTTAAAAAAATTGTGTACGTTTAAGTTATTCCACCTCCCCTTTGATGCCATCCGCTATTATATTCGAGAATATCCTGACTCATGTTTGAAGAAACCCTTCAACTGTTGCTCCGTCACTTGAGGCTAATTTGATATTGTGCGTTCAATACGTATGTATGTTCGTACCTGGATGAGGTCCCCACACAAGGTATCAGCCATTGTGGTTGTACCGGTAAGAAGTCAGCAGAAACACACACTGCTATAGCTCGTGCCGGGAATGTTACTGTGGCCATTCTATCCTCTGCTGAGTGATCATACACACGCTAAAAACACCAGCACATCGAATGGAAGGGGAGGCTTTATTTTGAGCTGATTGGTGTGGGGGTGGGACCCACACTGTTAGGCACGTGGACAAATGCGTCAGTATTGTATTGTCTGGTTTTGGGGTGATGAGGAGGCCGGTCTTCAAATCCCTACCCGCTGTATTGAGGTAATTCTCCCTAAATAATTTGTCATGTTATTTCCATGCAAATTTGAGTGCATTTCATATTTCCTATAAATTCTACCTTACCATTCCTACCCCATGGTGATATCAAAAGTTATCGAATATCTGGCAAGGGTTTTCTGGAAGTTAATTACAATTCTTTCCTCTTCATTTAAATACTTTCTCATCTAATGCTGCTATGGTCATGACAGATATTCAACAACTGTTGATATCACCATGTGAAGAAAATTACACTTTATGTTTATACAGGAGCAATATTTGATTTCTTTTGGACAGAAAATAAAGAAGCTTTTCTGAAAAAACACTGCCCTTGACTGGTGTTTCATACATCCCCACCTTAATTAGCTGGGCTGCAAATCTCTTGCCCAGCATTGTATTAGTGTTTACTCCCCCCTTCATATACCGCACTAACATAGAACCCCCACTCCACCGCGTTTCCCTCTAGGGCTCAATATGTTTGAGACCCGGCCCAACTTCAAGTTTTGGGGGTAAGCTTCTCTCTTTCTCTCTCACACACTCTCCTAGCATTCCACCGCAAAAGTCGTAAAACGGCTCGAACACATTGCTGAGTGGCACAGCGTGTTGAAAAGAGGCACAAGTCAGACACAGAGAATTCCTAGCAAAGGTCTGTTAATACTACACTAGACAATCCTAGACAATAATTACAAACCGGTTCAAGAATGTAGAACAATTAATTTCGCTTTCAAGCGAGAATAGCTCATCTTTCAAAGTAAAAGCAAGTTTAAGGGTGCGTTAATCATTTAGGCTTTATTTCCACATTTGTTTAAAAAAAATTGAGATGGATTATTAAAACTATGCAACGCACGTCAGTATAATATAACTCTGTTTGTAAAGTGATGTTTAAATAAATCAATACAGCCTTTGATAGAATTAAATCTTATCAGATTAGATATTTTCTTATGAAACGCGATTTTTAGTAGCTTTTTTAAATCAAATTATTTCTTATTTCCATAGTATTTTACTAAAAGTAACACTAGGTATTAAAAAAAAGTAAGTCTTGGTTATTTTTCTTTATTTTATTATTATTATTATTATTATTATTATTTATTAGCACCACGTCTTACTACCCGTTCGGGTTATACGCACTTACACTAATGTGTAATTAATGGTAGGGTGATTGTGAGATGAAATGGAAGACATACAGCTTAACGTGGGATCCGAACCACGATGGAGGTCTCGCATGCCACACATTCACAAGTTGGGATTAATGCACTTCTTGTCAGAGGTGAAGTAAGGGTTTGACAATCAGATAAATCTGTGCCGGTACCAAGGATTGAATTTCTTTATTTTATTTTAGATATAATATATGCATATTTATTTTACTTTACATACTGTATATTTATTATTTTATTTATATATATATATATATATATATATAATAAAGGAAAATAATTTTACATGTAAAATTATTTTTTAATTCCACGTATTACTACCCATCCAGATAATACGCTTATGTACTAATTATGTTAATGGTTTTAGGGATGAGGAAGACTATATTTATAGGAAGTGTACCCGCATTGGCGTGGAGGAAGAATGTAAAACAATTTTGTAAAAAACTACCTCAGAACACCCGACTGAGATTCGAACTTTATCATCGGAAGTCTAGTCTACTGCGAGAGTAGATTCTTAGGCCATGTGGCCACCGAATTGGTTTGTTTTACTATAAATAGTAAGCTATGCCACTAAGTAGGCCCAGGGTCATTCCGTGTCAAATCAACACACTTTTTTTTAAATGTTACCTGACCATTTCAGATTTTGATAAAATTTGGTACGTAAATAGTGTGTGTAGAGACTAAGAAAAATACCAATTTTTATTTAAATATCTCAAACTGTTTTCAAAATATGGCTATGTAAGTTTTTCGAAAAACGGCCAAATGGCTGGTTTATTTTATAGGCTTCATAGCAGCTCTCTGAATTAAGCTAGAGAGGGGGAAGTGGTGTCATTTTACTCAGTTTTTTTAAGCCCTTTCCAATAACATAGAGCACAACATGCATTTTCATAACAATTTTTTTTCAAAGCTCAAAATCTAGAGTTCAATTATGATTTTCTGAAAAAGCGCGTCGCCAAAAAATTTCAAAAAAAAATCCTGTGCATAGGTTGTACTTATGTTAAGTGATTTTCAAAATTTAAAATTGGGAGGATATTGGGTTCATAGTTAAAATTATTATAAAACAAGGTGGATTTCTAAAGAACGTTAGACTTTATGTAGTAAGTGAAGAAGTACAGTTTAACACCTGGTAATAAGGATCAAGTCAAAATATAACATTGTTTTAAAGGTGTCATGAAGGATTACTGCAAACTATTTGTACCCCTAGTTTATCCTGAAAGGAAGCAAATTTACCTCGCATGGCTCCACTACAGCACAGCTTACAAGAGAAGGCCACAATGTAGTTCATAAAGATAAAATGCTACCTTTCAGGGTAAATGGAGGGTACATTCATTTTTATCCAATTTAATTCAAGTGAATATTTAAAAAAAATTGTGTTCACCTTACTTTTAAAGATTTTATTTCTAATCATTAACTTTTAGTTTCATAGTGTCGTTTATTCGACTCTCAAAATACAACGTAAAGTGTTGTAATAGCTTCATAAATACTATAATTAACCATGTTAAACAATTCTGAATATAATTGTGCTGATTAATATGGGCCACAGGTACAAATTAGTCCTAGATTATTAATGTTTTAGTAAGTATCAAGCGCATACCATGTTTGAGTTAAATATGTTTTATTTAGAATGATTTGGTCAACATATCGTATATATCTGTATTTTGAAACCTTGTCAATGTTAATTTAATAAGTATAAAAACTTTAGGCTAATTTAATGTCAAACATGTACGATAAAATTATTTATTTTACTTTGATCTTCACCCTAGTCCTGAAGTGGCGCGATGAAGAAAGACCAAATATGTAATCTTTGGTGATATGGAGAGCGGATATGTGTGCTCCAAATTTATTTATATCTATAGCTATAAGTGAAAATATTATAAGGATATAGCACACACTTAGACATATTCTTTGCTCTATTAAACGTAGAAATAATAAACATAACTCAATAATCATCCCAAGGGCTCATTTATAAGTTATTTAGTTTTAATGATAATTTTATTATCTCAACATTGTTACTTTATTATTAATGATGTAATGTAAAAAGACCTACGTTGCTTTCCATACTTTTTAAGATACTCAAAACACTTACGTTCCTTCTCTCTTAAAGCTATGCTTGGCTAAATGTTGTCAGTGCCATACTTTTGTTACTGTGATATTGTTTATAGTGATCTTAATAAAGTGCTCGCACAAGGATTACGGTGACTACAGGGTTCAGGAAATCAATTTATTTACAATCTCAAGAGGGCCGCTTCGGCGAGCGCCGGACAGATCAGCTCTAACGCAATGTTTCAGCGCCTTATTTTAAAACAGGGCTCATTCCAAAACAAATTCGAAAAGATTCCAACATAGCTCTTTATTCTTTTTTTGAGTTTTATTAATAGATTTCTTTAATGTGACATTAGCTCATTTTCAATGACTTGTTAAGAACATTTACAAAGCTATGAAAATGGGCTTGATAAAAAAAACTCCAGAGTTAGCCTTTCTGGGACAAACATGGTGTTTTTGATAGGCTAACACCATAAATTTGTAAGATATTTGAGAACTAACAGAGAGCTTTTCCTCTTCACCTTGATATAAGAAGTTTCAAAGTTTTCTTTCCCTTCTTTCTTATTAAGTTAACAAAGGTGTTTGTAGGTGAGGGGAGAAATGGAGTCTAATCTTAAACAGAATAGAGAAGTAGTTCCAGAAAACGACACATACATTGTATTGTGTGACCTGACAGCGATTGATACTTTCTCGCTGACCGAGACGGCTGTCCTAAGTATCATGACCATATCTATAATACTTTGACAAACTGATGTGACGATGACTACATGAAAGGCGGACACTTTACTCCCTCAATCATTTACACAAAACATTACAAACTTCCTCACCGCAGTATTTAGCATCCAATTTTAATTGACTTAAACATCGACATCAGCTAATTACTCGTGCTAAAAGCTCCAACTTTATAAGTATTCCCCATTCACCAATTTGGATATTATTCCCGTTCATTTACAGCTGCGCCATCATGGGCATGGAATACGTTACCTGACACAAAAAGAGATTTGACTGTACTGACTATTCAAGAATTAAAACACAATATTTTAAATCAGATCTAGTATTTAATGCTTGTAAAAAATATACAGATATTACTGCTCATATTATGTGTTTTGGAATGGATCTAAGAATAAATTATGGAATGAATGTAGGTAAGCTAATTATTAAATTTTCACGTTAATCAATTATAATTATTATCGTGGTTACTATAATGATTGTTTAATTGTAACGTTGTAAGACAAGAGACTGCCTGAAATATGAATGAAGAATGACCCTGGGCACGGGATGGTCCCTGGATAGCTCAGTGGTGAGAGCATTGGCATACTAAGTCAAAGGACCTGGGTTTGATTCCCGTGTCTAGGTGTCAGACAAACTAGCCTTAACTTTTCCAAATATAATGAATAAAAACAATAAATGAAATAAAATAAAAAATGTCAAATTTCTTTTGCCAAGTAAAAATATCTTGAGATCTACACCCAAGCTTATATTTTCCAATGTTGAACTTGATATTTCGGGCAGTGTACTCTTTCGCTTGTGACCATTTAAGATACACAAGACCCACAGGTTACTCAGAAGTCCCGTGGTTGGATAAAAATAAATGCAGTGTAACATGTCATTTAATTTCAATTTCTAACATCCTTTCCCATATTGTAAATAAAGTAATCCTTGGATTCGTTATTCTATCCGTAAATTCAAGTCTTATAAAAACTAATTGAAATATGTTCCCCCCCCCCCCA
>CABFVX010000200.1:244989-343462 GCA_902151425.1 Timema shepardi | reverse complement strand
CCAGTGTTTTGATACAGCGCTGAGCGGTCGTCTTCTTTTGAATGCGTTTCAAGTGAGTCGAATTGAATATCCTAAAGAGTTTTTTTTCTATTTCATACGTGCCTGCGAATTTAAGAAACAGATTTTGTGCGTGTAATGCGCCTCAAAACATTTATGAAATGTTAGCAATCGCAGTCTTTCTTCATGTGGACACGCACCGCCTTTTGTTCGGATATGTGAAGTAAGCTATGTGGCTTGTGCTTTATTGAACAGTTCGTGAAATATATAATCGCAAGAACTCTTTTGACTTCGTTTAAAAATGGTTGATTTAAGTTTATTTGATTATTATTTCATGGTCATGAGAATTAATGTGATTTCTTGTGTCCTTACTCTGAAATGACATATCAGAACAAAGCTACTCCTATAAATATTATTTTTACAATACGTGCTTCCTATTCGTAGCTACCATATTTGCATTTTAATTTAAAAAAAAAAGACTATTACTATTACTACCACCACACATTATTGGAATCACTTGATAGAATTGGTATCAGAGGTAAAATTCATAATTAATGATGGGTTCCGTAACTACTTGACCAATAGGAAAACAATTGTTTAACCCAACGATACATAATATTGTATGAAGCAACATAATGAATATTGGCGTGCCACAAGGTTTTATCCTAGGGCAGATATTATATTTAATATATACAAGTAAAATGGCAAACTGCATACAGCGGTGGGATATATTTAGCCTATGTATGTGGTGCACGATAACTTTTATATAGCTAAACAAATGTTGCAAGAAAACTTTAACATACTTCAAAGTTTGACTCATGGTTGTAAATTAATAGTGAATATAAAAAAGAGGTGAACAATGCACATAAGACTTATACATGTTAAAACTATAAATTATATATAAAAGTGCATAGCATGGACTGTTTAGATAACATTAAACTATGTAATTGCTAAACGTTAATTCAAGGGGAGACATATAATTATCTTGGTTTAATTATCGTGTATAATGTGAAATTAAATACGCACGTAGGCCTAATAATTAGCAAACTTACAGTGGGTATGGCTAGTATAATATATCAATTACAACAATATGGCGCAGTCGATATTTAAAAAATATTATATCATGCATTAATTGATTCACACATAAGTTATGGGATAACTCCCTAGGGGAAAACGAGTGATTTATATTTAAAGCAAATTAGAAATATTCAAAATAAAATTGTGAAAACTATAAATTAAAACAATAATTCAAAGAACTCTACGAATAAATATTGGACGCCATTGTCAATAAAAAGATACCATTGCAAAACAATACTTTAATATTATTATTTATATACTTATAAAATAAGAACGGAAGATACTCTTTAGAAAAAAGCCATAGAAATCCCATTATATTATAATAATGATGGCAAACAACATAGGAGAGTAATATTACCAACACTCGTTAGTATGTGACAAGATGCACTTATGGTAAGAGAAAAAAAATCACTGTTAAAAATAAATTAGAAAATGCCTAGCTGGTTAATAGACTTGATTTAAACTATAATGTATCTGTAAAAATGTTATAAGCGATGAAATGGCTAGTAAATGGGTATGAGATTTGTTTTTCTTAAATATCTTCTTAATACAGTATATTTTAATAAACTTAATGAAAAATAAACTATGTATTTGATATACGTGTACGTCTGGAATAAAGGTTTAGAACTATAATACTGTTGTCTTATAATAACTCAATTTCATAATTTAAATTATACATGAAATATAAATTTTGGCACTAGATGACGCGCACTAATATTTAATTACCGCATCTTAATTCCTGTTCAGGTTATACGCATATTTTGTAATAGTTACTCTAGTGGGGTAGGGAGGGATGAGTAAGGAAGTATTTAAAGGTAATCTACCCGCATTTGCGTGGAAAACCACCCCTAGTAGACCCGACCTGGATTCAAATCTCGATCTCCCCATCTTCAGCAAGCCAGTCTAGTACGAGAGTGACGCCTTATACCTGGGGTGGGCAAACTACGGCCCGCCGGTGTGTTCAATCTGGCCCGCGGGATAAATAATGTTAATGTGTTGCGTTGTGAATCAAGCTTTTTTAGACACAAAAAACTAGTATTTAAAAAAATCATACCGAACAAACATTTCCAAAATTGGTAAATCATGTCGAAAAAGGAATGGCATTGTTTGCTTCCTCATATTCAATAATTTTCATTCATATTCATTTATTTTCAACCATTAAACTTAGGAGAAGTGATCTTCGAATCCGACTTACTGGATGAATATCTTGGTAATAACCTCCTCACAGTTTCACTCAACTCACACCCCATCAGATAAATCTTCTGGCCGAACTTAAAATCATATTAAGCCACTAAGCTATTTATGAATGTTTTGCATTCTCAATATATTTAAACTTATTAATACCAGTCTATTGTGTGTGTTTATAATTTTTTTTATGTCATTTTAATAAAAATCAATGAATACAAATTTTTAGCCCGCCAAACTTTTTTTTAAAGAATTTTGCCCTCCTTTAAGTAAGTTTGCAGATCCCCGCCTTGTACCATTCTACGACTGAAGTGGGTTAGTATTCATTATATGGGGAAATTACCATAAATAATGAAATGTGTGTAACTAATCATCTTAGCCGAGCGAAATAATAAGAAATGCGACGCAAATTAATTTGGAATTTAAAAAAAACAAGCTATTTTGCTTTTTTATGCTGTCGATCAAAGCTCGTGTCTACTCAACGTTCATAAAAAGTTGAAAATAATCTGTGAACTCAGTATCCATTAACCTCGCATCTTTTGCACATAAAAGCTTTTAAAAATCCATTATAGTTCACAAAACAACTCGATTCAATTCACACTTTATTTTCCAAAACCCTCACTAGAATCAAAGTGAGATTTTTAAAAAAACGCCTACACTTCACTGCACAACATCACGCCATGTTTGGTACTTTTGAGGTAACGTGACGGAAAAAGGGGGGGGAGGAGAAGGGGGGCATAGAGAAGAAGCGTAAAGAGAATGGTGTTGACTCATCAAACAAAAGATTTGACACAGAGGATTACACAATTATGTAGACAACTAAAGTATGAATTGAGACCAAAAGAATTGGTCAGAAGATTTTTGTTTGCCATCATCGTCGAGAAAGAATGAACAGACGCTGGAAAAGTGTAACGAGGTGGGTAGTTTTATACAACTTTTTGTTGTTGTTGTATAATAGTCTACACAAAGGGATGATAACAGCTCTCTTTGATCGATTGGTTTACAGGAAGAGCAATGGGGGTATCAAAGCCACGTGTCGTAAGTAAAATATAAATAAAATAGAACAAGCATCACAAAGGAAGTGTTCCAGACACGTCCGTACGGTACTGTGGGGTCTTTGCGGGTTCATGTCTCTCTCTGTAAGCGCGTTCAAAAGCTACCCCTAACCCCCTTGTCATGCTACTTGTCAAAACGCGTGCACCTTGCTTCATCTTCCAAATTAATGCCATTTCATGTCGGAGCGAAGATGAAAGGGAGAAGGTCTAGTTGGTTCGTGAAACGCCCGCTCTCTGTGTTACCGCGTCTGTGCTTCCTCGTGAATCCCTTGTCGCGTTTGTGATGCCCGGTTGATTACGTGTACCTAGTACGGGCGTCGTTAGCTGGGAGTACAGGATGAACCCGCCCCGCTCCCCCTCCTACCCATAAACTGCTTAAATGGGACCGTTAAAAAACAGTGAATACTGTTTGATTCACAAAACTGAAAATCCACATTTGGAGCGATGCATGATTAAGGTAGCTTTTTTAGTATGATTTATATATTATAATTGATTCCATTTATTCACGTCATATGATAAGAAATATTTTTATTTTTTATTTAAAGTAAAAATTGGTTCATTCTGTTCTCCCCCCCACCCCCCTCAATAATCAATCACAAACGACGCTTTTGGTACGGAGCAATCCGGGGAAGTACAACTCGATTTTAAAATCACTCAAATTTTACTCTTATTTGTGGTATATAAGGTGCACTTTTTGACCCAGCTGATTATATTACCACCCGACTTATAAACTAACTTAAATATAGAACAGGCACAACACCCGACCCCCCGACCGTTAGTTAACTCATCAATATCAAAGGGAAAACTCTCACTTCACCAACGTTAATTTTTTCTTTCGTACTGGAAATTGAACTCAGGACTCTAATCTTAGTTGGACCATAAAAGAAAAAGGAAAAAGCTTGTGCAATTAGGTTCCGGGCTTGAAAACACATTATGTTTGTCAAAGGGCTATTGGTTTTAAACAAAGGACTTTTAATGTGCAAATTGTGTTAGTGTGCAAGCAGAACAGATGTTAAACTTATCTAGGGGGCTCTGGAGGGGATTAGGATGTCGGGGTTCATATCCCAGTCAGGTCTACAAAGAGTGCGTATTCTTAAACCATTTGCTTCTGCCTCTCCACGTAAATGTGGATGATTTTCCTCTTAAATTTTTACATTCCTTCATACTCTTTAGAGTAATTAAATGAGTATAGCCCTGACGGATAGTAAGACGCGGCGAAAATATTAATACGGGGTTCTATAAGTAACATATCTGTGTGTTTATAGATACGGACAATTTTGTTTATAAAAATCTGGATGTGGCCGAGTGGTTTTAGAATGTCAGACTATCATTGCACATGGTTGCCCTTTAATAGAAGGTTGGTGTTGGGATCCCGACTGGATGTACTGATAATAGTTTTCCAGTCCTATTTCCACGTTAAGGGGTCATCCATAAACCAACTACAGTAGCCCCATGGCTTCTTTGGTGCTGAGTGACAGCTAGCTCACAGCTCACAGCTGATTGCTTTGAAAAGTTACCAGACCAAATTATGTATCCCTACGCCGAAACACATGATTTTCAAAAACATGTCGAATTTAGGTACTGTAACACCGCCCTTAGTCTTACCAAAAGAATAAGGCTGTCGCTTAACATAAATTAACCATAAAAAAAGGAACCAATAATTGCAGAGGAGCTGATAGGATAGTAATGAAAAGCGAATAGGCCGACACTGGTTTATTCACTTTCTGCTTCCATGAACTCACATACCAACTATTTCAATATATATTACGGGTACACGCGAAGGATATCATAAAGGTATGATATAAAGAAATATGTCAAAAATAACATTTTAGTTTTATTGGTGATAATTATTGAACAATAGGTGTGTGCTATGAAGTAATGGCAAAAAAACAAGAGTTACGGGAACTTTTAGTAACCATGATTGGTTACGATTCAATGTGATATATAAGGTTACTCCAAAGGGTAGAAAACAATACAACAACAATATGAAACTTTGGGTTCCGTATGGGCTATACTTATCTATGACCTTGATCATAAGAACATACCATATTTCCCTGTCACGCAGGTAATACAAGTCTTTTACTTGGACAACAATATAGTAACATCACTTACGCAAGAATGAACTTTCTCTGCCATTTGGGCAACAAGTTACAAGTCTGTTACTCGGACAACAATATACCAATGTTTCTTACGCTAAGGTAACATCCCCTGCCATATGGGCAATAAGTTACAAGTCTTTTACTTGGACAACAATATACTATGCAAAAATAAACTATCTCTGCCATTTGAACAATAAGTTGAAAGTCTTAACTTTGACAACAATATACTAATATTGCTTACGCTAAGGTAAACTTTCCCTGCCATATGGGCAATAAGTAACAAGTCTTTTACTCGGACAACAATATAGTAACATCACATACGCAAGAATAAACTATCTTTGCCATTTGAGTAATAAGTTACAAGTCCTAACTTTGACAACAATATACTAATATTGCTCTGCCGTATGGGTGATAGACATCTAATCTCTCAAAATTGATATGTAAACAAATACTCGTGACATCGCACGAACCCTTACGGGGCTTCATGTTGAAGTAAACTAATTTGAAAGAGTTCAAATTAATAAAGTTTTATGAATTGTTAATATTACTCGCCAAAAAGGAATTTCCATGAACAATAAGCCGAAAAGGAATTTAGTACCTCCCTGAAACATCCAGGACACCTAGGTGTGTCCGAGGACACGATCCTGACAAGAGTAGTGGTACATTTTGAACTACACCATTATATACTCTCAGTTTAGCTCAAAAAAAGGGGGAAGAGGGGTAAACAAATAACGGTGAACACAAAACAAAGAAGAGAAGGGAGGGGATGGATAGAAACCAGTGGAACCTCGTAGGAGCTAGTAGAATGTTCCAGGTCACGTGTTGCAACATAACACCACAGTCTTGCGCGTGCGCACCACATTTTTCTCACCACGCCTCGAGATACCGCTCAGTCCACTCTTGCACTATATTTCCTCTTTTAGTCGTCCGGTGAATATCATAGAGGCATGTTGTTGTGGTCTCGTGCGGGGAGGACATAGTGGAGTGAAACAGCTGAATGGGGCCTAGGTGAGTTCACTTGCTTAACTCTTTGTATGCTTTTGTAGTTTATTTCCAATAAATGCTACAGTACATACCTAAATGTTGACTTCACAAGTCAGCTATGGGCTGTCAGTCAGCACCAAAGAAGCCATGGGGCTACTGTAGCTCTGCTTTGAAAGGGGGGGGGGAAGGGAACTCTAATATTTACATGGTGTTACAAGGTGGAAGTGTGAATACATTACAGTGTTACGCAACACATATATTACACTTAAATTCTGATTTGAAAAAATATTATTCCTGTTCATATTATCAAACTTAGCAAGTAAGTTTACTCATACATAGCTTCCTATGCCGAGTTGTATTAAATATGAGTCCTCTTTTAGTGTCACTTATAGATAATTTCCTATTCTGAATTGTATTGAATCTGAGTTGTCTCTTTTAGTTTCACTTATAGATAACTTCCTATTCTGAGTTGTATTAAATCTGAGTTGTCTCTTTTAGTTTCACTTATAGATAAGTTCCTATTCTGAGTTGTCTCTTTTAGTGTCACTTAATATCTGAGTTGTCTCTTTTAGTGTCACTTATAGATAACATCCTATTCTGAGTTGTCTCTTTTAGTGTCACAAAAGCTTCCCTATGAAATAATTACATTCAGACTTGATGTGAAAAGCTACCTAACACAGTTTGTAAGTGGGAGGGGTTAGGCTAAACTTCTACTTGGTGTTACATGAAGGATAGGGTGAAGGAGGGTAAAAAATAAGACAAGAAAAAAGGCGTTATGTGGGCTATGTATGACCGCTAATGTGGATGAATTAATTTGCCGCCAATAATACTGTTGTTTAACGTACTACTAATCAAAAACTGTTGTAGCTCATAGTGTTCATTAATACTAAAAATACTGTATAAAAGTCCTAATATGTGCTCTTTATGTAAAGTAATACAATCTTACTTTTATCCCTCGAGAGTATTACAAACTGAGAACTGTTCCTTGAAAGTTGAGAGCGCTCTCTTTCACCACATTAAGGTCAAACTAGCAACCCACACTTCCAACAGTCCGGCGTAAACAAGGAAGGTTGAGGTGTTAAGTAGGGCGGGCTTTGGTAAAATAGACGGATTAAGAGAATACAACTAAAATAGAGCATAAAAGTTTAAAAAAACTAGTGAGATCATGATACAAACAATAGGAAGAAAATTGGAAAATAAACATAAATCAAGAGTAACAGAGGGCGAAAATGACAAAATGAACCAGGAATAAAGAATGAAAGGCAGATAATTAAATACATATGAGAAGGATAGAGAGGTATGCAATTATAGAAAAAGAAAGTAGGGAAAAAAAAAAGATAAAGTGTTAATCTAGAATGAGAGGGAGGAGGCTAGAGAGAGAGAGAGATAACGAATGAGAATGAACCCCAAGTTACATATTTCACCTTACAGTACTTTAGTACCTGAACCTTATCTGTTCTCAGAACTCGCTATCACCCCAGGTCAGGTGAGGATGTCTAATACCCCTCAGGGTAAGCTCTCGCTGACGAACCTCAAACAGATAAGGAGCCACTGACATTCAATATTGCTATGGAGGGGGAGTGGAAATTGTGTTTCTATCTAAAATTCTAAATATCTACGAATCTATATAACATGGTTCTGTCATTGGGACCATGTAAGAAGAAGGCCATAAGCCATACTAAAGACACAAAGGCCAGCCAGTTCTGTGGCCACGTAGAGTAAATCTCAGGCTCGACCATAGTAATATTTTGTTAAGAAGAAACCTTTAGAAAATACAAACGTCTGTTGTGCATCAACACTGGATAACATAAAGACCACACCAAAGCCAGGTGTACCAAGATTTTTCTGTTAATGGTTTTATACTCTCTCTTTCTTCACGCAAATGTGGGTACATCTAGCCTTAGTTTTTGCCTTCATAAGTAATGCTTCATTAGTTTAATTAGATTCGTACAGCATGGATAAGTCCTTAAGGCGTGGTGGAAAATAAAGAAGAAGAGACTGACATTGTAATCTCGTGATCCTGGGTCTGTTTACTGATACAAGGTTTCTGGGTCTTTAGATTGATACAAGGTTCCAAGGTCTGTAGACTGATACAAGGTTCCCGTGTCTGTAGATTGTTACAGGAGTCCCGGGTCTGTAGACTGATGCAAGGTCCCCGGATCTGTAGATTGGTACTGTCCATCGATATATACAATTATTAATATTGTGTAAAAAAATTCAAGAAATGTAGGTTATGAAGTTTATTCTGCTACCTGCCTATAAATTGTAATGAAAAAAAGGTAGCAGTTTTGAGATATGTCTTAAGAAGTGTTTTATTATTTAAAATTATTTATATTTTACAGTCTGTTTCAAAAGAGTACGCAAAGTTTGACAAAATGAAACAAGAGCCAACTTAATTTTTTTTTTTTTTTTTTTTTGACAAAATGACATGGTTTACAAGGTACTAGGGTAAATTTCAAATAAAAGTCATTATTCGCTTTTAATTCAAAAAATATCTGTAGAAAATTTAAAGAAATTTTGCTATACTGATTTTAATAAATGTTACTTATTTTTCATATACAACATATTTATTCGACTATTCATTTTTGAACATGATTTAAAATTGATTCACCCAAGTACAGTTTTAACAAGCTCTTTGAACTCTGGCAACACTCCACGTCACGCCACTGGTTGAAATTATGTTCTATAGTCATCACGTGATACTTAAGACTGTGTTCACTTCGAGCAAATAAGTATATAATATTTGTTTCCCCTTTTAAATAAATCAAGTGTACCCCATGTCACACGAAACATTTCCTCCCCACACAACCAACTTTGATCGAGAGGTATTCGAGACCACACCTGCCTCAACCTTTCATTTACACCTGATTACAAAATGTGCTTTCATCTGTCCCTCATCCCTCTTGTTTCTTTTAGTAGAAGTAATCGTCTTACTACCCCAATCGTCCTCTGTTTCCCCTTCAAGTAACCACGTTAAGCATCAAACAGGCGTTATGTTCAGACGTTTTCCGGGGCTATGGTCACGGATCGTGTGGGCCCCATCATGCAATGCTAGAAGGCATTATGTCGAAAACTGATGTCATTGATGAACGCATCGTGTTGGGAATATCTAACACTTTTTTTGGTCGATTTTGTATTTAGATCTAACCTCGGTGTTTATGTTTTTGAAATAACAACAGCAAAAAGGTACCGTTTCCTTAATTGTGTATGTCATTATAAGAACAATAACTTTTTATTATCACCGCGTCATACTACCTGTTCAGGTTATATACGCAGATGTACTAATTACGCTAATGAGTTAGGGATGAGGAAGAATTAATTAAGAGGAAGTGTAGCCGCATTGCGTGGAGGGAGAGTAAAAAATCTAGTTTGGAAAAACCACCCTCAGTACAGTCGACCAGGTTTCGAACCCTTATCTCCCTGGCATCGACAGTCTAGTCTAACTCAAGACTGACGGCTTAGATCATGCGGTCACCGAAGCAGACTATTTTCTAATTAAGTAATTAACGCTTTCTCTCCACGCGTGTTATTTATAACACTGCTGTTGGAGTGTAAAGTGTTGTTCGGTAATCTCTCCAGCAGCCTCAACCCACGTCCTTCCCACCAAAAGTGATGGGTGGGGGGGGGGCAATAAGACCGTATTCCATGTGTCATCGGTGCGCGAAGAGCCCCCCCGCAAACTATGATCTGCTCTCTCTCTCTCTCTCTCTCCTCAGCCTACCCGTCCCCTACCCTCTCGCCACTATCGGTTCACGGTTCAATTGTCCCGTGCACGTGCCGCATATTCCACGCTCCACTCGCTGCCTCCACTCGGTACGGACTGCAGACAATCTCTTTTACCGCAACATCCTCTCCGATATTCTTTCATACTCGGATGACTTGTATCGGACCAAATGTGGTAATTGTATTGTTGCCGCAAATGTAAAACAAAATGATTTATTTTATTTTGTTCCGAGAATCAATTTTGTTAATGTAGAGATTGACTTTGAACGGAACATCTAGTAGGAAGACAATTTTATTTTTAAAGGTAAATCTTTTTTTCACTTTTAACCCTTTTCAGCACAACTAAACTTAGGTATATTTTTAAATGTATTTTTTTAACTGTATTATAACATTAAAAGAAATTAAATATAAATTGAAAATTCTTTTCTATATGTAGCCATTTAGATATATCGGTGATTGGTATTTTTAAACAATAAAAAGCCTTATAAAAATCAAACACAAAAATATAGCATATGTGTCTACACCGGGCTGGAAAAGGTAAGAGCCAGTCTCACTACACTGATACTTCCTAGCTTAGGTAGATAATGTAGTTCCAGGTAGGCGTCGCATCGTTTGGTGGTTTTCTGTAATTCTACTTAAGAAAAACCGCAAACCTCACCATGATGCGGCACCCGGTTAGAACTGCATTTCCTACCTAAGCTAGGAAGTATCAGTGGAGTGAGACAGACTCTTAAAAGTGAAAGACGATTTTCCTTAAAAAATAAATAAAAAATAGCACTTTTAAAAAATACAACAATATTTAAAGCAAGCTACTCAAATGTCAAAAAACCTCCATATTATTAGGGATATTTAGACCGCCTCTCGGGTCTAGGGGCTTCACGTCCCGGGTTTGATTCTCAACTCTTCCAAAAATATACCTGTGAAGCAGTGGGTCTATAACGGGGTTAATCTTGGCCTTGGGAGGACAAATGAGGAGCTACTTGAATGAATAATTAGCAGCTCTGCTTTATAAAACTGAGATGAATGGCTGGAGGGCTCGTTGTGCTGACCACGTGACACCTTCTACCCGCAAAGGTTGGCACTATAATCGATAATGGCAGACTGTATAACTCGCTTGCGGGCTCACGCTATGGAGTTTTTTTGGGGGGGTTATTTTATAGGTGATATTAACATTAAAAAGTGAGACCTACAGATCACATGACTTGACATATAGATAATTAGAGATTATTTTATAAATGTGTAAAAAGTTCCTGGTCTGAATTCGACTGTAAATCTACTTTTATGTATTCATACATCAAGCCATGTAATCTGCTGCTGTTTAATTTTGTTTAATAAATGCTGTTAATTATGAAAGCTGTAATACATATTGAGACTTTTTGCCAATGTCAAATACTGCGTTTAATTAATATATGTATATGTTTTAAAAGGCTTTTAATCATGGCAACGTGATTATGTTTATAATTTATGTAAGTAGGATTCTGATAGAAGGACCTTTTAGAAAATACAAAATTGTTATTAATGTATTATAACTACAGTAGCCCCATGGCTTCTTTGGTGCTGACTGACAGCTGATAAACATATGTTTTTGCAGTTCATATGGTTCGGCGTAGGGATACATAATTTGGTCTAGTAACTTTTCAAAGCTGTCAGTCAGCACCAAAGAAGTCACGGGGCTACTGTAACTTTTGTAACTATCAAATAAGGTTCTTCCAACCAGAATCCTAATATAGTAGAATATGTCGATGCAACAGCAGACAGATAATTCACAATTATTGGCATGCACTTTCGTAATAAATGGTTAGTTCGTACATAATGTAGATACGTGTAGATTTATAACTATGTCATCATTATTGTTCGACTGAATGGTCTTTTATTTGTTAAAATATGAATTTTTGGCTATCAAGTTATATTTAATAAACTTACTTTTTTGAATTATACTGTAACGTGACTAAACGTGTTATCTAAACCCCGATTTTGATAGGAAGCCCACTTTCGACCACCAACATTTATTGAAAGTTACTAAAATTTACTATTTAATAAATGTGTCGTATTTGATTTATTAACTATAAAGTTTATCTAAAACGTTATCAAAATCTTGTATTGATACCTACATCCTTATGGATAATCGTATTATTTCTCTGTACATAATTAATTAAACGATCTAAGAATCTAAATATAATAAATGTAATTCTTTTTTCCACCATTGGGGCAACATTAGTTTCGTTTTCAAATAACGGACTCCTTGTGAAAATCAGACTGTAATTTCTAACTCAAGATATTTAGCCCTAAAATACTCAACTCTGTTGCTTAGAATCTACATTCGAGCTGACAAAATAAACGTTAACTCTTTTATTACTACAATAATAACTATTATTTTCAAGTTGAGGAATTGACGGTCGGAGTTGAGAATCAAAACCGGAACTTCGGCATGCCAACAGTCCGTAGTTAGCCACGTCCTCTTCTTGCTCAAGGTCACTCACTATTCATTAATAATTTAAGTTTTGAGTCTATATAAACATGTGAGCAAGCTACCGAGAGCTCATCTTAATCGCAGCTTGGGGGACTTCTGGCTGCTTTGATATATTTTTACAGGCGCAAACAAGTAATCATCACATCGGCATCGATATGCACGAGGGCTAAGGCGTGAACCTTGTCTGACATGGTATCTTTTTAATGAGGAGGTAAGGGTTTGAACCCCAGCGGGATGTATTGATAGTTTTTTTTCCCCCAAACGGCTTTATTCCTACACTCAAATGTGGCTATATTTCCTCTAAATTCTACCTTCTTTATCCCACCTCATTAGTGTAAATATGTTGATAGACCGGATGAGTAGTTAGATGTGTTACACACACACACAAGTAATCTGTTCGATAATTTTTGTTGGCCGTACCTAAGAGCCAGTCCACGCCTCGGGCACAGACCGAACTACCGGGATGGATTCCACATGTTACTCACCGGTAAAGCAACTCGCAATGACTGACAGCCTGGTTCGCTCTTTTTTTCTTCTTTTTAAATGTGAATTAAATTATCACTCCGAGGCCTGTCCTGCGGTCTTCACTTCGGGTTCTGGTTCAAGTCACGGAATTGTACTAACACGACCACATTTCGATTATGGCGAAGGTAAAAAACAAAACAAATCAGAGTAATAAGAGGAAATTGTTCGTAACATGACGCATATCGTGCGTCAAGTTTATGCTAATGTAATGTCCCAGTTCTTCCTTTGTGGATATTTGATCTATCATTAAATTACCACTGCGCGTTTACGAAGACAGGCTTTGTTTGTTTGTTTGTATCTGAATGTTTGTGTGCGCGCCCGAGTTTGTAATTACATTGAGGTATTGTACTCATTTTTCCTCGAATACTTAAGTTCAAGTATGTAATTTTCATCCAAGTTTATTTTGTATTAGAAAAACCACTAAAGGAAATTTGTAACCTTGAAAATAAGTCCCTTTGTCTTGTACAACCGAAAGACCCCTTGGGCAGCTACCATTCCCAGGACCTAACTATGAACTTAGATGTTCTAGGAATCCATATCGTCACACATATGCTGCCAGTTTTTTTAAAACAAAAAATCCTACAAATGTATGGACAGTAGAACTTTCCTGTAAATTTGTTCAATAGCTGGGGGGAGGGAGCGGAGCCCCCTGCAGGGTCTTGCGATGCATGCGGGAGTCTAAATGCAACTGCACGTGTTGGTCGGAAACCGACTTGCCAGTTTTTTTTCGTAGTGTTTTGTACTTTGAAAGCCAAACTGAATTGAACCTTAAGACTGGAGAACATTTTCTGACAGTTCAATAAGTTATTTGATCTACCATGCATCCATACGCCATATGATGTGCTCTGTAACTTTCACGCTTGACAGATGGTGTCATTTTTGACAGCTGAAAACTAACGATAATTTACTTTTGTCACTGTTTGGTTATTTTATAAAAAAATAATTCATTGTTCTCTGAAAGGTTCCTTAAGGCGCGGATAAGGTATACATTTATTCTACATTTAGCTTACCCCCCACCCCTTCACCCCCACTACACCTCCCTCTCTACCTCTTGAGCTGTTAACTTAGCGGCGTTGTTGTTGCAAGTGTTTCCAATATTCAGTGTGTGTCAGTGGTTCATCAGAAGAGGATACCTTCTCTGAAAGTCGGTTAAAAGTTTGTACTGGTCTTGTGAAATCTTTTCTCACGTGTGGCGTGCGGGCCTTCGTGTCGCGCGTAGCGGTAGCCGGTAGGTGAGCAGATCTTATCTTGTACCTCCGTGCGTGAGTGGTTGGGGTAAAATTACGTTCACATCAGCTTGGGTAGATTCTTGAAAGTAAACTTGGCTGTTTAGAAAAAAAACTAACTGCTGATAGTAAAAATAAAGAATATTACAAGATTGTTTACTCAACTATTTCGGGATCTTCTATCTACAGAAGAGTAAAGAGGTAGGTAATTAGCTTGTATTCTACTTTGATTAACGTTTTAATGTAACATTATCCTAACCCACTACTTGAACGTTAAGGCCCCTCTAGTTACCGAATGTAAGTCGCTATGTGTTTTTTCAAACTACCACTTTAGCACCTTGGTTATAATCGGCTCAATTTTAATGAATGTGGATAAGTAGGATATTTTAGAAGAAGTGCACTCGCATAGACATGAAGAGACGATGTAAAAACCGCAGTTATGGATCATACGTGAAAAAACACACAGAATGCACCCAGCTGAGATTCGAATCTTAACGACCTTCAAGTTACCAACAAGAGAACTTACACTGACAACTGGCGACTTAGATCAGGGGTCGGAGCTGGTCGATCGCGATCGACCGGTTGAGCTCGCAGCAATTTTCAGTCGATTGCGTAAGAAAACTACATCGTAATTAAAAGTCGAGCTTTGTCTTATAAACTCATAAATATATTAAATACTTCCAATTAATATATTTTCCTGTGACCAAAATAACTTTAATCGGTCGTAATGTTATATAAGAACATTAAATAGTTTAAACTCGCTTCGGTAGCCGCGTGGTCAAACGCGCTACTCTCGTGGAGACTAGACTGCCGAGGACAAAGAGATCGGGGTTTGATCCCGGTCGGGTGCACTGAGGGTGGTTGTTCTTAAATGGTTTTCCACTCTCTCTCCCTCTCCACGCAAATGCGGGTGCATATACACTCAATTAAACCTTCCTAGTCCCTTACCCATTAGTGTAATTAGTACATAGGCGTACAACCCGAATGGGTAGTAAGACGCGGCGCTAAACAAATAGTTAAATATTTTAAAATAAACATTTTATTTAGTCTTTTTTCCCCCCGAAAGTTTGCGACATAAGTATTTGAGGAAGGTGGAGTTTAAGGAACAAATAAAATATGTATAGACCAAAAAAAAGTATAGTGGAGAAAAGATGGGTGATCTCGGAACATCTGATAAGTTAAAATTATATCGGAGCCCAAAAAGGTTGCCGAACTCTGATTTAGACACTTTAGCGTACGTTAGGGGTGTGTTCGATTGTTCGAAACTATCACCCATTAATATGGGCGCATAAAAAATCAGGCTAATGTAATGAGAGTATTAGGATTTTCTAATACGCTCGTTTTTTTAGCCCTGGAACGAAAAGAAGAAATGGCCTATTGTCGAACAACTTGTTTAATTTCCCATGGTTTCCAAAAGAAGATTAGATACAGTTCAATTTTAATGGAAAGAGCCTTATACAACAGCTATAAGAGCTACTAAATCTATTTTCGCGTATTCATACGTTAAGTCATGTGATATGTAGTTGTCACTTTTGATAGACAATATCAATACCTACAAAATAACAACAATGATGTATCAAAAGGGGGTCATTTTTGACCAAAAAATAAAAAAAGTTTGTATTATTTTAAAGGCTCTTTCTATTAAAATTGGACCGTAGCTAAGGCATTTTGGCAAAGCTATTCACTTTGTGCTGAAAAAATAAACCACATTTTAAAACCGAAATGATCTCAACACACAATCTCCAAATATTTCATTAATTAGAAGGATATTTTCCTAACATTCCTGGGGGCGACTGAATATTGTTTTCCTTGTCTTGCTCCAC
The DNA here is from genome assembly GCA_902151425.1 of Timema shepardi. NCBI lineage: Eukaryota > Metazoa > Arthropoda > Insecta > Phasmatodea > Timematidae > Timema > Timema shepardi. Next base: position 327,298 of record CABFVX010000200.1, on the reverse strand, counting down.
CGAGGGGGAGTGAGGGGGAGAAAACTGAGCTAACTAGAAACACTGCAGCCAACATTCTAGGTCGAACAGTACAGATTCCATTTGAAACTAGGGAGGGTGCGCTGTGGCTCTCTATCACACATTTTATTACCTGAGGAGATGGCAGGGCTGGCCAGACGGACAGTGATGCGTCTTTATTAGACTCCAAGAAACCTAAGTTTGAGTACTACCACGTGTAGATATTCATTTAAACTGTGTTTTATATCTCGGCCCTGAATCCATTTTCTTGAATTCTCTCCTCATGCTGATGTCTTAGTTTAAATGATTTGAGTTAATGACAAGTCTCTCCCTTCCCATAATGATTGTGCATGTTATTAGTAACTTGCGTTAGTTTATTTATAGGGGGTAAACAACATAAATAAAATATACAGTTAATCTCTCACTTACCCGCTTCAGTGTTCGAATGTTCTAAGACGAGGGGAACTTATGGAAACCCTATATACCAAGTTCAAACCCAATCAGTAAAATAGTTTCAGCTCTAGTCTGAAATACAGACAGACGGCACCACGAAAAAACAACTTTTTAGGTTTCAGGGGCTCATTAAACGTCAACATTTATCAAAATCTTAATTTCGATTTATTTGACGATCACAATACTTCTCTTTCCAAGGGGTCGAGGGAATGTAAAAACCAAAAAGAACAGAAAAAATGGCTTGAATGAATCTATGGAAAACCTCCAAATAGCTCCTAAAGGCATCACATCTTCAGAAATGTTCCTGGCTCCCGACAAATAGGGGGTTGTCCGTCTTGACATCCTGCTCCCCTTGCTACCCACATATGTCATAGCTACAGCCTGTAACCTATGCTCATCTCAAAGTACATGTGTGGGTGCACCACTCACTGGGCACAGAAAGACACTGCGTGGCCCAGTGATAAAGCAGCACCAGTGTGTTGGCCTCTAAGGTATTCGGTTAAATCCCCGTATCCAAATGTCATTTTCTGCAGATATTTTAAAAATGAAATAACATGAGTTATCAAAAGATGTTCTAAAATATATACCTTAAAATTAATGTTATAACCCGCTTCTGTAGCCTCATGGTCTGAGGCGCTACTCTCGCAGTAGATCAAGGCTCGAATCTCGGTTGGGTGTACTGTGGGTGGTTTTGCCAAAACAAGTTTCCACTCTCCCCCCCTCCCACGCTAATACGGTACACTTCCTCTAAACATAAGCCTCATAATCCATAAAACTATTAGCGTAACTAGCACATAAACGTACAACCCGGTAAAACGCGGTGCCAATAAACCCTGTTAAAACAATTGAGTGTTGAGTCCATGTTGTCTCATTAGTAGGCAAAGTTGTGGGTTAGATTTTTACCATAGTAGATTAATGCTGAATGCAATGAGTGATTACATAGAATCAATAATGGTTGAAGATATTAAGGTGGGAGTGTAGTAAACGTGAATTAAAGGCAGTTTTTTTGTTGCAGTTTTTATAGAAAAACTTAATTTATTCAGTATAAACAAAGGGTTTAATTTTCTTCATATGGCGATATCATCAGTTGTTGAATATATGTCAAGGGTGTCTTAGAATTTAATGACAACTTTTTTTCTTCATTTAAATAGTTTCTCATCTAATGCCGCTATGCTCATGACAGATAATTTATCAATAAATGTTGAGATCACCATGTGACTAAAAATAACTTCTATGTTTCTACTGGAGAAATATTATTTTTATTTTTGATAGACAAATTATTTTTATACATAAAAACTGCAAAAACACTTACGTTAACTCACGTTCCCTTCCGTCCAACCACAGAATAAAATTTTATAAAAAAAATGTCTGCATTCAACTCGAAAAATAGCGTTGTCAACACAATATAATTAATGTCAGTTTACACTAACTGCCAAAAGCGACGAGACATCAGAAAGACAGATGAATACTGAGCGCTTATCGCTAAATTGTCAACTTCCAGAGAAGTCCAAATTTACTTTGAATGAACTTCCTAACAAGTCAAATATATTTAAAATATCCAACGAATTATTATTTTGATTTCTTTTGATCCTTTTAAACGCTGTAATAAGATAGTACTAACATTTTGATGGACTATCCTCAAGTTGTTGATATTTATAACTAAAAAAAAATACTACAATTTTGATTATACAACATTTTACATTTATTATAATAAACCATGTATATTAGAAAACATTCATTATGTGTATCAATTATTAGTTTTATAATTTAATAAAATTAATGTAAATTATTGAAATACATTAATAAAATAAATGTATATATTGTATTTTTTTTAATTAGCGCCTTTAGAGAAAGAACGTAGGCAACCTAATGTACATACATGGGTAGGAGCTGCCTAGATATTTATATTAAGGCGTTAAATTCACTGTTATACTTATAGGAACGTTTAATACAATGGTTACGAACGACTTAAATAAAGAAATAGTTATGATCAAATTATCCCCGTAAAAATATAACAGCATAATCTTGAAGATAGGGTGTAAAACACATTTATAAAACCATTTAAACGAGATACGAAACCCGACCGTTACGCCAAAAGTAATCAAGTACAATATAAATGTTACTACTTAGACCTCTCGACCACTTTAGTGCGTCCATACCGATGTACAAGTTTAATTGTCCAAATTTGTATTTAAAAAAAACATACAGCCAGGTACTATTTTATAAAATTCCCATAGCTGCCAATCGAAGTTATTAAGTCTGTCAGCACACATAGATATATAATAATGAAATAACCCCTTTAATTAAACTAAATTAAATTTCCGTTCTCTCAGAGTTAGACGAAAGGTCGACACGCCTGACTCTGATCAAAGAGGCCGTGGCTTGATTGGATGCACAAGAATTGTCTTTCTAATATATGGTTTTCCATTATATCTCATGACAAAAATCAATAGTGCATAAAATGACGATAAACTCCTAATAAAAATTTAAGATAGGAAAATTGCATTGATAATATTAATTAATTAGCATGCACACTAGTATGAAGTACACATAGTAAAATTATTAACTATCTAAACTGTTGGACTAGACTGCCGAAGATGGGGAGATCGGGGTTCAATCCCGGTCGGGTACACTGAGGTTTTTTCCTAAACGGTTTTACACTCTCCCTTCTCACAAATGCGGGTACACTACCTCTAAATTGAACCTTCCTGACCCCTAATGCATTGGCACATAGGCGTATAACCTGATCAGGTAGTAAAACGTGCTGCTAAAAAATCTATGTAAACAAACTTTAGTTCAAAATATACTTATTACTTTTGATCTAGGCAGGACCAACACGCATTCAAAGGCCGTGACTGGGTTTGTACAGGTCGATAACGAAATAATTTACTTTTGCATGCTATGTTGTTTAACTTGCATGTTTTGTGTACGTGTCTTACTATCCAGTCGGACTATTCGTATATTTATAATAGTAGAGTAGGGATGAGGAACTTAAATTTCATATTAAAAATATGCTCGCATATGTGTGTAAGGAGAGTGGAGTACCATCTCGATAAAAACCACCCTCTACACCCTGCCGGTATTCAAATCACGACATACTCCTCACCAACAGTACAATATTATTATTATTACCGCGTCTTACTACCCGTTCGGGTTATACGCACTTACGCTAATGTGTAATGGTAGGGTGATTGTGAGATGAAATGAAGGACCTACAGTTTAACGTGGAATCCGAACCACGGCGGAGGCCTGGCATTCCTCACATTCACAAGATGTCTTGTCAGAGGTGAAGGAAGGGTTTGGTAAAACACTACAATAAATTACGAGAGTGACAAATTAATTTGACTATCTATGTGACTTTTAAACTTACGTGAATTACTCGCTTCACCTGCTTCAATGCTTAAATGGTCTAAGGCGTCACTCTCATGTTAAACTGGCCTGCTGGAGACAGGTTTTTTTTCATCAATTGTTTCCCTCTTTCCTTCAAAGTGAATGCGGGAAGATTACCTCTAGCATACGTCCTTCCTCATACCTATCCTATTATAGTAATTATTATATTAATGCGTACAACCTAGACAAGTCGTTAGACATGGTGATAAAAAAAATCTCGCTTGAATGGTCGAATGACGTCACTCTCCCAATATGCTGGACTGCCGCTAACTAAGAAGATCGAGGTTCGAATCCTGGTTGAGTGTGAATATAGCCCAAACTGGTAAGTAAGACGTGATGCTAAAAACAACTTGCATGCATTTCGATTTAGTGTCAGATTTTCTTATTTAAGTAAGTTTTTAAGTATGCAATAAAATAAACTTGTGCTAGAAATAAGCCTAGTTAAACCCCTGTTTCCCTCCAAGTCTTCAAAGCAAAATGCTTAGAGACCTTGATGGTAAGCTATATTTGTACATTTTTATTACTCTAGCCATGTAAGTGTGCCGCAATACGGGGAGGTATTATGAGTGGGAGGTAGCAGAATAACATGTTCCCAAGGAGGTAGCGCAGAGGAGGTCCTCACATTACACATCTCACATGCCATGAACTTTTTTTGCTCTCCTTGAAAGCTGTTACTGGACGGAAATACATAGACCAATATTTTTAATACTTTATTTGGTTGCTAAGCCCTAAGACGAAAACGTTAGCATAAGCCTACAGCTTACAAGACTGTTTAGTTCAAGACAACGCGACCAGCAACCCAAACCTAATGCCAATAATTTTACAGCCCTAGTACAGAAACAAGGCCATAACTTTTATGGTATGGAAATGGCCAGGGAATGAACCAAGGTTTCACCAATAAGCTTCCATCTTAGTTGTAACTAAACTGTGTCCTAGTTTTATACTCTGACACTTTATTCCAGTCGGTAGTGTGTCTATTTACAGTCCAATTTCCCTTGAACAGCTAGAAAAGCTACTATACATACTTTCACGCATTCATCAATCAAGTCATGTTATCTGTAGCTGTGATTTTTGATTGATATTATTATCAACATCTATAAAATAACACTAATAATATAGTGAAATACTATCATTGTTGACTGCAAAAACATATGTTTATGATTTATAAAAGGCTTTTCTTATGAAAATTGGACTATACCCATTTAAATCCTAGGTTCGATCTGTAGCAAGGCCTGATACTGCATTTGTTAGAGCCACAGTGAAAATAGCTTTGTGCTTTTTTACTGAGCGATAAATTAAAGGTATAGGGTCTGGATGCTGTATTTGTCCTAGATATATGCTTAAATAAAATTTCCTATGTATTTTGCAAGTAATATGTGCGTATACAATATTTTTTCGTCACTAATAAACACATTTAAGTTAAACATAAACTAGTTTCATATTCAAGTCCTCGTTGTAAGATCAGCTTTACTTTCAAAATTAAAACCATACCCAAGGCATTAATGTTCTACTTTGAGATTACCTGGGCCACTAAGGTATCAAACTCGCACTACACATTGTCGTCATTGGTTTGTTTCGAATCCAGACTGGAGCACTGGATGAGTCCCCAATATCCCCTCCATCCCCCCTTCAACAAATGTGATTTCACATCTGTACAGGAAAATACCACTACCGCACCTTGACATCCATATGGATCTTGTTCTATTATATTAAATAGTTTAAGCTGCTAATACCTAGCTCATGGATACTAAACTAAACAACAACAAGAAATATAAAGTCACATGCAATAGTTAGGTAATCACTTCCCATCATCAGTATTCAAAATATAAAAACAAAATGACCAATGAAAAAAAAAATTGTTACCACTGACAAAAACAAACCAAAATAAAACAAGTTTTGGCTAGATAGCAACTGGTTCTGATTCTTATTAGTTGAGCCAGCACAAGAAAAAAGATTCTTAATGTAATTTGGCCATAATTACCACACATTACTTTCAAAGATTTATTTTGTAAAACTATACCTATAGATGGTCGTTGAACTAGTGAACTTTAACTTAACTACACACACTCAGTTTATCCTAAGAGCTAGCAGTCCTACCTTAACATATTACATTATGACCCTATCAAAATCAGCACCATAGTGGAACTCATCAAGGTAAGCTTGCACGTGGTAAGGATGGAATTTACTGTGCCTCGTTAATTTGAGCACACTTCTCTAGGATATTCCTAAATCGCTAGAAATCGCGCGAGAACCTACATGAGAATTATGAGCTACTGCAGCTAGGACTGCGATCTTATTATGTTCACCGGTGACATCTGCGTGGTGACTCCTTTTCTTCGCTTGAACACTTCATTTTTACACAAATTATTTAACTACAAGATAAAAAGACCTATTTGACGGTGGATTTCTTCATGGAAAACGATCAGGGTACAGTAGAAAAGTGTAATTAACTTTTTTTTATTCACGATAAATTAAAATCATTTCAATTTTTTCAATAACAAAGTATTTCTCCATAATTCACAATACGTAGATTTAAAATAAACGAAAATACCTCATGTTATGAAGAACCGTCTATTTTGTTTAGTATGAACGTTTATTCTCAAGGATAGAAAAGTTAAATTAGTCTACTTACTATGTAAACATATTAGGTAGACCAATTTAACACTTAGACACTATGAATGAACGTTTGTTTTTTTGTCTGAGACAGTTTTGATCGTATTTGTTTACACTACAGATTTTAGTAGGCAATAAATTGAAATTAAAGCCGTTCCAAAAAAATCAAACATATTTCTTTAAATCATTAAATATAATCAAATATAGACCTCAGGTAAGATAGTATTACAGACAAAAGTAGTTTTTATTTTTAGTAGTATACGATTCTGCAATTAAAAAAATAGGCTTCAATTTGAAAAAAAATTTTGAGCATGAGATGACATTGAAAAAGTCCACTAAATTAAAAATAAATTATGTCATTTTATCAGCGTCTAAAAACCGAGCAACTTTATATGGAACTTTTTTTTTTCTTAAATGCGTTTTCTTAAAGATATTTCGCTGTGCCAACTTAAAAAAAATCCTGTATATCCTTGAGACATTGACACAACGCAAACCTGGGTTGCCCAATAGTTAGCGATTTTCAACTTTTTTTCGACTCGTGCCAAATTTAACAAGACGTTAAATTTGTCGAGGCACACCATCAGTTTTTAATGAGAGATTTTATCATTAAAAATGAGTATTGAAATTGTGTTTTAAGTGCAATAGCTAAAATTCAAATAATTGTGTGTTATTAAAAAAATTCTGCACATGAATTAAAAAATATTTAGTTTTATTCCTAAAACCCGACTCGGTGGCAAGGTTAGCTAATGCGCTAGTTTCGTGATGATCTAAACTGCCTTGAACTAGAAGATCAAGGTTTGAATCTCACTCGGTTGGTTTTTCCTAAATTGTTCGTTGGACTACAAATTCAAAGGTCTTTGGTTCGAAAATCGTGTCTAATGATAATTTTTTAAAAAACTGGATTGATATTATTATTTTAGCATAGGCCTGGACCAAGTTAATATTTTAACATGTATTTAATTACAATGTTTTTAACGTAGTTTTTCTAAACACTAGCTAATATCATTTCACTCTACTTCTGGCCTAGTTGTAAGAGTGGTGGTCCACAAAGCTAGGGGGTGTTGGTTCTATTCAGTGTGCTCCTAATGAAGAGATTTGAATGCGGCATTATTATACTATCCAATTAGTGATTATCTAACCAATAGGCTACCGTCATAGGGTAAGTTGAAAATGAGTTAAGGCCAGTTTTTTTGTATTTTTTGGATTAAAATCTTTTTTTGGTCAAAAGAAATAAAATAATTCGCCAGTATAGACTTAAAGGTCAATTTCTTCTGGAATATCTGCCAAGGTGTCCTGGAATTTAATGACAACTTTTTCTCTTCATATAAAAAGTTTATCATCTAATGCCTCTATGCTCTTGACAGATATTCAACAAATGTTGATATCATTATGTGAAGAAAACTAAAATTTATGTTGCTAATGGAGATTTTTTTTTATTATTTTAGCAAAAAAAAGTGTTCCTATAAATAATACAAAAACACCTACTTTTTCTCGCATTCCCTACACTCTCACCTTAAGTTTAATTAGTCTATAAGTCGTGTGTTGTTATAATGTATGTGTTTATAAAGTGAACCACACATTACTCAGTACAGAATAAACTATTTAAACCATCAGTTAGTTTTTTTAATTTGTTAATTTCACATCGATGTTATTAGGGACTGTATCTTTTTGTTAGAGAGGAAGAGGATAAGTCAAAGAAAATACACCCAAATAAGAATGAGGAGTGAAGGGGAAAATCGTAGTTATTTATCTCATGATGAAAACCACTCCCACTTCAATCGACCGAAATTTGAACCTCAACCTCCCTATCACTGGTAATCTAATCTCTGGTGAGCTTAACGTCGTGGACCCGAGACCGCCGGTTTGGGAAGCTGGTTAATATGGCTGACACCCTCATCGGCGGTCACGTAGAATAAAATGCCAAGTACGTATCGTCTGGTTTCTTGTGGCTGTACACCGAGCCGGGCGTATTGAGGGTGGTTTTTTCTAAAATGGTTTCCCACACTCCCTCCCCACAAATACAGCTACATTTACTATACTCGTAGAATCTAGCCTGCTCATCTCCAGCCCACAGTTTTATCAAATGTGGATAGAACCCTATTCAGTGCCTGAACAGTTTAAGGCGTCACTCTCGTGTTAGACTTTCCTGCTGATGTCGCGAAGATTGGGGTTCGAAACTCAGCTGGGCCCAATGAGGTTTTTTCCTAAATTGTTTCCCATTCTCCTTCAAGGCAAATGCGGGTAAACTACCACTGAAAACTTCCTTCCTTAGAGTGAATGATCAAATATGAGTATAACATAAACAGTTATTAAGACGCGGCTATGTAAAAATATTTAAATCATCATTATCATTATTAGCACCGCGTCTTACTACCCGTTTGGGCTATACGCACTTACACTAATGTGTAATGATAGGGTGATTGTGAGATGAAATGAAGGACCTACAGTTTAACGTGGAATCCGAACCACGTGGCCTGGCATTCCCCACACTCACAAGATGTCTTGTCAGAGGTGAAGGAAGGGTTTGGTAATCAGATAAATTTATGCCGGGACCGGGAATTGAACCAAATATTTAAATAATCTGATAGCCAGGAGGGGTGTAAAAATTAATAAATAGGGTTGACCCTTAAGACAAATGTTATTTCAGGGTCCAGGGACCACAATAATTCTGTAACCGCTCAGCCACCGAGACTGGCCGTTTCTTTGTATCACTGTAAGAGATCTGCTAAGCATCATGGACCTCCTCCAAGATCCCGTGTGGCGCACACGCGCCCGCGCGCTTAGTACACACCTAACTGTAGCACGCACGCACTTATTCACGTGAAGACGGAAATAGAAGCTCGCGAGCCCCACTTGGCCAACTCGTACGCATTCTCTCTACTTTCACGCTCCCCCCCGTTTACCAACGAGGGGTGCGAAATGTTCGTTCGTTCGTCCGTTCAGGGGCCGACGTTTGGGGCACTAGTCCTGTGAGAGACTAGCGTACTTGTATTCAGTATAAGTCCACTACCCCCGTGCGAACGAACAACTGTTATATATACTTTTAGCAAAACACGTGGCCAAACTTGTATGTGAATTGATGGCAGCGTAGGTAATAATTCTCAGCGATGTTTAAAGAGATAAAAGTCGTCATATATGAGTAAAACTAGCTAAGCCACACCGGTGGCTTGTTGAGGCAAAACGCCTCTCTGTAAGAAATGGTAGCTAAGGCTGGCTTTTGAAAGAAAACATTTATCTGATAGACTGCTTCGGTGGCCGCGTGGGGGAGCATGTTACAGTCAGATTTTATTTAAAAAATATGCTCATCTCATCCTGATACCTTATATTTAAGTAGAGTTAAGGTATAGTCCGATTTTCATAAAATAAACCTTTAGAAAATACAATTTTTTTTTCCATGGTCAACACTTTACTATATAATATTTGTGTTGTTTTATATGTAATGACAATATCGGTCAAAAGTGACAGCTGCATATAACGTGATTTGACGTATAAGTTCGTGAAAGTAGATCTAGCAACATTTCTATCCGTTATAATGTAAACTGGACTGTAGTATCCAGTACTTGAGCAAGAGCAAAGCAAACACACAACTTTGTTTCAAATGATTTGAGCTTTCTACAACTATTATTATTATTAGCACCGCGTCTTACTACCCGTTCGGGTTATACGCACTTACGCTAATGTGTAATGGTAGGGTGATTGTGAGATGAAATGGAGGACCTACAGTTTAACGTGGAATCCAAACCACGGTGGAGGCCTGGCATTCCTCACATTCACAAGATGTCTTGTCAGAGGTGAAGGAAGGGTTTGGTGATCAGATAAATCTGTGCCGGGACCGAGGATTGAACCCCGGCCGCCAGCACAGAAGTCTGACACCTTACCCCTAGACCACCAGGTCACCTTTAAGTACTAATTACTCTAATGGNTAGGAAGGGTGAATTAGAGGAAGTGAACCTGCATTTGCGCGGAGGGAGAGTGGAAAACCATTTAGGAAAAACCTACCCCAGTTCACCCGACCGAGATTCGAACCTCGATCTCCCCGTCCTCAGCAGTCGAGCTCAACACGTCAAGCGTGTTAGCCAACTACGCCACCGAGGCGGGTTATACATAAAATAGAGCGACATTCAAAATAGATTGTGTAAAAACTCGCAAGCTACTCAGTCGAAGCTTGTACATTAAATTATATTCCAAAACTTTCTAGAGAAATTGATAAAGATTCAATTGTTCTAAACTATAAATCGTAGACCAATTGTACTTATTTTAATAAGGGCACTATTAAGCATACCTACACGGGGACTAAGACTAACATTCTCAAATACCGTCATCTCTTAATGGGTAGGTTGGGTATCTAATCCAGAGAGGTGCTTTCCTGAATGGTTTACCACTCTACCTACACGCAAATGGGGGTACATTTCCTTTGACTATTGCCTTCTTCATACTTACCCCATTAGTAAAATTAAATTTAGATATCCAAGATGGATTGGGAAACGTTGTGCAAAATATAAATTTAAAAATGGTTGACATTTTCTAGTTGATTTTTGAGGATACATTTGTTCAAGTTTTTTATTAGATTAAGTACTATATATATATATATATATATATATTACATTTTTGAAGTATATATATTTTACATTTTTGAAGTAGAACACTGAATATTAAATAATTTATTTTGTGTAAATTAATTCCAGAATAAATATATAGTGGTAAATTATTGTACATTTTACTATCTTTTTTTATATTATGTTCGAATTTATTTTAAATTCACAATAGAACATCTGCCATTCTAATACGCATACGATAAAAAATATTTTACAAAAAAAATGTAGCCTGCAGGCAAGCAGTTGTGAAATCCACTTCACATTTTAGGAAGAATACAGCGTGGCCCGTTTATCATAAGAAAAGTTCTTAATTATAATATCGGCCCTAAGTACACTTTAATGATATGGTTTCAAATCTAAAAAATACTAAATCAAACTAGAAAAATGGCTTTGAAATTGTCAATAAATAGTTTCTTTGTAAAAACAAGTTTACATTGTTGTTCTCATCATGTATACCTATATTGGTAAAAGTTAATGTGTGTATTTCCAATAGAAGTTAACAATCATACACGAACGCTAAGCTTGCCTATATTTCACCGTGTATGTGCCCTGCGCTAATGAAGTAAGGAGGAGGAAGGAAGACTTTTAGAAAAAATGTACTCGCATTGGCGTGGAATTAGAGTGGGAAAAACATTTCAAGAAATACCTCTGTACAATTGATTGAGATTCGAACCCTGATCTTCCCTTAAATGATAATCCAGTCCAACACGAAATGATTATAAATATAAATATGCGGCTGTGCAGGAGGGGGTGGTAATATTAGAGGTAAAGTTAAGTGTCCAATGTCCATCCTTCCCCAATTTTTGAGAACAGTCCCTGAAATTATATTTTAACTCAGATTAGTTTTGACCTTAATTTTGTCCTATTTGTAAAATATTTTAATAAGTCAATTGTTAACAACTTTAAATGTATAATCTGGCAATAAAGCACATTTTCAAAGTCAGCGACGAGTTATGTCTGTCTGTCTGTCTGTACCTTCAACTAGAGCCTAAACTATTTTACCGATCGGGCTAGAACTTGGTATCTAGGGTTTTCATGGGGTTGTTCCGATGGCTTTTTGGAACTTGATATCTAACCCCAAAACTAAGGGTAGTTTACTGAAGAGCAAAAAGTGAAAAAGTCGATTTTCTCAAAATCGAATCTAACGATTTTGATTAAATTTCATTCCTAAACATTTCTATATATTTAAAAAAAAATGGCTACTCTCAATATTTCGGCAAAATGACTTTAAGGGCTCCGGTCTGATGCGTAAATTCTCATTTTGTATCATTTCTCCGAAACTATTTGAGATATGAAATTACTTATCATTACAAATATGTAGATCTATTTATATTACAAATATTTTAATCCAAGCATATTTTTATAAACCCAATAACTTTCAAGCTATACGGAAATATATATAATTTTAATACTAAAGGTAAAGTATTGCGACCGTGAAAAAATCCTAACCTGAAATGTTGATGGATTTTGACGTCCCATGACCCCCCGAGCCCTAAAAAGTGGTCTTTGCAATGCCGTCTGTGTGTGTGTCTGTTTAAACTTAAAATTAAGAGTAGTTTAATAAAGGGCGAAAAGAGAAAAAAAAAATAGATTTTCTCAAAATCGGCTCTAACGATTTTGATTAAAATTCGTATCTAGGCGTTGATTAAGATTTTAAATAAACTGGCTAATTTTATTTTCCCGTAAAAATTACTTTTAGGGCACTTTACAGAAGTTGAAATTTACGTATCTCCGCAACTATTTGAGATACTAAATAACTTATCAATGCAAAATCGTAGTACTATTAAAAATAAAAAACTTTTATATGGAATCTATTTTTATAAAACCAACAGTTTTTTTTAGATATTGGCAAATATATTAATACAATTTTATGAGCTTTAGTTGTAAATATATACTACTTTAATTTTAACGCAATAATTATCCAATGCCATAGAGTAATTAAATATAAGTAAATCTCTCAAAAAGTTTATTGTTATTTTTCCTTAAACCTCTTAGGAAAAATGTTTGTAAAACAATGATATATCTCCTTCATTTTAGACTCAATAGTCAATATTTACATTTTTTATCGGTCAAAATTTATAAATGAGGAATTTAATAGCAATGCGATGACATGAAGATGTGCAGCACCTAATAAAATGTCGAAAATTTTAACCGGAAGTCGAAATTTTATTACAAAGTGTTGACCCTTGTGGACCCAATATTGATCTTTTTATCGGTCCAAACATACAATTGAGAACATTAATTATATAAAAATAAAATTATAAAATTTAAAACCGTGACTCAAAAAAATGTTTTACATAAGGATAATGCAATTTATTCTTGAGTTTGCTAGTGTATATTATTTTGATTCACACATTTTACGAGTTTTGAGTAAATATTTCCATTTTTAAACAATAGAGCGAGAAAGTCTGTGCAGAGCTCCTTACCGTTTATTCCTTCTTCTTAACATTTTGATCTAACCTAAAGAGATAATTTTTGTCATGGTTTTTCAAGGACTGCCATTCTAAAATCCCTGGTGGCAGTCAGAAAAGTTAGTTTACATTTAAATGGTATATAAAATATCCAACCTTTAATCCTGTTTTTTTATATTCGTATAAAAAACCGTGTCAGTAAATTATAGCCTATTGTACATAAAATGTAGCGATATAGCTTACATCATGAAAATGATTTTATATGGTATATGTGAAAGTAGTGAGCTAGCTTATGCTCAGTTAGAGCCAAAAGTAAAAAAAAAAAAGTAAGGATGAGTAATAAATATTCGTCGATGATGTGTATTGTTGCCAGATTTTATGTTTGAACATTTTAACAACTGACATAAGTAAAAAGAAAAATTATATTATATTACGAATTCCATTAATTTATTTAACAATTTGGGCAGGGGTGGCTTAAGAACCGGGCGAACCGGGTGGCTACCCGGGGCACTAAACAGAGCACCAACCTAACCTAAAGGAACCTGAAAGTGATAGTGGAATTGCTAACCATAACAATCCTTCACTATTTGATACTAGCACGAAATTTGACATATTGGTACAGTTTTTTATGGTGAATAAAATAATATATGGCTTCGTTCTCAACAAGTTATTTTACATTCTCCATCTTGAAAAAATGGCACCCTAACACTTTTTTTTGTTGCAATTATTTCATAAACCGTTCATCATACCAAAGTGTTTGTTATATTTAAACATAAATAGGAGAATATTGTCTACTAAACATGTTCTTATAGCTTTATTAAAAATTTTATCCATTTTCGTACAACCCCACAGTGAAACGCTTGGAGTATGATTACCATGAGTAGACTTTACCTTTCGATTAATTTCCTATCGCGCCCAGGTTACGTTAGTTTTGGAGTTTTTGATTTTGGGGATTATTTTACTTCTTTCATACTATACCCCGGTTATATAGGGAGGTGTCAAAATGGAATCCTGCCTGAGCACAAAATATACCTCGGGCTGCCCCTAAATTCGAGGACAAAACCAGTCTGGGAATTCAGTCTTATTGCAGAGACAATCCCCGAAAATCTTCTTACTCTTACCCCACGTTCTTGTACAAACATTATATAACTATATTGATAGGATATGATACATTTAATAAACTTTATTTATTGACTGTGTCCAAGAGCATTAGTATGAGATTTTATTATCTACCATTAAAGGTGGGAATGCAGGGAAGGTGAGAAAAGGTCAGTGTTTTTGCGGCTTTTATAGCAAAACTTTTGTTGGTCATAATAAAGAGAATATTGCTTTTATGCAAACATAAGGTTTAATTTTCTTCACATGGTAATATCAACAGTTGTAGAATATCCATCTTGAGCATAGTGGCATGATCTAAAGAGAAGAAGTTTTCATGACATTTCAGGACATCCTTGTCAAATATTCACCCTTAACCATGAGAATTAATTGAGAATTTTTTAAAACAAAGTGCCGATAAAGATATTTAGACTTAAGTGTGATGAACAAACAGGTGAATGGAAACAGTTACATAATGAATAACTTCTTGGCTTGTATGCATCCCCATTCATATTAAAGGGAGGTGGTAGGAATTGAGATTCGTTCAGTTTTTATAACAAAAATTTGCTTTCGGTAAAATAAACAAAATATTTCTTTAATAGAAACATAAGGTTTAATTTACTTCCCAGAGTAATATCAACAGTTATTTAAAAGCGTTCTAGGATGTTCTAAAATTTGATTATAAATGTTTCTCTTCATTTAATATGCTAATATGCTCATGACATGTTTCCAATAACTGTTAATATCACCTTGTGTAGAAAATTAAATTAAATGTTTCTACTGGAGCATTATTTGACTTATTTACCCGAAAAAGTTTGTTTGCTTTAAAAACTTAAAGGCCTTTCAGCCAACCTCTACGATAATCAAGACGCCAAGGTTGAGGTGGGATTATCATGTGCCGCGTATGGGTGATGACAAGCGTGTACACAACATTTTAGTTGGAAAACCTGAAGAAATAAGACCACTTAGAGGGTCAAGACGTTTATGGGGTCATAATGTGAAAATGGATTCTAAGGAGGTTTGGTTTCAGACTAGGAATTGGATGGAGGTGTCTCAAGATAGTTGATTGGTGAACTTAGGTTCTGGTTGCCATGAACATTTGAGCTCTTTAAGGCTAGATACCTGTGTTTATTGGTTAAATAGAACACATATTATATTGTGCAAAAGGAACCCTTGAAGAGTTCAGTAAATGTGAAAAACCTATACTTTATTCTTTCACAATATTAATATTTAAAACTGTTTTCTACAACAAATGGGCTTGTTTTTTAGTTTTATTTCCCTTGTTGCTATAATTCGTTTTTGCTCCCTCTACATAAAAAGAACACCCTCTCAATCGTCTTACGACAGTATTTTTTTTTCTCTCATCTCAATGGACAAAGAAACTTATAAAACAGGGTGTGGGCTGCAAGTAACACAGGGAAAGAAAACACGGGGACACACCCCAACGTTGCCAGATCAACCCTCTTTTTTAACCTCGACATTTTCTCGTTAGTTATTTTTTATTTAACGTTAAAAGTAGTTGCACTGAATATATATATACATTTTTAGAAATATTTTCTAATCTTTATCAACTTTTTGAAAATAAAAATAAAATACTAATGTAGCAACCCTCTCCAATTAGACATGGTTGAGGCAAGTGTTAAAATGTTTCTTCACTTCCTTCCCCAACTATCTTTATGGGTTGTTTCTTCCTAAGGTTTTTTCCCCTCCTGTCCGTCGTTCATGTGGTGGTCCTACTCAAACACTGATGGATTTTGGGAAAGAGGGAATGGAGGACTGTTAAAGTCAGTAATGCCATCCACCCCAACCTAACCCCCTCCCTCACCCTTAATGCTGGTTTCCACCGCAAACTCACTTGACTCTGCCTGCCTTCTTTCTACATCTAGGTTCCACTAAAAAAAAAATGTCAGGGGAGAGTAAATTATAGATGATGGTCATATGCGCCTCGTGAATAGGTAGAAAATAAAACTGTGTTTTTATAAGTTTTCGAAAAATATAAAGGGTGATAGCAATATTCTTATTTTAGAATATAGTTTTTATATTCTTATTTCTTCAAATTATTGAATTACTGTGCGTGACTGGTTAAATAAAACAGGTATATATCTTTATTTCTCTTACTCACTCACTCACTATATATAGCTATACATGACCAATAATTAAACAACTATGAGAGACACAAATAACAAAAATTAATATTTATAATAATATATATTGACTATATATATATATATATATATATATTCCCTATTGTGTTTTTTAGCTTTCTATCCAGGAGAATAATGGAGGGTTCAATAATATTCATCTTCCTCATCCTGTAACCTTACAATATTTTAAGTTGATAGAGAGAGACGTGGAAATCAAAACCTTATTATTCTTATGGTATAGTTTAGTAACTCCTCATTGGTTCACTGCATCTTACTTTCAACCATGTTTTAAAACTTAAGTAGGTTATTTTAAAATCTCATTTTTAGGCTCGTTTTTATTTCTACCACCTGTAACTACGATTAAGAGATTTTTTCTAAACACAAATCACCCTTCGGTTATAGGTCTAAATAAACTTAAAATTTCCAAAGGGGGAGGTTTAGAGAAGAAAATCATCCACACAATAAATACTTTACTTAAATACTCAACCTGTTTATTGATAGCAATTGTCCATATTTCATAAGGCTTCTAAATCTTAATGTTCATTTATTTTAATGATAATATTTTTAAGTTCCAGGGAGAGTTAAAAAAATATGTTCTTAAAAATCACCACAAATCATTCATATATATGTTCCCAAAAACATGTATGTTTCCAAAATCATGTGTATATAAATAAATGTTTCCAAAAACAATTTCGACTTATCCAAATAAATATTTGTGTCTGATTGATATGCAAGGCTTCCACATCAACCTAACATATGACAGCACAGTTAATATTCAATATTAACACCAGGCATTCCTAGATCACCAGTTAGCCTTGACAAAAAATGAATAAAAATAGAAGTATTTGCGTGTAATGAGGACCTATCGTGTGAACCACACAATATGACACTCATTCGATACGGTTATGAGGGAAATTGACAAATTACGAAGGTTTAACGCTGTGGTTCAGTTGGTGAAATGTCTGCCTACTAGGTCATAGGCTCGATTCCCCGTGAGTGATAACCAAAACAATTATCCTTTTTTCCCCTCTATGTTTCACTACCCATATATATGTATAAATAATGCTGATGTGACAGGAAGTAAGGTATAATTTAGATTAACTGTATCCGCATTTTTGTGGATGACAAGCTATTTTTAAAAAAAACAGCACCCTTTGTATACCCAGCCAGGATTCGAGCACTGACCTCTTCGTCATCATAAAATCATACCAAATGGGATTGAAATTTTGCCCTTGCGTCCAATAACGTGTATTTCTTGAAATCCTGCTTGTTTCCTTCTATAAATGGATAAACTAATGGCTTAAAGTCTGCTTCTTGTGTACGATTGAGAATTAATATAGGATACATCGCTAATATCATGTACAGGCGAATGAAGTGTATTGAATTTAAATATCCATAATTAACATTCTCGTAGATCAAATATAGTGATCAATTATAAGGTTACGGGACCTTGTATCTATTCCGGATGGCGCTAAAATATTTACAAATTTATTTGTTCCAAAGTCCGTCCTGCTATTCAACTAGTAAATGTGTAAGCGCTAGCGCTGGAGGTATATTATTTGGGGTACTGTTCTAGAATAAGCTAGTTTGTAAGTCGTGCGTTGATATAAGTCTGTGTTTCTAGGCTATAAAAAGTTTCATATAAAATACGTCAGTAGAATAGTAAGTAACCTTTGTAGATGAAATAATTTATTATAGGTCTTTCTACAAGAGAGAGTTTATAATAGCTTGAATAATAATAATAATATTTAGCACCGCGTCTTACTACCCGTTCGGGTTATACGCTTTAAGTACTAATTACGCTAGTGGATTAGGAATTAGGAAGGTTGAATTAGAGGAAGTGAACCCGCATTTGCGTGGAGGGAGAGTGGAAAACCATTTAGGAACCCCCCTCCAGTTCACCCGACCGAGATTCGAACCTCAATCTCCCCGTCCTCAGCAGTCAAGCTCAACACGACTAGCGCGTTAGCCAACTACGCCAGCGAGGCGGGTAATAGCTTGAAATTACATTTTTATTGAACTCCGAATCACTCGTGCCTAGCTCCTAACTAGCTAGCGCTAAGTCCAAGCCAAAGTCTCTGAAAGATTGCTAGTCAGCATCTGAAGTTGAATGCCTTAATGCTCTCGACCACGGGTGTGGCTCGTAGACTCATTGAATAAATTATCTAAAGGTAATGCAAGTGATGTGGTGGCAAACCTTTGACCAGAAATGTACTTTAGATTGCCGGATATTTCCATGCAAAAAAAACCCTATGTTATTGTCTATTTTTATTATTATGGCTTTTTAAAAGGAGTTATTATTGGCTAAATCTAGTAGTCGAAAGAAGACTTTAAGGTAAAACAATAAACGCATCCTCATCATTGCGAAGAGATGATCGTAAAGCAATAATGATAAATTACCTGTAGAAAACAATCCCAAGTTCACCCGGCAATGAATTGAACCTGAAGCCCCCAGTCACCAGAAATCCAGTATGCTACGAGCGATTTTGTGATAAGATAAATGGTATGGTTCACCGCAAAGACTGTCTTTCTCCTTTGTCTAAACATGGAGACATTTATTTAAAACTAAGATTTGTGACACTAGTAATAGGCATTGTTGCAAAAAGCGTAAAAGTGTACACATTAAATCTAGCTTAAAAGGGCAGTAAAACCAAAAGGGCAAAAAAAAGTCATAAAGGACCAAAATGGGGAGAATTTTAAGAGCGGAAAAGATACATCTATTAAAAAGAGTAAAAGGGATAAAAGAGGCAAAAGAAGAAAAAGTATAATAAGGTCAAAAAGTATAATAAGGTCAAAAAGGATAAATGGGGTATAAAAGGTAAATGGGGTGGATGTGGTAAAAAAAAAATGCTAAAATAATTTGCCAAACCACTGTAGTTTTCACACGTTTGCCGAAAAACAAGCGTAGGACAGAAATATGGTCACGTGATGAGCTCTAAGCCAATCACAAGATTTCCGCCTCATCGGGTTTTGCTGTTTTGCTAAAGTTCAACTCATCTGTACTTTATTCGCTCTGCCAGAGATCTTCAGTACGGGAAAACCAATCAAATCTCATAACAAACTATTTCAAATCATTGCGCATGCGCTGTAGAACTAGAAGCAAGCAGACAGCTTTGTTGGCTTTTGTGAGGAGATTTTAAATAACCCGTTAATGGAAAGCGTGCGTGTTAATATATTGGATTGTGCCACGACACAGCATTATAATTTGAATACTTCAATTGACGGTTTTTATAAAATATATGTCCACCCACTGGAAATTAAATATGTTGATAATCAGCTGTTTTAAGTTTGTGTTGCAATGCATTATCTGTCAGCATACAGAGTATGAATTGTTGGGCCAGTCAGGAATATTTTGGTTTATATTTACGGCGAATGTTTGAATCAAGCTTTATCCACCCCTGTTTTTCGTTTTGCCGGTTTCATTGCGTCCATTTCCTTCAAGGACAAGACGCGTAGAGGGACCGAGCAGGTTTCGTGTATGCGTGAGTGTGTGTGTGTGTGTGTGTGTGTGTGCACATGCTGCTTTCTAACAGGATGGTGTGAGAGGGGTTGGTTAGCACACAGGACATCATAAGGGCTGTTTGGGTTATAACCAATACTACCGTAACTCCTTCCCCGTCCCCCCAAAAAATGCGTTAATCATTTTCCCTACGCTTTAGTTTTTCGTTTCGGCATTCAAACCATAATTTTTGAATACACTATTATTTACGAAAACGGTTTATGTACTCCCTCCCCACTTAGAATTAAGCCCTATAATGTCGAAAATCTATTCGTCCGTCTTATAAACCGCATCGGTGGGCACGCGGGCTAAACGTCAAGCTCGTCTGGTCTATTTTCCCGGTGTCATGGAGGTACCGGCTCAATACCCACAAGGTGTTCCAAGGGTGTGTTTACTAATGCAGGCATTTTTCTCTCAATTCTGTCTTCCTCATCCCTAGCCCATTAATGTAACTAAACGTGAATGGCTCAGATGGGTGGTAAGACGCAGTGTATTACGGACCAAATTATACTACTATAAAGCCACACGGCTGACCCACTCACTGACATTAATGTTTACCCACTCCCAGATGAGCTAGAAACTTGAAATATGGCAAAATTATAGCTTCTAGTCTGTAACCGACGGGAAGGTTCCAAAAACATGAAAATATAATTTTTAAGCCCCGAAAAAAAAAATCAAAATGGTGGAGCAACTTTAAAGCCGGTGCGGACCTTTCTTTTGAGATTTAATGTGACTAAATGGTAAGACCTATCAAAAAACTGCTCTGGAATTACACTAGTTTACATCCAATTGCAAAAAAAAAAAACTCACTGGGGCTTTGGGGGTAAGGCCCCCAACGAGCTAAGCAAGTTGTAATAATAAGCTTGTTCGACAATCATCGGGTATCGAATAAGGTTCCTAACAAATATAAGCTATTTTCTCTCGCCACTCGGTTACAGAAAATAGTCGCGCTGCGTGTTTGAAACCTTCACATTAACTAATTTGAGGTTTACAGGATGGGAGAAGAAAATTCGCCAGCAGCCGCTCACTTGAAGACAGGATTAAAAAAGAAAAGAAAAAGCACTCATCCTGAATCGAACCTCAGCTTTTAGAGCTAGAATAAGGTGTTCAATCCACAGTACCAACCCTGCCATGCAAAGGTTATTTTAGCAGATAAATAATGGTTAATATACTAGACTGCTGATGACAAGAAGATCGGGGTACGAGTCCCGGTTAGTTATACTGAGGGAGGTTTCACCCTCCGTCCACGCAAATGTGGGTACACCTCCTTCAAATGCAATCTTACTTTTACATTACTCACTAGCGTAATTAATACATATGCATACAACTTGAACAGGTAGTAAGACGCTATAATAAATTATTATTATTAGCACCGCGTCTTACTACCCGTTCGGGTTATGCGCACTTACGCTAATGTGTAATGGTAGGGTGATTGTGAGATGAAATGGAGGACCTACAGTTTAACGTGGAATCCGAACCACGGTGGAGGCCTGGCATTCCCCACATTCACAAGATGTCTTGTCAGAGGTGAAGGAAGGGTTTGGTAATCAGATAAATCTTTGCCGGGACCGGGGATTGAACCCCGGCCGCCAGCACAGAAGTCTGACACCTTACCCCTAGACCACCAGGTCACCGCTATAATAAAAAATAAATAAATGGTTAACTCGAGGATCATCTTATCAGCGGTTAGGGGTGCGCTTATTGTGCTCGACTCTTCACTCCAAACATAATGGGCTGTGTGTGGGTTTTATCCACGGAAAGGTTTTGTGTTCTTTCTTCTGGCGGATGCTGGTGCATGTCATTCTTTAAATGTCACTAATATCCTCTTTACTCAAGTTTTTTATTGTGCTCTGTGACTCACTAATCATCCGGGATGGCACTAATAGGATAGATATGAGGAAGGTAGAATTTTAGTAAATATACCAGCCTTTGCGTTGGGATGTGTGGAAAGCCATTTCGTAAAAAATACACTACGTACATCCGGGTGGGATTTGAACCCCTACATCTTCAATGGTAAACCAGACCGGCGTAGTGAGTGTCTCTATTCGAGTTAACATCCTAGATGTTATGACCGCATGATAATCGATTGTTGGTTACGTAAAAGTTGAAGTAAGAAATTCGAACGGATGGACTGGGGTAGTTTTCCTATTATATCTCCAAGCAAATCCTAGCTCACTCTCGATAAAAAGCTTCCTCCTCCCTGAATTTTCAATTTTTCTGTAATTAAACTATGGGTATTAACGTATTGCTAATAGTGATTATTATGACAATAGTAATAATAATAATAATAATAATGTAACATGAGATACAGCCGGGATCAATTTCTGTCATGAATATAGCTGCATTAGTTGAGAAAATTTTGAATTGAAAGAAAAAGCTGTCATTAAATTCCAGAACACCCTTGACGGATAATCAACAACTGTTGATATCATAATGTGAAGAAAATTAAACATTATGTTTGTACTGAAGCAATATTCGATTTGTTTTGTCCAAAAAAGGTTCTGATATAAAAATAAATGTAAACACGCTGACCTTAATTTGAATTCCTTACACTCCCACCTCAATAAAAACCACTCCCAGTTCACCCAGACGGGATTCGAACCCGATCTTTCCACAGTCTAATCTATTGTGAGAGTGAACCATAGACCATTTGACCCTCGAAGCGGGTAGTTACTGTATTGATGTTTAAACCTATTCAACCTGGCTTAACATAATCAACAGTTAAAAACCTAATCCTCGGACCCGGCATGGATTTATCTGATTGCCAAACCCTTTCTTCACCCCTGACAAGACGTGTATTAATCACAAATGGTGAATGTGCGGAATGCCAGGCCTCCACCGTGGTTCGGATTCCAGGTTAAACTGTAGGTCCTTCATTTCATCTCACAATCACCCTACCATTACACATTAGCGTAAGTGCGTACAACCCGAATGGGTAGTAAGACCTGGTGCTAATAATAATAATAATAATAGTTAAAAACCTCTTGGATTATAAGACAACTCTAATGAATCCTAAAAATGACACTCTGGCAAGAAATTAATTCAATTACTCCGTTGGAAGGGCTCCTGAAAAGACGAGTTTCTTCGGATTTGAAGAATTCCATCTTTGTCGACCAACTCGATCGATCGCTCGATGAACCGTAACTGATGTAGATACTGTCAGTTGCTCAGTCACCAAGGCTATTAGGAGCTGAATGTACAGTCTTACATAAAAGTATAGCCAACATGTTTTAATTGCGCGAAACCATTTTTCAGTCCAGTTCAATTAGGGGCGCGGTCACACTCTTTACTTACAGGTTCCATTTATATATTTTCATTTTTTCCCAATGCGTTCTACTGCCCGTTCGGGATGTACGCGTCTTAATTACACCAATAGGTCAAGGATTAGTGAGGAAGAATTCAGAGGACGTGTGCAGGGATTGAACCAAAGACTTTTAGGTCAGCAGCAAAGGGTTGTACCCCTATTTCTAGAGTCCGGTTATTATAAATAGTAATGACTGAAAAATTACTTCAAAAGTTGATTATTAGTTTACATTTTATATTAATAACATTGAAAATGTGTATAGAGTAACATTAAAATCGATGATGGATTAAATAGTTAAGCTATTATATTTTTTAATTACGGTAGTAGCCGCATCTAGATATCCTATTTTTCAATTTAAAGGAAATTAAAACTAATGCTAAACATATGTGAAGGGCAATTTTTTGTTTAAAGAAACACCACTTAAAAATCTAACATTGCACGTTTAGAGGTATTTTTTCGTAATTTTATTTTAGTTAAATGTACAAGAAAAAAATCCATATTCAAGAAACATTTTAGAATTGTCTAAATTTGCTTTTATTTTGTTGATTCGGTTTATATGTGTTGTTCAATCCCGATGATAATATCATGGATACAGTACAAATTTAATAATTTCAGCTTGCGCTAAAAAATTGTTCAAGCTGAAGTTTTTCTGATAAACGATATAATAAAACCCGCATCGGTGGCCGCATGGTGTAAGGCGCTACTCTTTCAATAGATTAGACTGCTGATGACTAGGAAATCGAGGTACTGAGTTTTTTTTCCAAAATTGTTCTCCACTCTCTCTCCAAGTAAATTTGAGTACACTTCCTATAAATATTACCTTCCTCATCCCTAAAACCACCAGCGTTATTAGTACATAAGCATCTAACCTGCACGGGTAGTGAGATGCAGTGCTAAAAAATATAGGATAGAGCAACCAACGGAACCATTTTTTTCCCCCATACGAGCTTAATAATGTTATCCTAATCTCATATCCTCCATCTTGCGACCCCCCAGAAGGCTGTTTTGTACCCCGCTCCCCGCTCATAGATTGCACCCTTCAATTACAGAACCGTTACTATAGGGGAGACATAAGCGTGTCCCCCAGCGTTAACATAGTTAGAATCACGTTATGTCAGATTATTAGATGGGTGTTCACCAACTGCCATGAATTCATGTCCACACCATTTCTATTTTATACCAACTCGTGTAAACAGTTAGAATTATGAAAATAGCTTCAGAAAACGAGTATGAATTAATATTTTATAAAATCAGAGGAAGTCTATTTCATAATACGTTCATCAAAAAACTAAGGAAACTTTTTTTTTCTATTCAATTTGTTTTGGATTAATTTGTATTTAATAAAAAATAAATGGTACGGGGAATCGCACAGACTTTCTCTTTTATCTTGAAATAGATACATTTCCTAAAAAATTAGTAAGCTTTGTGAAACGAAATAATATACATTGTTGAAGAAACAGTCCGCCAAAGAGCATTAATGAAATAAAATAGACTGTTACAGAAACACTGAGAAAAAAATAAACCTCTATTGTCTACCAATGAGCATTACAATCAATTCTATACATCAAGATGCTCCATAAAAATATGCTTATAGCTCAGAAACTATTGGTTTTATAAAATATATATTTCAAACTAAAATATTTTTATTTTTAATAGTAGGCCTATTCCTACTTTACAATGGTCAGTTATTTTTTATCTCAAATAGTTGCAGATATATGAACAAAAGTGGATAAAGTTCTTCCTGCTTCTTTAAAATGCCCTTAAAGTCATTTACTTGAGAAAACGAGACTTGCCATTTTGTTTGTATTGTTAAACAATAATTTATTAAAAATATATATAAAATTTGAATTCAAGACATTTCCCATAAAGAGTTTTGGGGGGCTATATTGACTTGAATAGTTATGTTCTTCCCTTTTAATATTTTTTTAAACTATATCTACTCCCAAGCACTACAAAGCATGGATTTATGTGTTTTTGGAAACTATAGAAAAATGTTAATGACTTTTTTTTTAATGTATCTTGAGGATTTTTAAAATATAAACTCCCTTGATTTGATGGCTAAAATATAATATTGGATATAAAATGGTTGCTTTTGTATAAACATGCATTTTATTTTTTACTCAATCCTTACAATTAAGCTCGTCTTTCTTAGCGAAAGCAATGTTGACCTGCGAAGAACTCTAACACCCCGCTGAGAATCTCATCTTGAACCATCATTCCCCCGCCTACATCCTCCCTTATTCAACAACCCTTAGTCATGTCGTAGGTCGGGGTGAATACATGTGGTACCTTACACAACACAACATATCAACAGCGATGCCCTAAAAAAAATTCCCTTGGCCTTCAAATAAGACAAAAATAAAAATTGGTTTAAGAAATGTCCTGTTCGGGGCCTTATTGTCCTCTAAATTAATATTAAGTGATCAATAAACACATGCCTCATTTTGAACTCCTATGTATATTGAATCTAAACAGTTTGTGGTGTACGTAGTTTCGAAACTTCGAGATGATTTAAAAAAATATCAGCTTCGACTTTGTTTTTAACAAAAAAAAACTGCTTCAGCAATGAAAATATTGACAGCAACATTTTTCAATTAATGTTTAATTGCTGCCATTCTGAACTGTTGTGTACATTAAAAATTTACATTCGTGTGGAAAATTTTTAAAGTAAATTAATTTAAATGTTGTGGTATTAACTGGATTTATCAGCTAAGAAAAAAATAATAGTGCAATAAAACCTTTTCAAAGGGATTTTAGTGAATAAGTTGTATAAATAAGCACAGTTTTATATTTTCAAGAATAAAACACCTAGAAAAAAATATTCGAACTTCAATTTGGCATCGAAAATATTGATTTCACATAGGCTATTCGATTCTGGTTCGCTTCGAATTGAAAAAGAGTGTTTCCCAAACCCTTATAAGATATTCTGTGAAGATGCATTATGGTGAAATGTTTAAAATATTTTGTCTTGGATCATTACTAAAAAAAGTATTGAGTGTGTTAATCAACTACGACCCCATTTTGGTAGTCACATTGTCTAAGGCGTCACACTCGCAACAGGCTGGATTGCTGAAGACGAGGGATTGGGGTTCTAATCCCGATTCGGAGTACCGAGAGTGATTTTTTTCTAAATGGTTTCACACTCTCCTTCCATACAAATTCGAGTATATTCCCTCAAAATTCTGTCTTCCTCATCCCTACAACATTATTGTGGTTAGTATAATACCTGCTTCGGTGATCACATTGTATAAGGCGTTACTCTCGCAATAGACTTGACTGCCGATGACGGGGAGATCAGGGTTCAATCCTGGTCGGGTGTACCGAGGGTGGTTTTTCCTAAATGGTTTTCCACTCTCTTTCCACGTAAATGCCTCTAAATTCAACCTTCTTCATCTCTAACGAATTATCGTAATTAGTATGTATGCGTATAGCCCGAACGGGTAGTAAGTATTATTACTAGCACCGCGTCTTACTACCCGTTCGGGCTATACGCACTTACGCTAATGTGTAATGGTAGGGTGATTGTGAGAGGAAATGGAGGACCTACAGTTTAACGTGGAATCCGAACCACGGTGGAGGCCTGTTATCCCTCACATTCACAAGATGTCTTGTCAGAGGTGAAGGAAGGGTTTGGTAATCAGATAAATCTGTGCCGGGACCGACGATTGAACCCCGGCCGCCAGCACAGAAGTCTGACAACTTACCCCTAGACCGCCAGGTCACCAAATTTGAAGTTGATATTTTACCTTGGGTATCAAGTAAGACAGAAAACAAATTAATACTATCTCCAATCGTACATAATAGTCATGAAAAATTACCATTGTTCACACGATTTAAGATGTCAGTCTCGCATTCGATGTACACATTTTAAAATACGCGTCCCAGGTGCTCGATCGATTGATTAGAATTATTACTTTAAATCATTTGAGATGATCTATTACACGGAAAATTTGTTTATTGGCCACCATATTGAAACGGATAACCAGATTGAAAACTAATGTTTACTCCATTTACTTTGGAAGGTATCAGTCTTACCGTGAAGGAATACACTATGGCTCTATCTTGTGAACTATACCATAGTGTAATAATGCAAGCCAAGCGAGCTTCCTTACAGGATATAAGAAGGATATATACGTTGTTTGGCCAAATTTCCACGCATTTGACAATTATCACGTAACAAACATACAGATGAAAACTATACCCCCCCCCCCTTTTTTTAATACGGCATCTTACTACTTGTTCGGGTTAGACGCATATATAGGGTAGGAATGAGTAACAAAGAATTAAGATAAAATTTACACGCATTTACGCGGAGAGAAATTGTGAAACCATTTAGTAAAAACCAACCACCTCAGTACATCCAACCTAAACTCGAATCTCGGCCTCTCTGTCACCTACAAACTGGAAAACAAGGTTGATGCCTTATCCAGCAAGGCCACCGGGGTGGTCAACATCACTTTTCCCAACGTAAACTACATCATTACACTGGAAGGCGTTGTAGTTTTTAAAATCCATCAAATTAAAAATTAAAATAGGGCTCATCTTTGAATTGAACCCTATATTTTCAGTATGTAACACAGATATACAATCCATGTGGCCAATTATGTCAAGTTTTTAGTTATGTTGGCACTATTTATTACAGGCTATAGCTGCCACGCATGGAATTTATTTCACCTAGCGACTAATAATTCCATCTAAAATATACAAACAAACCGGTATTTCAGTAAGTCTTAGAAATAGGTTATTAAAAAAAAGTTCACATGATTCTAAGCTGAGGTTTTTTATTTGTTTTGTATTTATTATTATTATTATCATTATTATCATCATCATCATCATTTAGAAAGCAAGTATCGGGACTTGGAGAGCAGAATCATGCCACACAGTACATAATATGGCAATTGGTGAGAACCCACCGTAAATCTTCAGGTTGAACTTGAAGTGGAAATACTTGTTGCTCAATGATCTCCTTACACGTGGGGAAAGATGGGTGACAGTACAATCTGTTTCATAGCTCTGTAGACCCAACAAGATGGGCGAAAATACAATATGTTACATAGCTCTGTAGACCCAACAAGATGGGCGAAAGTACAATATGTTACATAGTTCTGTAGCCCCAACAAGATGGGCGAAAGTTCAATGTGATACATAGCTTTGTAGGCTCAATAAGATGGGCGACGCTATAATCTGTTTTATAGGTCTATAGACCCAAAAATATGGGTGAAAGTACAATATGTTACATATCTTTGTAGGCTCAATAAGATGGGTGACGATATAATCTGTTTTATAGGTCTATAGACCCAACAATATGAGTGAAAGTTAAATGTGTTACATAGCTCTGTAGGCCCAACAATATGGGTGAAAGTACAATATGTTACATAGTTCTGCAGCCCCAACAAGATGGGCGAAAGTTCAATATATTACATAGCTCTGTAGCCCCAAAAAGATGGGCGAAATTACAATATGTTACATAGCTATGTTTAGCCAGCTAAACCTTTGAGGACTGCCATGGACATATATTAACAAATCCCACTTATTATATCATCACATGACTTACAAACTAACTTAATTCTAAAACAAACTAACAATCCATCTCCCGGCTATTTATTCAACACTGTGAAAGTGGAAACTCCAATTTCACCAACAACAAAATTTTCTATCAATGCTTGGACTATATCCCGATATCCTTAGTTAACTCGCACACTAGCTAAGTTTTCGGACTATGTGACAGTTCTAATACCTGGACGTTATAAGCCTCGTCATAGTGAAGGTAGTTAATGTAGAGGCAGCTTAAGGCAATCTGGTAAAGCTTGTTAACAGTTTTTGTTCGTATCACTTCTAAAAGCATATTTAGCCTGGAAGGTAACAAAGTTATATCTTTACTGGTGACCTGGCGGTCTAGGGGTAAGGTGTCAGACTTCTGTGCTTGCGGCCGGGGTTCAATCCTCTGTCCCGGCACAGATTTATCTGATTACCAAACCCTTCCTTCACCTCTGACAAGACATCTTGTGAATGTGGGGAATGCCGGGCCTCCACCGTGGTTCGGATTCCACGTTAAACTGTAGGTCCTCCATTTCATCTCACAATCACCCTACCATTACACATTAGCGTAAGTGCGTTTAACCCGAACGGGTAGTAAGACGCGGTGCTAATAATAATATAGCTTGACGGATTACACTATGGAGTAGCTTATAAGATAGGGCTATAGTGTAATGAGTCAAGGTAAGACTATAAAATCTCAGGGTGTAAGATTCCTCTAAGGATCAAAAGGTGTCAGCGAGGTCGATATTTTATTGAACTCGAGTGTACTTACACGAACGATAATAATATGCTAAGCAAGGTGGGATGCTGATTTCCCAACACTAGGAAACCGGGCTAGTGTAGTCCGCTGCGGCCATTGACTGATATATACCGCAAGTCTATGTATCCTACATGCTCTAACCTCGATCAAATATACTGGGAGCTTGTTTTGTCAGTGTGTGTGCGAGCAAATGGAATGCGCACCAGTGTGTGTGTGTGTGTGTGTGTGTGTGCGTGCACGCACTTGCGTCACATTTTTTTACATATCCCTCCTCTCGTCTGGAAAAGGTCAAACTAGTCAATTAAGAACTAGTTGTTGTTGAAGCTAAATTGTTACTGAGGACACAACTAAACCTGATAGTACTGGTTGCGTCTTTTTGTATTTTTATCTACATAAGAGCGACGATAGCTCACAGGCAGAATACGATTTGCTGGTCGGCGCCCGTTTCAGGATGGTTTAGAACTTCCGTCTTTTTTTCGGGGCTCAAGAAGTCGCTGCGAGCGCTCTCTGAACTATTTAGATTTTACTAAGCATCTACTCGCCTCAGTGTGGACGCGGACTAAATGTCACGCTAATTTACTTTAGCTTGATTGTGGCGCGAAGGTCGAGGCTCGAATCTCGGCCAGGAGCAGGGTGCACTGAGGGTGATTTTTATTTCAGAATGCCACCCCCTCTCTATATATGTATATATATACACACATATATACAGAACTGCGAGTACACCTATCATAAGATTATATATATATATTTTTAAAGATGCACATAGTCTTGATGGATTATAAGACGTTATGGAATAAAAAAAACTACTCACTAACTGCAGGAAGAGCTATCTTAGCGCCATTGTGTTTGACTGGCGGGCTTGATTAGATTATTATTATTTCATACCCGAGCTTTGATCAAAAAGAATTAT
Organism: Timema shepardi; assembly: GCA_902151425.1. Taxonomy (NCBI): domain Eukaryota; kingdom Metazoa; phylum Arthropoda; class Insecta; order Phasmatodea; family Timematidae; genus Timema; species Timema shepardi. The sequence continues at coordinate 296,589 of CABFVX010000200.1, read as the reverse complement.
GAACTCATTCCCAACAACCAAACCTTTCCACACACACACATGAAATTGGTTTTCCATCCTTTATCGAGGTGAATACTGGGTAGTTCTCTCTCGATTACCTTTTTAATTAAATTAAGCTTGTTTTCATGCGTGTACAGCAACTTACTACCCGCACTGACTGTCCACATATTTACAATAATGGAATAGGGAAGAGTGCTAAGCGGCGCCATCACCTAAACCAGGGATTTAAGTGGCACGCCGACATGTCCAAAATTAACATTAAATGGAACTTTTTCCCAACGCCGTATAATTTTTTAAAGTAAATAATATTTCGACAGCCATGTCGTTCAATATCATGTCATAATGAACTTTGTGGAGTCAACGATTAGAAATAGACTTAACTCTCACTTAAGTATATCTTGTGTTCTGTAAAAGACAAGTTATGAACTGAACATTATATCTTGGCTAGCAAAATAGAACATGTTGTTTCAAACTAATATTGTATTTTTATATAAAAAATATTATATAATATTATTTGCAAATATCAGAAAATAAATATCAATATAAATAAGTAAATATTATAAATAATAGCTATCCCCTACCAACGCTACCCTTTTAACCGTACATGCAAAGAAGAAACAAAGTTTAGTTCTCTAAAATTTCAAAAATTCATATTTTTTATAAAATTGTTATCATTTCGTAAATATCTCGAAATTTGGCGCATTGCTAAAAAATAGTTTTTTATATTTATAGGTATAAGTACACGTGTGTTTTATTTAATCTTCTTATTTCGACAATTGTCTGTTAAGGAAATATGTTTAATATGTTTGCACTTATAAAATATCACTGGTATTTAAAAATAAAGTTCTTCAACATAAATATCTAAAAAATAACTCAAAAATGTTTAAATATTACTAAAAGGTAACATCAACCAAAAAATATAACCTAAAAATCCAAAATTAAAATAAATACCAAAGAATGACACACAAAAAAAGTTACCACAACCATTGAATCATGAACAGAATGTATGTGCACATTTGATGTATCATAACAATTTATGACACGTGATTAAAATCCAGGCCCTGATCATGAGCATCGCAGAATTTTACCGGGACTTCTCTTTATTCAAAAAGGCATGCTCAATGCCGTATACGCATGACACAAGATTAAAGACCTCGTAAGATTACCATAATATGTTAGGATGGAGGGTGGTGAGAGAAAAGGCCAGTGTTTTTGCAGGTTTTTTTGCCAAAACTTCTTTTGGCTAAAATAAATAAAATATTTTTTTTATTACAAACATATAATTTACTTTTCTTCACATGTTGATATCAACAGTTGTTGAATATATCTCATGAGTATAGAGATATTATCTAGAAAACTTTTTAAATCAAGATAAAAAGGCGTCACTAAATTATCGGACACCCTTGACAGATATTCAACAACTGTTGAAGTCACCATGTAAAGAAAAATAAATTCCAAATTTATATTGGGGAATTATTTGATTTATTTAGCCCGAAAAAATGTTTTGATATAAAAACGGCAAAACCACTTGATTTTTCTCACATCCCCTTCCATCCCACCTTAACGTTCTCGAACTTCAATCAGGACCATCATACAATATCAAATGTTGTCCTTTGAACATTCAATGATGTTTCGTTTACACCAGGGACCGAATTTTAATGACGTCATCTTTTTTAATTTGTTATTTATTTATTTATTTATTTAGCATCCCGTCTTACGCCTAAGTACTAATTACGCTAATTGGTTAGGAAATTGGAAGGTTGAATTTAGAGGAAGTGAGCCCGCACTTGCGTAGAAGAGAGAGAAGGTGGGTGGGGGTGGCAAACCATTAAAAAAAATTACCCCCAGTTCACCCGACCGATAATCGAGCCTCAATCTCCCCGTACTCAGTAGTCTAGCTCAACACAAAACCAGCGTGTTAGCTAACTATGCTACCGAGCCAGGTTTTTACTTTGTTGGTCACAGACAATGCTCATTAGTACATAAACTCTGTTCATGATCCCTGGTCACAGAAATGTACATTTTATAGCTTATATTTGGTTGTTTTTTTGTCACCATGGAATTTTAAATAGTATTTTCTTGGTTTGTGTCATTTTTTAAGCATTTTAAAGACCTTTCTAGTCATTTTAAAATAATTTCAAGGCATTAATGTTGAATAATTTTTTTTAAATACTATCGATATTCTATAAAGGTATAAATTTGTTCAACAAATAGTTGTCGGAATAATAAGATAATGTAACCAATAAACTTAGTATCCTCCTAGCTTGTATGGTTAAAAATACACATTCCTGGTGAGACACTGCTACTAGGTTGGATAGAGGGTAGCTATTAATTCTGAAGCAGATATTTGTAAATCAATATTATATTCAGCAGACTGCAGGAATTTAGTTGTTAGAGGATTTTCGTTGCGATGTATTTTTTAGTTCACAATTTTGTAAAATGCATGTTTGATTTAGTCGTATGACTTTATAATGAGGTTTGGTTAATAATTTTAGGTCGATTTAAAAAAATAGTTTTTATGTCAATACGAATACTATCACCTATAATTAAATTTATAAAAACAACAAACAAAAAAAGCGTTGCCTAACTTGCATAGCAATTTCTTACAACGGCTGGGTGTGTGTGGAATGCCTCCGCTTCCCTTTCTAGACTGCTAACATCATTGTAGAACTATTTTCAAAGGCTATTGTGAAAGGTAGACAACATTCATTTCCTTTCGGCCTACCGTGATGTAATCACATTTATTTCACTGTACCGAAAGTTTTTAATACTAATTATAAAAGTTGGTGCTTAAGCCGCCATGTTATAACTCCGTTCCGGCACGCGTGGAGAACGTGTAGACATTTCCTGTACCGGACTTAAAAATAACCGTTGCCATGGAAACGTTTCATATTTAATTGGATCTTAAACTAAGCCTAAGGATGCTGAAGTGGAGTTCGTGGCAGAGGAAAAAAAAAACAATTTTGTAATTAAAACCAGTATAACCATGGTACAAACCCACATGTTTATGATTTGTTTAATATAATTATATATATGTATATATATATATATATAGTATAATTTACTAAAACAAAATGCTACCCGCCTTGGTGGCCTTATGGTCTAAGATGCTACTCTCGCAATTGACTAAACATCCGATGACGGGGAGATCGTGGTTAAATTCCGGTTGGGTGTATTGATAATGGTTTTTCCTAAATGGTTTCCCACTTTCTCTTTCTCCACGCAAATGCGTGATACACTTAATCTAAATCCAACCTTCATCATCTCTAACCCACTAACTAAATTATTACATAAGCATATAAGCCGAACGGGTAGTATTACGCGGTGATAAAAAAAATAGTTTGTACTATCGGAAACCGCTATAAAAGTTACATAGTCTACGTCAGGTAATGTTTTCTGCGGCTGTCACTTTTGAAAGATATTATCAAAGCCTGTAAAACAATAATATAATGTTATCAATGTTGGCCTCTAAAAATGTTCTTGCATTTTATAAAAGTTTCCTCCCGCAAGAACTGCTACACCTAACTTAAGAGAACGGGATGAGAAGGGTGAATTGTAACTAAATTGTAAAATCATTCACATGGATAGAGCATGGGTATGTGAGCACGTGGGCTAAGGCGTCAACTTAGTTTGATCTGGTTTGTCCGTGATGGCAAGATCGTGGTTCAAATCCCGGCTGGGTCTACTGAGGTTTATCCTAAATATTTCCCATGGGATAGTAAAACATTGTGGGGAAAACAATACATTACGCTTTACTTCATAATTGGCCTCTACCTTGGACTTGTACGTTTAGGTGAGTTGTTTCATATCTATTCCACGTCGCGGTCTCCCTGGAGCCAACGATAATTCCCCTCCCCTTATATAATCTTCCCCACATCACGAGGGGGAATTAAAACTCCACGCACACATTTTGATATATTTCGTAATAATAAAGTAAAAAAATAATGTTTTAAGGAGTCAGTATAAATAAGGTTGGCGGTGCTATTTTTTGACAGTCAGTTTTCAAATGTCAGGATTAACGTAAGATAGTTTCAAATTGTATGTCTGGCTAAAAACTAGGTCTGTTTTCATATTTGTTGTTAATATACACTGCTGAGAACGTTTTATCACACAGGTAGTAAGGACACACTGTGGGAGCATACATCCTGAATCCCAACAAGCGTATCGAAGTCAATAAAATCTTCAAGGTCGAATCGCAAGACAATTAAATAAGTTGGTCTACTTCAATTGATGATTTACGGACCTCCATAAAACTCTTCATGGACCCGAGGTTGGGAATCACTGGTTTAGGTGATTGCGCCGCTCGGTGCAACGAGTGGATAGTTTTTCACTCTCTCCCCACACAAATGCGGGTGCACTTCCTTTAAATATAACCTTCCTAATCCCTTAGACCATCATCGTAATTAGCTTATAGCCCGAATGGGTGGTAAGACGTGGTGCTAAAGAAATAAATATGTTGTTCCAAATTTATTTAATAACTATAGAACTGTGCCAATGGTCACGTGGTCTAAATTTCAAGACCGTTGCTTCTGATTGACTGATGACGGAGAGGTCTGGGGTCGAATCCCAGCCGGATGTATTAAGAGTGATTTTTTCATAAATTTCTTCCCATTCTTCATCCACACAAATTAAAATAAATTCCCTCTAAAATCATATCTTTCACATCCCTACCACATGAGAGTAATTAACATATTATATGTGTATACCCTAACGGGTGAGACGTGATGAAAACCATATAGATTATAAAGCACATAGGTGTATGCGTGCATGAGTGCCTTAACTCCAAGATCAAGAGACCTGAATAGCTGAAACGTTGGCATTCCGGAAGGGGAAGGATGTATATGATACATTTTGTGATTTTCTTTGTGAGTCCCAAATTTAATTTTAGCCCAAATATAATAAGTTAAAACGAATAAACTATGAGCGATTTAACAGATTTATTATGAAAAACAGTTTTTAAAACATTCCTTTTTTTTGTTCTGGTCAAACCATTAAATATTTATTTTAAGGAGCAAAGTTCGAAAAACTAAAAATAATTTTAAAAAAACCAAGAAATTCAAGATTAAACTCTTAAAATCCGTCCCTGTATTTCTTAAAACCATTTATTTGTATAAGAATTTAAGGGAATATAATTCTATTTCATGGATGGCGACTTTGCATATTTTTACTTGCATTATTAAGGTACTAAACTATAATTATTTTTGATCAAGGTATTAATTTTTTATGTGGCTCTTTCAATATTCAAAATTCCTCAATATAACCCTTGTGATCAAACGATTTTTACAAGCCTGGTCTAGACAAAGATAAACAAGTGGATATAATCAATAAAACAAGTTTTGTTGTCACCTCAATTAATGGAGGGGACATCCATACCTTCTATTTTTCCTACAAGCCCTTTGACTGGTTTGCGTGCTTTTCTAGATTTAAAAAAATCTGCTCTTTTTATTTGAGTTTTCTTTAATTCTTTATGTGCTCTTCGTTGTTTTTGTCCTTCACAAACTCTTTACTTTTCATTTATTCAACTCATTTTCCCTACAGCATAATCCATTTTACTCTAGTAACATTTTACTATAGCTTACTATATAATAATATCCCAAATATTATATATCTAATTATTTTCTCTTTTACATATTATTTCATTTGTTAGGTGACCTGGTGTTTTAGAGGTAAAGTGTCAGACTTCTGTGCTGAGGGTCCGGGGTTCAATCCCTGGTCCCGTCACATATTTATCTGATTGCCAAACCCTTCACCTCTGACAAGACATGTATTAATCACAACTTGTGAATGTGGGGAATGCCAGACCTCCGCCGTGGTTCGGATCTCACGTTAACTGTAGGTCCTCCATTTCATTTCACAATCACCCTACCATTACACATTAGCGTAAGTGCGTGTAACCCGAACGGGTATTAAGATGCAGTGCTAATTTTTAAAAATCAGGATTACATATTTTTAATCACTTATCACAGCTAAGCACAATGTGCTTGTCAGCTGGTGCGTCACCATAAATGTCATACATACATGTAATAGTGTAAATATATAATAATTACATTTGATTCCTTTAAGTCTATTCTTACAACTAAACTAATTCTAATACTTAATTTAGTTTCTTAAATTTATTATATTTTATTTAATATTCGAAAACCAGTCTCGAGTTCATTTCACAGCTTATTTGTCATACTAGTCACTCTAGTATTATTATTTCATTAAGTCTTTGAGACAATTAGCCATTTTTATTTTTTTATTTTAACGTTTGATATTTTATCTATTCCCAAAAGGGTATCCGGTATCATGTTAAAAAGGGTTGGTATTATTATTTTCACGTGTTGTTTTCCGTATTTATGTATGTGTAAAGGTATTTTGTACTGTCGTGTTCTAGTATTGGGACTAGGAGCCTGTCTCACTTTATATGTTTCTGAGTAGTAGTACTGAATTATTATTTTATAGTTATACATGATTTTTACTGTCAATTATTTCCACTCCTTATTCATGACTTTGGTACTATTGTTGTTTTCACTCATTATTTTAAGAACTTTAATCTGAATATTTATTAATTGATTTAAATATAGATCACTTGTCCTTCCCCAGGAACTAATACCATAATACTAGATGTGATTCTATTAGCGCATGATATACTATTTTTAGAATATCAAATATAACAAATTGTTTTAGTATACATATATTAACCATTCCCACTCTTAGTTTCCTGCTCATTATGTCTATTGGAGTATTCCATTTTATATGAGAATCAATCTTTAGCCCAAGATAATTATATGTCTCAACTTGAGTAAATGTTAAACAACTACACGGTTTTATATAATGTAAACAATCTAAGCAATGACCTTTTATATCTAATTCATACATTATTTCATGCGGTAGTCTGATATGCATTTTTTGCGTTTTTTTAATGTCGATTATTAATTTATTATCGTGAGTCCAGTTTTGTATCCTATTAAAGTCTTCCTGCAGCATTTGTTTAGTTCTATCTACATTTTTGTGCACCGCATACAGCATTGTGTCGTCAGCATACATAAGTATACCGCAGTTCTGTGTACAGTGTGACCTTGTTCTGGTATAGATTGAGTATAGTATTGCCCAAAGAATAGAGCCTTGTGGTACTCCAATATTTATACCCAATTCTTCACTTTCTATATTATTTATTCTATTATTTTCATATTTGTTAAGTAGTCGCTAAAACATTCATAGATACTACTTCTGATACCAATTTTATAAAGGGATTCTAGTAAAATATCTTTATCAAACGTATTAAATGCTTTTGACATGTCTATAAATGCTATAGCTATGTGTTTGTTTTCGTTTAATTTCTCTAGCATTTGATTAGTAAAAGCGTTTAAAAGTATTTCCGTACCTTTGTTTTTTTGATCCGTATTGTCTTTCGTCAATTATTTTATATTTATCTAAATAATTTATCAAGTAGTTGGCAATGTATCTTTCCATTATTTTGTCTAAAACTGGTAGAATTGCTATAGGCCTGTAATTTCTATAATCTAAGTGCTTCCCTTTTTTTAAATATAAATTGGTCTAATAATTGTGATTTTAAGTTTTTACGGCATTACACCTTGTTGTATACTTAAATTAAAGAGTTTTATTATCAATGGGGCAATTTGGCTGTTGATAGTTTTCAAGTCTTTAATTATGATTTTATTTATTCCCTGGCTTTTATTTATATCTAATTTATCAATAATGTATTTTATTTTGGAACATGTAGCCCTTGGTATAAACATACTTTGAATTTGGTAATCGTTTTGTCTAGTTGCATATTGCAAGCATGTTGTAGTTGCGTGACTTGGTTTTTGAATATTTCACAAAAATTATTTGCAATATTTTCAATTTTCTCAATTTTGCCTAAATGTGTATTTATTACTTCATCAATTGTCATTTTACTTTTTATACCCAAAATCTTATCTATTTTAAATACTATTTTTTTTCTTTCATAACTATATCTCTTTAGACAGAAGTCACTCACACATACTTTACCACACCTTATCTCAGTCGGTTGCGTGTGTGTCTACTGAGCTATGGCTCCCGGGGTTCGATTCCTAGTACGGCCGAAAAATGTGGATTTCCTCTTTGACAATGAAGAATTGACGGCCGTGGGGATGGGTGTTGTATTATTTCTAGATTTAAGTTAGTTTATAGCTCGTGTGCTGATATAATCAGTCGGTGTAGAAAGTATACGTCAAATACCTAAAATATATGAAAAACTCAACATACTCTTAATTCCCTCTTATACACTATTTCTCTCTAACCCTTTCCATCTCTCTCTCCCCCTTTATCCTTCCACTTTACCCTTGTACACTTTTTCACCTCCATTCTAATATTCTACTATCAGGGCTCATCCATAAACCACGTAACTCTGTTGAAACGGGGGAAGGAGGGAGCTCTGTTGTCTACATGAGGGGGGGGGAGTAAGGGGGTAGCTACATTACAATGTTACGTAACACACATATTATACTTAAATTATAATGTTGAATTAATAATAATAATAATATATTTTACAAATTTTTCTAGTTGATAAACATATTTATAGATAACTTCCCGATTCTGATTAGAATTATATCTGAATACCTCTTTTAGTTTCACTTATAGATAACTTCCTATTCTGATTAGAATTATATCCGAGTACCTCTTTTAGTTTCACTCATAGATAACTTCCTATTCTGATTAGAATTATATCTGAGTACCTCTTTTAGTTTCACTCATAGATAACTTCCTATTCTGATTAGAATTATATCTGAGTGCCTCTTTTAGTTTCACTTATAGATAACTTCCTATTCTGATTAGAATTATATCTGAGTACCTCTTTTAGTTTCACTCATAGATAACTTCCTATTCTGATTAGAATTATATCTGAATACCTCTTTTAGTTTCACTTATAGATAACTTCCTATTCTGATTAGAATTATATCTGAGTGCCTCTTTTAGTTTCACAAAAGCTTCCCTATGAAATAATGACATTCAGACTTGATGTGAAAAGCTACGTAACACAGGTTGAAGGGGTAGGCTAAATGTCTACTTGGTTACACAGGGGTGGGAGGGTAAAAAAAAATTAAGATAAAAGCGTTACGTGGTTTATGGATGACTCCTTACTTTATTTCCATTCTTATTTTATACCTCATTATGTTTTATTCCTTGTCAAATCGCTCTGGCGCTTTATATCTATTCTTGAGACCTCTCGCTTCTCTATAGAGAGTTCTTATAAGGGCGGCTTGGAGAGAATGTAATTTATATTTCATCAGTTCTTTGCAGCATCGATTGCACCGACCTTGTGCACATGCGCAGTGGAAACAGAAGTGGTATGACCCGAGAAGTTAGGTAACACCATGACATGAGACATTTTACAGCAATGAAACCTTTGCTTAGACCTCTTGGAAAAGGGCGGATAGTTGTCTACAAGAAATTGTAATAGTTTTGTGTTCCTAGGCTCACCCTCAAACCTAAATAGGAAATATATTCTACATTCATAAATTTGTATTTTGAACCAAATCTAATGCAGCCACATTTTTTTTTTTGTAAAACTGACCAACTACGCAACATATTAAGGATCTTAGAACTTAGAGAATTTAATACTCCTTATCTATATTTTCTCTTCATATAATATGAATATGTATATTTTTATATATCATATATTAAAATTATTATTATTAGGTGTTCTGTCTTACGACAGGTCCATTCATTTTGTCAGTGAACTTAGACCTCCAATGCTCCCTGTCCTCTGTCTCCTCCTTTGGCGCCCAGAATTTTCTCCTTTCCTTCACGTCATCTAGTATCTGAATCATCCTTCTTCCAAAGCTCTTCTTTCCCTCAACCTTTCCTTCTATGACAAAGTGTCCGATCCATTTTGCTTTGAGCCAAAGAATCACTTCCGAAATGGTTCTCTTTTCACCCATATAAATATAAAGTACTTATTATTACCTAAATTGTATATAGACTTATACTTATTGCATGTAACATTTAGGTAAGAATAAGTGTGTTTTTTTAAAAATTAAAGTATCAGTGCTACGCGTCCTACCTCTCGATTGGAGTGGTCTCAAATAATTTATTCCTCTAATGCAAAATATCACAAACAATTATTTCATTTAATCTTTTCGGAGCAGACTTTAATAGTGATTGTTGAATGAAAAATATAAACTTAGAAGTAATGCTTCAATTCGAAAATGAGTTAGGGAGTTAAAACATGTATAAAGAATTTCTTCTGCCTCTAGTTCCTAAATTTAATTCACTCGTCTCATAATACTCACAAAGGTTTTTTTTCTCCCTTCTAGTTTAAACGGTGTACGCTTGTGGAACGAGCAGATCTCATTCGAAAGTAAATTCTTCCCAGTCCACTTAGAATTTGAATATCTCGTCAGTTTAGTTCCTATGTTGCCGGTCCTGCCAATGCGCGATATAGTCCACCTATGATATAATGGAGACCATCTTATTTCTTCCCCTGAGGATAATAAAGTCTCAAGTGAAACAGTTGGCGCGTGCTACTAAGGTGAGGGGGGCTAGGTGGTGTTTTTCAGCAACGCCCTATTTCTTCCAGGAACACCTGCTTTATCAGTAGCGGAGCCAGGGGGAGGGGCACTTCTCTTTCAGACCAGCTAGATTTAGCACCGCGTCTTACTACTTATTCGGGCTACAAGCATATGTACTAATTACGTTAGTGTGTTATGAACGAGGGAGGTCAGATTTAGAGGAAGTGTGCCCGCATTTACGTGGCTGGGGACTGGAAAACCACCCTTAGTACACCCGACTGAGATTCGAATACCGACCTCTTCTTCATCAGCAGTCAAGTTTATTATGCCTTAATCCTTTTGATCACCGAAACGGGTCAGATTTTAAAAAAAAATCTACTTTTCCCCCCTCACGTCTCACTACTTATTTGGACTTAACGCATATTTACCAATTACACTATTGTGGTAGGGATGAGGAAGGTAAATTGTATTATAAATGTATCCGCATTTGATATAAGGTGAGTGGTAAACCACTCTCGGTACATCCAACCAGGACTAGAACCTCGAACTCTTTGTCTCCGACAAATCAAACTAAATGAGCTTAGCCTTACACCACGTATGTACCGACATGGGACTTAGCGACGTTGCCCACTTGGAAATTTCGAAGCTATTTTGTGAAGCTGATTGTATTTTAACTTGACGCACCTAAGTAGTCTAAGCATATCACACTTAGACACCAATATACAGAATAGAAAGAGAGGGAAGAAAATGAGAAGTCCACACGAGAGGGCTCTTGTATGTGTGCTGATAACCCTTTCCATCTTCCTCTGACGAACTTACACAGTCACTTTAATATTTTCGCCTTGAAAACATTGACTTGGTTTTTTAATTTTACCTTTTTATTGTGTCCTATTCTAGACAGATATATAATACCACGGACTTTTATAATCTACATCCTGGCAGGAAAACTCCTACAGGCCATTTTTGTGACCCAGGCAAATAGCATACGTTGTAGAAGATTTATAAGAAATACGTTTACAAAAAACTACTTTAAGACAAAATATATATATATTTTTCTGGCACTGTAGGACTATTTTCAGATTTTTAAATATTTTTTTATGGTTTTTGTTTAAACATTATATCCTTAAAACTCGCTGAGTAAAACACCATCAACATGAGAAATCCTATCTTGACCGGCCGTGACGTCACAGGCAGGCAACGTCCATGCGCGCTAACCAGAGGGAGTTTCTTCGTCTCATTCTTTGTTAGCTGGAGCGGAGTTTAAATGAATGTATGACTCTTTGCTGATCTGGTATGGGAAAGGAATGAAGGCAAGTAAAAACAGTAACATACTAGAAAGGTAGATGAGCACATCTTTTTGATTACGGAAAAATATCGGCTGGACTCTATCTGAATATAGGCTAAATGATTATGTTAATTTTTATGTAAAAATTATTTTAAAAAATTAGTCAAATAGCTTATTCAACATTTGGAAACCAGTGGTCGATCTTTAGCGGATGATATATATGAGAGTATCTCTAATTTAAACTGTCCATCCTACACCGACATAAATTATAAAATCAATTATTTTTAATACGAGATTTTTTTCTACAAAAGGATGTATTAACAACGAGAATAAGCAGCCGGGCCCTATGAGAAGGGGGTGCAGGAGGTACATCTTACCCAGGGCTCTAAAAGGGGCCTTGGAATTTCCTGGGATCTCGGAAAATGTTTGTATGCATTGAAGACTAGAACTCATATTTACACTACTGGTAGGTACCATTACTAAATTGTTAGTATGGGTATAATATTTTTTGTCTAATTATTATTATTATTATTAGCACCACGTCTTACTACCCATTCGGGTTATACGCACTTACGATAATGTGTAATGGTAGGGTGATTGTGAGATGAAATGGAGGATCTACAGTTTAACGTGGAATCCGAACCACGGTGGAGGCCTGGCATTCCTCACATTCACAAGATGTCTTGTCAGAGTTTTGTCTAATTGTTTTTTTATATATATACACAAGTTTTTTTTTGTCTTACTTCTTTTCAGACAGGATATTTTTCTTCTTAGAGAGTATTGATAGAAAATGAAGGCGGGGACGATAAAACTTTGTATTCCTTGATAAAATTCCTCTCAGAGGCCTTGTAAACACCGCACTCGGTGCATCTGATCGGAATTGATTTTTGACAGCCAGATTCTCAGTCGGCTACTTTTGCATCCTATGGCCTTTTATATGTACAGAAAATACTGTTACATAAGCTGTTAAATAAACTATCTCACTTCGTCTCAAACAAATTCTCGGTGAAAATTTGTGATGCTGTTACAGTGGTCTTTCTCATAAAGTATTATTAACATAGCCCAACCCTCTTCGCTGGCCGCATGGTTTAAAGTGTCACTCTTATATTAGTGTCACTCTTATATTAGACTAGACTGACAGTGATTCTATTACTTATTTTCCCTAAATGGTTTTCCAGTTTCCTTTTACGCAAATGCGGGTATACTTACTCTAAATTCAACCTTCTTCATACCTAATCCACTAGCGTAACTAGTAAATATGCTTGTAACTCAAACGGCTTGTAAAACATGTGGCTACAATACGTAATATATCACTAAGAATGACAAAATTAATCAGTCTTGACATTTAACCACCCCTTCCTCCACCCCAATAAGAAATTCAATAAAAATAAAATTTGACTTATTTTTTACTAAAGAAAAAGTTAAGATAATGAATATGCCACTTACTTGAAGTAGAAGAGTATTCGAAAGAACACGCATGTAATTTTGAATCAGATTCAAAGATTTGTTTTTCAGTTCAGAATTAGTAAAACGTTTCTTTTACCGTTCATCCAACCCTGTAAGTATAATTCTACTCTTTTGTAAACCACATAATGAAAAGGTGCAATAATTGCTCAGCCTTTTTCAACCCCAAACAAAACAGATTTTTTGTTTGTTTGTAGCGTTCTCTTTTATTTTAAAAAAAAGGAATTCAAAAAAACCTCTCTCTCTCTCTCTCTTTCACCTTCATGGTCACCCTTGTAAACGCTTCAAGCACGCGTCTCGCCTGCTCGGTAGCTAAATGTAAGATGGGGTAGACCTACCTACAGGGCAGGTTATTGTTGGGGAAGGGGGGGAGTTGGAGAAGAGTGAGGGGGGCTGTGACCCCTCCGGCCCTTCTTTTTACATCCCAAACAAAGAACTACCTGCCATATGTCGGTCTCCTGTCACCAAGTTAAGCAATCTAACAATGAATACTAAAAAAAAAAGGAACATTTTTGAGAGAATATAAGCAAAGAAAACAGAAACTTGAAAAAGAAGCCAAACAAAGTGGTCTAACTATTGGCCTATATAAATTATTGCACACTGCTAAACTTAATCCTCAAACTACCACCTTTTGTCCTATTTTGAGAGAATTGTGGCTCTAAAGGAGAGTGGGAGATGCAGTTTAATATAGCTCAGGTGACCTGGTGGTCTAGGGGTAAGGTGTCGGACTTCTGTGCTGGCGGCCGGGGTTTAATCCTCAGTCACGGCACAGATCTATCTGATTACCAAACCCTTCCTTCACCTCTGACAAGACATATTGTGAATGTGAGGAATGCCAGGCCTCCACCGTGGTTCGGATTCCACGTTAAACTGTAGGTCCTTCACTTCATCTCACAATCACCCTACCATTACACATTATCGTAAGTGCGTATAACCCGAACGGGTAGTAAGACGCGGTGCTGCTAATAATAATAATAATAATGTATTATTATTATTATTAGCACCGCGTCTTACTACCCGTTCGGGTTATACGCACTTACGCTAGGGTGATTGTGAGATGGAATGGAGGACCTACAGTTTAACGTGGGATCCGAACCACGGTGGAGGCCTGGCATTCCCCACATTCACAAGTTGTGATTAATACACGTCTTGTCAGAGGTGAAGGAAGGGTTTGGTAATCAGATAAATCTGTGCCGGGACTGAGGATTGAACCTCGGACCCCAGCACAGAAGTCCGACACCTTACTCCTAGACCACCTGGTAACCCAATTGTATATAGATTATAGATTAAACCTTTTAGTAATAGAAGTTCAAATTATATTATATACCATTGCATATACACATTTACTAGAGCTCATAGAGCGACCATTCAAATGCCTTTAAAAAAATGTGTGATCTAGACAAAACCTGTTTTTTGGTCGTCTTCGTATTCTGTGATTTTAAAGTGACTATTACCCGCCTCGGTGGCGTAGTTGGCTAACGCGCTTGTCGTGTTGAGCTCGACTGCTGAGGACGGGGAGATCGAGGTTATAATCTCGGTTGGGTGAACTGGGGGTGGTTTTTCCAAAATGTTTTTCCACTCTCCACCCACGCAAATGCGGATTCACTTCCTCTAATTCAACCTTCCCAATTCCTAATCCATTAGATTAATTAGTACATAAAGCGTATAACCCGAACGTTTAATAAGACGCGGTGCTAAATATTATTATTATTATTATTATTAAAGTGACTATTCCCGAAAATGTTAAAAAAAAAAGTTGTAATTTTATTTTTCTCTCAAAAACTTTGAGACCCCCTAAAATATATCATATTACAGCATTTTTGTGGGGAATACTAGGCCTCCACCGTGGTTAGGATTCCACGTTAAACTGTAGGTCCTCCATTTCACCTCACAATCGCCCTACCATTACACATTAGCGTAAGCGCGTATAACCCGAACGGGTAGTAAGACGCAGTGATAATAATAATAATAATAATAATAATAATACAGCAGTTTAGAGCTTAAAAAAATGTTTAGAGCATTCTAAGAAAATAACCTTGTGATCGTGAAAATATTGATCACGATATCTTAACGGGAATGTACGTTTTCATAGTGCCGAGCTACAATGGCAGGTGCCTCGAGGGAACTAAGACATTGGTACAACGGACACACGGAACAAAATGGTTCCACAAAAAAAAAGGGGGAGGGGGGGATTTTCGGCAGGAAAATTTCAAGGTCACAAAGATCCCATTACACATTACCTCCTGACTAGTTGTGAGAAGAACCAGCAGCAGGTTTTTAATACAAACAGCACCTGCTTCTAAATAGCACGCGGGATTGAGCTCATTACCTTTTGAACTTGTCCAATAAGAGAGGCCATCGCCACCAGGTTCCCCGCGCTAATTAATGAGGCTTACAACATCTTGTTGAGGAACAAAGTACCAGCAGCGCTAGTGCACAAGTTGCACTGGGATTAATGTGGAGTATTTTATGTCCCGGAGAATAATAAGAGAATCAACAATGCTCACTAAAAAGATAGGAATAAAAGTGAGGGCATAAATCTGGTAGTCGTAAGGAACGATCGTAAGTAGTTGCCAGCTTTAATTAATGAATACAGCCTTGGCTCGTATAAATATGTTTTACGACATCCTTTACTTTATAAGTAGGAGACATACAGATATGAGCAATAAAAACACCGAAATAAAATAAGTTCTAAAAGTAAAAACATCTCTTTGGATAAAAGTATTGGAGTGTTGTTGCTTTGAAAGGGTACAGAACGTTTAAAGTTCGTTTGCTGTTATGTTTTAGTACCTACCAGTGACTTATCACCATTAATTCTAGGACAAAAAAAAAGAGAGACATACCCCAAAATCACTAAATTACCCCTAGTAAAAAGTTAACTGACCGACTTTTCTTGCCAAGTAAAAAAAAAAAATACTAGGTTCGATTCAAGGCTTATAAATTGTTTATTACAATAAGTAAGTATGAGAAAGGTGGTTTTAGATTAAATACATATGTATTATCGTGGAGGGAAGGTGGGAAAACCACAACGATAAGTTATATGTGAAACCAACACGAGATTCGAACCCAAACCTTCCTGTCTCATTGACACTCAGTTTAAAGCGAGACCACCGATATGAAACTTGCTTGGAAGTGTCCGATTACTTTAAAGAATGTTCAAGTTTAAAAATTGAAAATAACGGTCGCCCATACTTGGAGTAATTTTCTTTTAATATATAGAAAAATATTAGTATAAATAAAAAATGGGCCTTTATGAAACTACCATTTGGGACAAGTAGTAGGCTATAAGTCTCATTCAACCAAGAATCAACAATGTGGTTGAGTGAGACCTATACTGCTTGTCCCAAATGGTAGTTCTGTGCAAGGTGAGTAAGTAATATTGACATATTTCATTTAGGCCAATTTTTGACTTAAACGCTTTTTCACAGGCATCAGCTATTTTATTTGTGCGTTAAACAAGTAATTTTAGAAAACAAAAGACTTGTTAGGGTGGTGGTATTTTATTTGGAGTAGTTGAAGACATTCTAGGTGTAGAATATCTATGTTGCATTTTGCAATGACTACTTCGGGGCTACAAAGTTGAAGATACATTATATCTGTGGGTATGCGGACAAAAATGGTTGAATACCCCTGGTTTAGGGGTTCAATGGCTAAAACTTATCCGGTAGGTCGGTATTTGACTTGTTACGGGTGCAATAGTTGGGTTCACGTTTACATTTACCCCATTTAATTTATAAGGGAATGCTGGAGCGTTTTACCTTACCTGACTACTCAAGCGATATCTCCTTAGTGGTTGGATGTCCTACGAAAGATAAAGTTCTTACGCTAGCTATTCTAGAAGATTCGTGTTCGAATCCTGTTTGAGGAATTTAAATATAATATGGAGAAATCTGACGCTTAATTGTACATTGAATAGTGAAACCTAAGGGTTAAAGATATAGCCGCATGAAGTATTATATTCGTGCAATTGAAAGATGACACCTGGACACGGGAATCAAACCCGGCATCCTGAGCTTAGAACGATAAAAGTTTCGTCACGTGCATCCAGACTCAGCCTTAAACTATAAGTGAAGAATGACCCTGAGGGGGGGAGCATTGGCCCTCTAAACTAAGAGTCCTGGGTTCGATTCTTGTGTACAGCTGTCATTTTTTCAAATTTACAAGTACTTTAGCTAAGAAGATAACGAGTGACCACAAATCAGGCAGTCACGAGCGCTAACCATTCAACACGTATCAGGTGATCGAAAAAAAGCAAACACAAATTGATGTAGGCGATTCGACGCAATGGAACTCGAGCTTCCCACGTGTTCGCAGGCAAATCGTGACAAGTGCACGCCCATGTCGCCTGTTCACGTGACTTGATTTTCGCTCTTACAGTCGTAAAGAGCGTCAAAGCAACCATACTTACCGAATATATCTAGCCCGCCCCCCCCTCTCTCACCAGTCCCCCCGCCCTAAAGTGGCAATATTTCAAGAGTACAAAACTGGTTTAGTCGGTTAAAAAAAAGAGTGGTATTTGATTATTTTTTGTTGTACCGGTATTGAATTCAGTTCTCGCAATTAAAGTATATCTTATCCTCAGAAAAATGTTCTTACATTCCGGTTCGGTCCATCAAAGATTTTTGGTACTTTTATAATCAGTATTCGTTGTACTTAGAGCTAACGAATGAGTTGGAGTTCAAGGTGAGGTTCACGCATAATAATAATAATACGTTTCAAGCAACTTGCGTTTTGCTAACCTGTCTCCAATCAGTATACAAAGCAGTAATGTACACTTTTTAGTGTGACTCTTTTCGTACATGGAATATTTTACTTCGTATTGGTGTTTTTTCTACTAAGGTTATAATTACTACGACTTGTTTTTCGAATGTTGTCAAAATACTAATAGACCCTACAAGTTTGGTCGGAAAATCTGTATTCCCCAGTTCTGCTAATTTGTTTTACAAATATAGATTTGAATAGTGGTAAAACTTATCAAAAACCTCTTTCAACTTAATGTAAACTGAAATGTTTGGATCACAAACAAACCAGCCAAATTTCAAGTTTAGTAAAACACCATCTAAAGTCAAAATATTATTATTATTATTATTATTATTATTATTATTATTATTATTATTATTATTAGCACCGCGTCTTACTACCTGTTCGGGTTATACGCACTTACGCTAATGTGTAATGGTAGGGTGATTGTGAGATGAAATGGAAGACCTACAGTTTAACGTGGAATCCGAAAGTCAAAATAAAGCTTAGGGTGGGGATATAAGAAGCGTGAACTAAGTGCAGTGTTTTTGCAATTTTTATAGCAAAACACTTCTTTCTTTTTTTGCCAAAATAAATAAAATATCACTCCAGTGTAAACTAAGAGTTTAATTTTCTTCACATGGTGATATGAACAGTTGTTGAATATCTGTAAAGGTTGTCCTGGAATGTAATGGCAACCTTTTCTCTTTATTTAATAAGTTTGTCACCTAATGCTGCTATACTCATGACCAGAAACATGTTTTATTGTGAATATTAAAAACAATTCTTATTAATTTTTCAAACTAGTGACATTTGATGTTGAAAATTCAACACAAATATTTACCGGCACATCATCCTACTCTATATCACCAAACTGTAACATTCAACATGTAGTTATGTTTTTTTCATTCATTGTAGTACGTCTACCTGTCACTACCAAATTGTACGTTGAAAAATGCCGTTCACTGTCTGCATTTGAAATGGTCAACTAAAGAGATTTAAGCGATTTTTCTACAAAAACATGAAAATATTCACCTTTGTGTTTCAAACTTATTAGAGCTTTTACCTCATGCACATAGGTACTGTCAACTTGTTCGGAAATTAATGTGCACAGTTCTTTGTGGCCTAGTTGAAAATAACACTGCAAGTCTCGGAAAGCAGGAAGGTCCTTAAACACTATTTCAAGTTCCCTCCCATCACTTGAACTAGGCCTGCTCAGTAACTTAGGCCCGGTCTTATGAATACCGGATAAATATTGCTATCAGAAGGTTAAAGTTAGCGATCAGATAAAGGTTTCAGCCACTTTAATATTGTATGCGTATTATGAACTGAATTTATCTGCCGGATAGCTATCTGTAGGATAAATATATTTGTATGCAGAAAACAAAAGATTTGTACTGATTTTACTGGTGCGCGCATGCGTATAAACCCTGCTGCTACCGCTACAACCTGACGGCATAGTTTACATTAAGTTGAAAGAGGTTTTTGATAAGTTTTACCACTATTTAAATTTATATTCGTAAAAAAAAATTAGCATGAGGTTTCACCTATCAGAATTTGTTTTTAGTTTAAAATCTTGGTTCTAACTATATAAAAAGTTAGAACATTTAATTCATGTTGAGTGCGAGGAAATAGATGCCGTCACGTGGGTGCAGAAGCTAAGTTGTCTTGCAAGTACTAATTTCGGTGTCTGCCAAAATTTTGGCGATAATTTGATACAACGCTTACAAAATTTCATTTATTGTAGCCACATTTGAATAAAAAAAATTATATAACTAATACTCTACAATATATATAAATGTGTGAATTAAATGTTCTAACTTTATATATAGTTAGAACCAAGATTTTAACCTAAAAATAGATTATGATAGGTGAAACCTCATGAAAAACAACGCATCACTATGGCAACGCCAATTTTAACTCTCAGATAAAAGTTATCAGTTACTTAAGCCTCCCGATAAAAATGTGATGGATAAATACATTTTATCTGGAGGTCATAAGACGCACTTTCAACTTATCGACCAGATAAAAATGTTGAACGGCCAGACTAATATTTATCAAGGGGTCATAAGACGGGACCTTAGGGTCAAACAGGTACACTAATGGTTTTATCACATTAATTTCGTCACCATTTTTGGCTAACATTGAATTTAGCTTAGCACAAGCTAGTGCACCACATGCCTTCAAACACTCCTCAGTTTGTCCTCTACATAGTGTTGTTATTATTATTATTAGCACCACGTCTTACTACCCGTTTGGGTTGTCGGGTTGTACACACTTACGCTAATGTGTAATGGTAGGGTGATTGTAAGATGAAACGGAGGACCTACAGTTTAACGTGGAATCCGAACCAAGGTGGAGGCCTGGCATTCCCCACGTTCACAAGATGTCTTGTCAGAGGTGAAGGAAGGGTTTGGTAATCAGATAAATCTGTGCCGGGACCGAGGATTGAACCCCGGCCGCCAGCACAGAAGTCTGACACCTTACCTTACCTGACTTTGGCTAATATCTGTAAAACATGGGTACCAAACTGACCATTTCTCCCTAACTCGCACTTGGCTTTCAGTGATTCGATTCTTGATTGTGCCACAGGCTTCTCTTTACTTTGACACTCAAAAATTATATTCGTAATTAATTTGCAATTTTCAGACACAAAGTCTACTCGAATCTTTTACATTTAGTTTCACTCAAGTGGTCATCCAACAAATTTTGACCTTGAACTGAAAGACTGTAATTTAGTTTGAGAAAATTAACAATTGCATCAAAGTATTCTGACAAGTACACCACAGAATTGAACCAACGAGTTCACACAAGACTTGGGTTAAGTTTCACTTCTAATGTCGGGTAATTTTCAATTAGATGTTAATTATATTCTGTTTTTAATTTACGGGCGTTTCTGAAAACGTTCTTTAGGCCGGAAATTACACAGTACAATTCTCTTAAGTTCTTTTGCCATATTTTTTCAAGTCTATTAAATTTGTGACAGCAGCACGTAAATACTAATAAATATTTGATAAAAAAAAAGAAAATGTCGGTAAATGTTACGTTTTGAAGGAATGCTTGTTCCATAAAATATTGTTTTTAAAATTTCAAATTCGACTTTATATCTAAATATTAAAGTTTGTGAAAAAAAATGTTATTTTTCGCGTTAATCGCGATAATAGTAAAATTTCGCAAAAAATTGCGTTTTCAAAATATGTCGGATCACTTCATAAGCATTGTGTAACGTGTGAATATAGATTTTGAAGCTACAGAAAGACAATTCGCGTTTATTGCCAATAACAAAAAAAAAACTGCCTCTGCTCATGATAGATATTCAACAACTGTTGATATCACCATGTTAAAAAAATTAAACTCTTTGTTCCCACTAGAGCAATATTGTATGTATTTTGGCCAAAAATTGCTTTGATATAATTGCAAAAATTCTGACCCTTTCTCATGTCCCCTACTTCCCCACCTTAATTACGTTTTATTGCTTTAGTATTGTGGCACTCCAAGTTAACAGAGAATAACACTATTTTAGCTTCTTCTGAAGTTAACAGTCTGAGGGCTGGTTTGATTTGGTTTCTATCCATCTAGAGTGGGGCATACACTCAGTTCTTAGGCTGGTTAGTGCTGCCTGCACCATCTGGTAGAAAGTCCATACTAAGGTAGTTCAAGAAGTGTGGTGGTTTCGATTTACCTTCAACACTGAATTTCTTTGAGCGAGCGTGAAAGGGTCTACCTTTTTTGCCGGAAACATATCTTCACATACTTTCTAAGATTCTTTTACATGTCACAATCGACATGGGACCTTCTTCAAAGGAAGTTGTGTTACGGATTTTCATCGCTTAATAAAACTGCGTTGACCTCAGCTGGGTTTAAACCCACGAACCTCGGGTCCTCAAAACCACCGAGGCCTAACTATCTTAGCAAAAAGGCAAAAAATGCCTATGAAGGTATTATGGTTGAAATACCAACTAAATCCATTAGACAAGTTCTACCGACCACTTGCTGATCATTTGTACAGCTATCATAACGACGTGTTTGTTTATTCTCATGAACAAATTTAAGATAAGTTTATTGGAATGTGGTATCTCAATTCATTACGGAAGTATTTAAGATAATAAATACATTTAGTTGTCTTTCTCAGTGAAAACAACCAGCAGCTCTCGATGGACACACGGACTAAACATCAAGATTGTCTAGACTGGCTTTTCCGTTTACACGGAGGTCGGGGTTCAATTGCATGCTTGGTATACTGAGAATGGTTTCTCACTCTCTATCCACTAAAATTATGGTACATTTCCTCTCAAGCTCTACCCTTCTCTTCCATACCGTATAAGTGTAATTAAAATTGCGAATATCCCCGATAGATAGTGGTATGGCGTTCAAAAAACGCCTCAGGGATCTCTTCTTGACTTACACATGCCGGTAAGATAGTAGAACATGTTACACGATGACAGATGTGATATGAAACAGTTAATTATGTCTTGCCAGCGATAGCAATGAGCTTTGGACCATATGCACTTTGATTCTCTTACGAATGGACATTTGGAGCACCTCTTAGAACAACCAAACATATTTTTTGCGGCCCAAATTAGTAACATTTCATTATTTTTAAGAATCAAATAGCCAAAGCTCTCATTATATATGCTTTTAGTGAGGATTTACTCCATCTAGATATCAAATTCTGGAAATTGAAAAATGACACCTGGACAAGATATGAGTGAAGAATGACCCTGGACACGGGACGATTCCTGGATAGCTCAGGGGTTAGAGCATCGGCGTACTAAGCCAAAGGTATCGAGTTCGAATCCTTTGTCCAAGTGTCATTTTTCAATTTCCAGAATATAATTTCATTATTTTGTTAATGCTATTTCTTAGGTATTGTTGATATCCATCAAAAGTTTTAACTTCAGATCACATGACTTGACGTATGAATACGGTTATTTAGATCTAGTAACTTTTTAGATTTGTTAGATATTTCCATTAGTAATAAAATTGTACAGTGTTCAATATTTTTCAACACAAATACCTTTATGAAATACAGCCGTGCAACTACAACGCTGTTCTTGAGTTTGTTATAAACTAAGTGGTGCCCATATACACCAACGCGCCATGCCACACATATGAAAGAGGGACAAATGCGTAATGGCGTCCATTTACTGAGAGAGCACTACGCCTACACTGATAGATGCACAGAATGGCACCACTTACCGGTGTCTTGGCTGGAAGAACAAGGCACGATAAATTAACGGGCTTAAGCTATTTCCTCGATATCTGTCAAGTTAAAACAGAAGAAGTAAATATTGAACTCATTAAAGTAAAAAGAACCACTCAAAGCCCAATAGTAACTAAACATTGCGTAATTTACTCAGTAACCTCAGGCCTCCACCGTGGTTCGGATTCCACGTTAAACTGTAGGTCCTTCATTTCATCTCACAATCACCCTACCATTACACATCAGCGTAAGTGCGTATAACCCGAACGGGTAGTAAGACGCGGTGCTAACAATAACAATAATAACAATTTTGTAGCAACTAACTAAAATAAAATATGAACCAAAATATGAACCAAAATACAATGTTGGAAATTTATACTTTTTCCCATGTGAATAAAAACTTGTATTTTTAAACTCTCAAATCCTCTTCACTTAATTCTTCGTTCATGCCATTGTCATCATCATTGTCCATTACTAAGATGTTGGTGATCAAATCCCTATAGTATGAAAGGTCCTCTAACCCCCTCCATTCTCCCCCAAAATGATTCATCAACGACTTATCCACATCAAACAGTTAATTTGCCTTAACTGGAACCTCATTCGGTAACTGAGAAGGATTCAAGCTATTTAGTGATTTCTCACGTTTCAATATTAATTTGTAAAATCTGACCTGTAATTTACCTCTCCTCTCACCTAGACATAATCAGACATGTTCTTTTTCAACAATATCCTTTTAAAAGCTGAAAATTTGAAATACCATTTAACTGGTGGTTTGATGACAGTTTCTATAGCACCCTTCCAATAAAATACCAAAAAGTCTGCCCCCAAATCCGTAACTGTACCATTAAGAGCAAACATTTCTTTATGTTGTTCTGGTTTAATGAAGCTTTCCTTTTTTATCACTACTTTTTCAATACTTCCGAAGATCCTGTCTGATGGTAGAAAGGAGTGCCTCACGATAGAGAAAATAATTTGAGCTAATTTAACACCAGAAGCACTTGTGGAAAGCCACTTTGCTAACATGCCAATCATGGTGGTGTTTTTATTTGGCCCTGGACACCAATCTGCAAATTATTTAACGCACTTTATGTTCTCCAAATTAGTGTTGCAAAGTCTGTGGTACAGCATGGATGCAATCTCGTTAGAGTCCTTAGCTCTCTCATTTTCAGACCAAGTGCAAATAAAGACTTGGTTCTTTGGTTGAGGTGATCCAAAGTGCCCTTGGAAAAGTGTAAAATTGAATTGGTGCAACTTCCTGAAATAATATGCACACTGGTCTGGCACTCTTGGCTAAACCATAATTTTTTTGACAATCAAAAGAAAGTTTTATAGTATGCTCTTCTTAATGTTTTGGAATTTCATAAAATGCTTTTGATTTCAACTGGTGAACTCTTAATTTTACAAGGGATTCCACTTTGTCGTTTGAAGCTGTTGTGGTGGCCAGAGCTTTCAGTTTGATACATTCCGAGTAGGCATCAGTTGCTGGTGATCGAAAACTTATATTGAAATCGCTGACAAAAATATCTCGGAAAAAACCATACTTCTCGTGGATAGTTTCATTTTCATCACAATAGGCCCTCCGTAGCTTCCTTATACTGATATAACTTGCCACATACTGACGCGCACCTTTCCCTCTAGTGTAGTGAGATTCCACATATACTAAGTTGCTGATGAATTCTCGCATTCTGCTTCTCTTCTCTGCATATTTCTGAGTTCGAAGATCCCTGCCTCGTTTTTCTACTGGATACTTCATTGTATTTAAATACTTCTTACATATATTTTGCACACTCGAAATTTTTATATTCCAAGAATGGGTAAAAATGTCTGTGCACATACCTAAACCATTCCTTTTTGATTGATTCTCACAAAGTAAGACACTGTTACCACGTTAAACTTTCGATTTACTTTGACTGGTTGTTTGCGATGTGGTTTCTGCTGATGAGCGTATTTTAGAATTAAATTGTCTGGCTCTACTTTATCTGTGGTATGGTAAAATGATTGATGAAATCTGAGAATGTCCTGCATCGATAAGGAAGAACATGCATAATTTTTCTTCTTATGCTTACACTGTGGCATTTTTGAAGCGATGTATATTGGTGCCTGAACAGGTTAAAAATACAGGGTAGCCTATGCCATATAAGGTCAAAACACATTGCATTCTAGGTCATGTCTCATTTGCTTTTAGTTTTTCATAGATGGGCAGACATTGAACAAAAGAAGCTCACAAAAACAATTACTAACCATATTTAATAATATAAGCCAAAACGTCTTATTTTTACCTGGTTTTTTTAGTGTCTCCCTCTTTCATGTGCTAGGGTTCCTACTTCTTTTCCTTCCCGTTCAAGTGGTACGTCTATTACAACATTTTCCATTTTGCTTCAGGAAATGTAATTCTTACTTAATATTACATTGAATGAATAATGTTTTAACACACATTAACATTTAGAGTAGACAGTGTACAAATGATGCTAATGTCAAGGTTATCTAACATGTATTGACTTAACAAAATTAAACGAATTATTATGATCAGTTAAGCCAACAGCTCATGTTACAAGCAATAAAACATTAAAACATTGAATAATATATTTTGTAGGGCTTTAAAGAGTTTTAAGAGTAGGGATTCAATGAGTTTTGAAACAAAATAAAAGATTGGATTTAACTAGTTTTGAAACAAAGTATGTCATGGATTCAGCAAGTTTTGCAACTACACTCATTTCAAAGCTTAAATAGACTGGCAAGGAGCAGGTTTTAAATCTAAAGAATATGATAAATCAATAGAGGGGTTGGAAAAGATAGCAGCAGCATCTCTAACTCATTAAAAAAACTGATTGAACTAGTTTCGCAACTACTGGCCTCATTTCAAATAAAAACGTTTATTTTGAATAGTACTACATCTTTACAATGGTAATTTATTTCTTACTTCAAATAGTTGCGGAGGTATGATCAAAATTGAAAATTTCTGCCCATTTAAAGTACCTTAAAAGTCATTTTTGTGCGAAAAAAATGCCATTTTGTTTATAATGTTAAACAGTGTCTACATACGAAATCCAAACAAAATCTTTAAAATGAATTTTGAGAAAATCGATATTTTTTTTGTATCCCAACAGTAAACTATCCTTAATTTTAGGGTTGGTTATCTAATTCCAAAAATCCTTCTGGGGAACTTTATGAAAACCATAGCTACCAAGTTTTGGCCTAATCAGTAAAGGAATTTCGGCTCTAGTCCGAGATACAGACAGACAGACAGACGGCACTGCGAAAACAACTTTTTAGGTTTCAGGGACTCATTAAACGTCAACATTTATCAAAATGCAGAGTTAACATTTTTTTTTTCAATCACAATGCTTATCTCTCCGGGGGGTCAGGAAAAAGAAAAAAAACTTGTTGATAATGTCCAGCTAACAGTTTGCCCTAGTTTAGGCTTTAGCAGTGGCAAATATATTATAATTGAATAAATACTTTCTTTTTAAACTGAAGATTCGAAAAGTCGCCTTAGATACTTCACGTCTACTTTTATTTTTGCATAGTGTGTTATTGCGTTAGCGCAAAATTTTATAAATGAATACCTAAATAAAAATTTAAAATTCAAATATCAACAACTAATTCACATCGTCATTCAAAATCATTGATAAAACAGGTATTAGTATTTTTTCAAATGCATAACTCGTTTAATATTTCCAACTTTACTCCTCACGAGTCATAGGACATTGCTTGAACTTCCAAAAAAGTTCCTGGATCAAGTTTTAACTAGATACATACATAGGAGAAATGTAGCGAGGGGAGGGGGGCAATGCTATGGTGCTCTCGGCCAAAGTAAGACCCTCCCAAAACCACAATATTACCTCCTGTCACTACCCAACTTCAATTGTATCGCCGACTGGCGAAAATCAGGTTACTATGTCAACTAGTTTATACGCATATCAACAGGTTTATAATTATTATTGTTAAGAACTCGCGTGGCTCAGGTTAATTTTCATAATGTAAGAGAAGGCCGCCCAGATTGAATAAACCAAACCAAATAAAATGTTTACATGTACCAATGATTATGTCGTAATAAGTAGAAGTAGATCGAGACATCTAAAAGTGACTTGGCAGCAAAGCTGAGCCGACACACTAGGCTAGGATTATGGTCGGAATAAACTTTTGGTAAACACAAATATAATTATTTTCTGTCAAATGTAATATTATCTTGCGTTGTATTTTGAGGGAATGTACCCGAATTTGCGTCAAGGGAGAGTGTAGAACCACCCTTAGTAGGTCTACACCCTACCGGGATTTGAACCCCGATCTCCCCGTCATCGGCAGTCTAGTATATTGCGAAAGAGACCGCTTAAACCATATGGCCACCAAAACAGGTATTTACTATTTCATTAGTATTGATAGTAATTATATATCAAAATTAAGAGCTTCGTATCAATTGATCACGTATTATTATGTGAAAGTTGATCTAGTATCTTTTTCTAGCTGTCTTCCTATGTAGCTTAGCACGTATCATGTCTGCGTACTTATTTAAGGGTATCGGTTCGATTGAAAACTAGAATTATATTATTTTAAATTTGCTGACAACTAAGGTATGGGATCTCATTAATCATCTTAAGGTATGTAGGAATTGTATTAGACTTTTCTTGTGTTTACGTGTGTGAATGTATGTGCTATCTTCACCTACAACTAAACTAAACATATAACTGCTATGAGAGATTATTTAAAGTCTACTTTTACTGGGTTTTTTTGCTATCCTATATATTATTTCTGTTGTCACATCTCTTTCTCTCAGCTAATACAAAGCCTACAGCGATGAGTAAGGTATCAGTGGATAGGATTTTTTCCCGACTTCTGACATAGCATACTCAGTTTACGTTAAAACACATTGCTTGTTTAAAATTTAAGTTAAAAGAAAAATCTTACAATATTTTTGTATCACTTACCGGAAATAAACTCTCTATTTCTTATTTTGTGTATACACTTCGCTGAGTATTTAATTTCAACGACCCAACAAAATAGTAAATTTTTTTTGGGGGGTGGGGGTGCGGGGGGTAAGAAAAGGTTGAATGTGCGATAGTTTTGCAAGGGTTTACTGGTGTTTATTTATTTTACCATTTATTTATTATGTTTAGGTGTAGTCTTAGGCCAGGGGCACACATGTAGTTATCAGTTGTGTAATAGTTTGGTTGTATGGTAACTACCATGGGTTTACATGTCAGCGTGCACACATGCAACTGATATCCAACCATAAATTTGACCAACCAAACAGTTTGTGTTTTGACACAAATTAATCGAGTGCACAATCTTGCAAGCGATTGATGTCGTACATATTTAAACAGGTGTGAGCCCACTTGCAACCTAATAGTTCTATCAGTAAAGTATTATTATTATTTTCACTATCTTAAAGTTACTGAAAGTATTTTTGCTCGAGGGATGCCTTTCCTCCACTTAGTATTTTGATAAGTGATTTAAGGCCGTATTAGATCTCAAATGTCATCAAAGGTACCAACTCTCATGCGATAATAATTTAAAGAATTCTCCGGATGGCCTCGTAAATATTTATATACTTTATATAACTTATTATTAGCACCGCGTCTTACTACCCGTTCGGGTTATACGCCCTTACGCTAAAGTGTAATGGTAGGGTGATTGTGAGATGAAATGGAGGACCTACAGTTTAACGTGGAATCCGAACCACGGTGGAGGTCTGGCATTGCTCACATTCACAAGATGTCTTGTCAGAGGTGAAGGAAGGGTTTGGTAATTTATGTAACTGTCCTTTCAGCAAACGTTGGGTCGTGATTGGATGTACCCAATATCGCCTCTTTATTCTAACATTCTTCTTTCTTCTCAGCTCAAGAGCACACATTACACCTAACCCATTGATATCCATGTTTTAACTGAGCATATGTAGTTGCATAGTTTGATGTTGGTTGCCTGTGTGTACGCGGCTTGCACATTGGCGGATCAAACTGTTATGCAACTATTGCACAACTGACCATTGCACAACTGACTATTGCATGTGTGCCCCTGGCCTTTATATTGAATATTTATGATTGAATATTAATTTTAGGTTGGGTGTTAAAGGAGGCATACGCTTTAACTTTGCAATACTTTTTTATGTATTTAACGTGAACTTTCTAAACCGATTGATAATATCAGCAAATGATAGTTTCTATGAGCGAGAGTGAAAGGGCCTACCAATTTTACGCAGAAAGGTATTTTTCCATACCTCCCAGGATTCTCTTACATGCCACAGTCTACATGGTACCGACTGCTTTACTTTCTCCCATAAGGAAGTTGTGCTAGGGATTTTTATCACTCAAGAAAAATTCGTCGATTCCGGCTGATAGTGGAGTATTATTTTATTGGTATTATTATGTCGAAAATTAAAATAGATCGTTATGTAAATGGCTCTGTTACCTTTCAACAATTTGTATATTCACAATCTGGCGTAGTTTTTTTTATAGCATTACTTAATAATACTCGTTCGAGTTGTACGCTCAGCTGAGATATTGTTGCTGTACAGTACCTAGAAACCAATTAAGATAATTCGCTAATATGTAGAGAGCTTGCACTAAAGCGTACTGTTAAATAAATTTATTTCCATACATACGTACTGGAACATGAATATTATGCAGTAAATGTTTTACTTATTTATTAAAGGTGACCTGGTGGTCTAGGGACAAGGTGTCAGACTTCTTTGCTGGTAGTCCGGGGCTCAATTCTCGGTACCAGCACAGATTTATCTGATTGACAAACCCTTCCTTCACCTCTGACAAAATGTGTATTAATCACAACTTGTGAATGTGTGGAGTGCCAGGCCTCCACCGTGGTTCGGATTCCACGTTAAACTGTAGGTCCTCCATTTCATCTCGCAATCACCCTACCATCACACATTAGCGTAAGTGCGTATAACCCGAACGGGTAGTAAGACGCGGTGCTAATAACTATTATTTATTTAACTAGATGCAGTCCAAACCTTTGGTTGAGTTGGTAACGCGTATGTATACTAAGTTAAGAGTTTCGAGCTAAATTCCCAGCACAGCCGAAAAATTTACCGGTGGTGAAACTGGAACATCCCCCTTCTGAGTGATGAATTAACGACGGGGGGTGGGGGGTGGGGGAGGACTGGGATTTGTCTTTATTCTAGGCTTTAGTAAGTTAACTATTTGTCGTTTGCTGATATTTATACTTATTAGGTACATAATAATAAAATAAAACAACTCCAATAAAAACACAGCTTAACAAATCAGTTTTTTTCAAACGTCAGCTAGCGTATGTTAAAACGCACAATGTAATATTTTGTAACATTGGATATTGTTCACGTGTTCACTGGTTTTAAAATTGACGTGTCGCCTCCTGAGGCATGTGTTAGTATTATTCACCGCACGCTATGTTTAACCAACCACGTCATAATTTAAAAAAAAAACACTAGCTAAGCAAATTTTCAAGTGAGCCAAGAAAACTGTGCCTTAAATACAGAGTACTGACTGGCATCCATCCAAAATATGTTAAATTGCACATGAAAACCAGTAATTATAATCTAGTGAGTGTCCTACTTCTGGATAACATGTCTGCTAGCTGTAACACATTCACGTGGGTATCAAGATATACCTTTTATTATGTATTAAAAAGATCCACAAATAATTAACTACACAAGGATTCAAACCTTTGAAACAACTTATGTGAAAGTGTGCTTCTTCTTTTCTTAGGTAGCAAGCACGTATTTCATTATGCGAACCGCCAGCTGTCAATCCCCTCATTTCAGGCATTCAGGTTAAGCTATAACAATATACCCGGATAATTACATACATTGTAAAGCACACAACATCTAAAAATGTCATTTTATTTGTTGAATTTCATTGGTTTTGCTTTAGCAAAATATGAGGTAACAATTTTATTAAGTTTTTATACTTTTGAAAAGAAAACAGCACTTTTTTTTTTAAGAATCCTAAACAAATAAAAATAATCTTTCTAACATTTTGAAGCCATTAAGATCTCGTGACTTCTTCCTTTTATTTGCTTTTGAGCATAGAACTGGCTTCAACTTACCACAAAATCTCATATATTGTTTGATCGCGCTAACTTAAGACATTTTCGGGTATTTCAAAATTTGTTTCCTATTCATTAGACTTTCAAATAGATCTTGTCGCTTTGACAAGTAAAGTAGATTTTTAAAAAAAATTTAGCATCGCGTCTTACTACACATTCAAGTTGTACGCCAAATTCAAATTAAATAAAATGTCAAAGTGAAAAGACACATTCATGAGATGGACCAATCCGAAAATATTTTGTGATATTTTTCAAATGTTAGAAACAGTCACAGTTACCGCGAAGGAACTATATTATTACTTTAATTAGCGCTGCATCTTACTACCCGCTCAAATTATGATCATAAGTAACCTATTGGTTGCGCTAGTCTATTAGTTATGAAACAATTTAATTTAAAATAAGTGTATCCGCATTTGCGTGGAGAGAATGTAAACCAATTTATGAAAACCATATTCAGTACATTGAACGATATTTTAACCCAATCTCCCCATCATCTGCAGTTCAGTTTATAGAGTTATTGACGCCTTAGACCATTCAACCACTTGAGACTAAATTAATAAATTCCAAATTGTTAAATTAAACAAATGTTTTAAATAAAATAAATATTTATCAAACTTTAATTTACTTAGACATGGTAAGATCGTTTCAGTTTTCTCAGTTCCACTCTATTCTAAAGGGACAACAGATTACAGGCCTATGATGCAACATCTGGTTCGAGCTGTATTAGATAACAAGTCAGACGTTTTCCGTGCGGTGAGGCAGGCTCTTAACTGTACAATTTTAGAGTTTTATACCGAGAGAAGTGAAGCTCTTTTTTAACTTGACCATTTGGCATATTTTCTCTCTGTTTGTGCTAATCCTTGCTTCGCGATAACTGTCAAATGGGTAAACAAATATTAACGAAATATTTACCAAAGTCACACTTTGAAATTAGGCCAAACAACGTATGTCCAGAGTTTTTCGATCTAATTATCCGTTCGAGTTGGCAGATGTTAAAAAAAAATGTTTGTTTCGTGATTACTGCCAAAATGTGAATGCCAATTTTAACAAAGTTTGGCAGGGGCATTCTTTGAACTCAAGCCGAACGATGTGTGTGTGTACATAGCTTTCAATCTGTTTATCCGTTTTAATATGCTGGCAGCTCAAAGGATTTTACGTTTAGTGGCTCATCTCAAATGATTTGAATTTATAATTCTAAGCAATCAATCAAATATCTAGGGAATATTTTTTATGTTGACATTATATTGTGAAACTGACCCCTTAAACCACTTTAACAACCTTTACTCTCTATTAATATAATGTATATGGTATTACATTGGTTTCTGTTTAACTTTATAACCAAAGAAAAATAACTTCAAATTCAAGGAGAAATCATTGGAAACATTTTAGATTTAAATCCAAAGAGAAAACGTCTACTGTGCACAGATCTACTAGCTTAGTTGAAATATTATTATTATTATTATTATTATTATTATTATTAGCCCCGCGTCTTACTACCCATTCGGGTTATACGCACTTACGCTAATGTGTAATGGTAAATAGTCAATAAACATTACAAACTAGATTAGATTTATAGTAGATATGCAATTTTAAGTGACAATGAAAGAGACATTGGCTAATTTTTTTTAAAGAAGGGAATTCGTCCAAGGAGACGCGATGAGGGTTGCAAGAAGCAAGAAGCCCTTGCGGCAGTCATTGGAAAAACACTCGCTATCACACCATCTTACAGATTGGCCGTGTGTTAGACACTCGCTATCACACCATCTTACAGATTGGCCGTGTGTTAGTACGCTCGCTATCACACCATCTTACAGATTGGCCGTGTGTTAGACGCTCGCTATCACACCATCTTACAGATTGGCCGTGTGTTAGACACTCTCTATCACACCATCTTACAAATTGGCCGTGTGTTAGACACTCGCTATCACACCATCTTACAGATTGGACGTGTGTTAGACACTCGCTGTCACACCATCTTACAGATTGGACGTGTGTTAGACACTCGCTGTCACACCATCTTACAGATTGGCCGTGTGTTAGACGCTCGCTATCACACCATCTTACAGATTGGCCGTGTGTTAGACGCTCGCTATCACACCATCTTACATATTGGCCGTGTGTTAGACGCTCGCTATCACACCATCTTACAGATTGGCCGTGTGTTAGACACTCGCGAAGTCACTACAACTCAGCTTCCATTATTTAACCAAAATGTGGAATAACTTAATCCTAATATTTAATGTGTGATATTTAATTTATGTTATCTTTAATTTAAATCAAACCCAGTCTAATCGTTGGTATGGAACGTGAAACTACTTGACGCCCAATCACAATATACTTAAATATTTAAATCTAGCGCTTAGATATGAACTGACGCAAATTAATTCTGTGCGATCGGGTCGTATAATAACCCGATTAGTATCCGAACCAAGGACGCTGGGGTGTATATGACCGCGTGCTGTTAGAAGAAACATACGTTTAGTAAAATCACTAACGTTGGAAAGTTAAGTGCGTCGTATTGATTGAGCTTAAATCGTTATGTATTGCGTGTGGTATCGAGTCCATTGCGTGTTAGTGTATAGCATTACTCCGTCAGTTTGGAAATGAAACGAATAATAACGGCTTTACCCTGATACCGGTATCGTTTCGAGGAATCTTTTTTTTTTCAAAAGGAAAATAAAGTTTGGTTTTGTGTCGCTTTAATACCAGTAAGCTATTATTGATTAGAGCTCTACAATCTAATAAAACATGATTAGTGTCAATGTTGAGAGAATACACTGGTATTCACTCATAGAGAGCATGTGAAACCACTATATTGTCGGTTGAACAGATTATAATCAGACCTCCTGTGTTAGAATGAATTTATTATTTTTCTTTAGAGTTGGGGAATATCATGTTTATATACTCTGTTTCGAAAAATAATGTATACCCTTAGTAATAAAATAGTCAAAGCTATTATTAATGCTTTTAATGAGGATTACTCCATCTAGGTACCAGATTCTGAAAATTTAAAAACGACACCTGGACACAGGAATCAAAACCGGCGTACTATCCCAAAGGTCCCGGGTTAGATTCCTATGTCCAGGTGTCATTTTTAAATTTTAAGAATACTATACCCTTAATATTTGACTAACAGACACGTTTATTTGTAGACTCAAAGTAGAGCGAACTCAACATTTTTGGTGCACAAATAAGGCTGTAACTAATTAATTAAATGTATTGTTAAAAATAAATTTGTATATAAAAATGCCTAAAATTAGGCACTAACGTTCTTTATCCATTTAATTTGGACAATATAAAAAAGTAAAACAATTTTATTACTTAATTTTTTTAAATATCAATTTTTTGCGGTTTAAATAATAAGTAATAAATATTTAATAGTTACTGAAAAAATGTAATCTATGTTGTTTTTATAAACAATAGTTACTAAATACTCTAGGGTCACCTTGGAATTCTCATCCTTCATCCTTTGTTTATAGATTTGTTAGATTAAGGTTGGAGGAAACGGAACGCAAGTTAAGGGGGCCGCCTCGGTAAGCGATATATTACCACGCCGGCGTTCGGTTCTAACACATATTTAATTCTACGATGCGTTATTTCAAAACATTGTTATCGCTAAAA
This sequence comes from Timema shepardi, assembly GCA_902151425.1. Classification (NCBI taxonomy): domain Eukaryota; kingdom Metazoa; phylum Arthropoda; class Insecta; order Phasmatodea; family Timematidae; genus Timema; species Timema shepardi. Next base: position 261,761 of record CABFVX010000200.1, on the reverse strand, counting down.
TAAAGTCGTAAGATTCCACCAGGCAACAGGGCTCTTTTTCCTTAACAACCTTATATTTTGAGTTGTATTAATATAAAAAATGTGTATGGTAAATTAGCTCATTTTTAACAACTTTTGTTCTCATATTTGCGGAGTTATAAAGCTAGGCTTGATAAAAAAAAGGGGGGTGGGGTAGTATAATAGATATATCTTTCCTCTAATAAACACAGTAATTTTAAAATGTTAAGATATTCAGTTAGTTTTCTCTTCACCTTGATATAAGAAATTCTGTAGTTTTTCCCCCCTCTTTCTTATTGTCATGGCAGGTGGGTATTGTAGGTGAAGGGTGAAAGGGAATATAAGCTTAGACACACAGAATAGAGAAGTAGTTCCAGAAACGACACACACCATTGTATTTTAAACCGTGTAGTTTGACAACGATTGATACTGTCTTGTTTGCGTCATAAAACATGTTTTTTCTTAGTTTAATATTACTTCCGTAGATACAATTCCTTTAATTCCTTACACATAGTATCTCCAACAGTTCTTGAAAATCTGTCATGAGCATCGATTAATTTGACAAGGACTTTTTTTCTCTTCATTTAATATTTTCTGGTCACATGCCATTAATCTCATAACATATATTTTAGAAATTTTGAGATTATTATGTGTAGAAAATCAAACTAAGTGTATCTACTCAAGAAATATTTATTTATTTGGTCATATAAGTTTTTTGTCTTAAAAACGACAAAAAAAAAGCATCTTAGCACGCGTTGCCTTCCATTTCCCCTTAAATTTCCAACATCCAGTACATTGACGTTAAGATTGATCCGCATGTTGGTTAAATTCATCATGATTCTTCTCTGCTCAATAAAAACATGATGTGAACTAATACAAACTACTAACCGACTTCCGATTGGTCCACTTCATGTTTATGCTCGTCTCTATCATATTCCGATTCGCGCGTATGGAAATGCGTAAAATGGAATACTAAATAACTCGATGATCAAAAATTAGACATTTTTAATAGTATCTACATTTATAACTGGCTGAACTTTTTGACATTATAAAACTTATATTTTTTCAAATATAAATAGAAAAATGGCACATATACATGAGAATCGAATCCAGGACCTTGGCATGGAGCCTCAATATGAACTATACAATTTAATCTGGTTATTATTAGCACCGCGTCTTACTACCCGTTCGGGTTATACGCACTTACGCTAATGTGTAATGGTAGGGTGATTGTGAGATGAAATGGAGGAACTACAGTTTAACGTGGAATCCGAACCACGGTGGAGGGCTGGCATGCCCCACATTCACAAGTTGTGATTAATACACGCCTTGTGAGAGGTGAGGGAAGGGTTTGGTAATCAGATAAATATGTGCCGGGACTGAGGATTGAACCCCGAACCTCAGAACAGAAGTCTGACACCTTACCCCTAGACCACAAGGTCACCCGTTTTTAATCTTGTTCTCAAGGTCATAAATCACTCATAATTTTAAGTTGGAGAATATGATGGTCGTGTGAGATCATCGGTTAACTAATAGCTACTCAACACAACTAGCGGCGACAAGTGGCCGGCATGTGTGATGACAATTAATATAAAAGTTGTATGTACATGCGTTGCTTCATATCTATTATATGATTGAAAATAACACCTTGTAAGGATATTTGTCTTTCAGAAATAATTGTTGAACATATTAGATTGAAAAATGACACCAGGACACACTAGCAACAAAAAAAATCCTATCATCAGTCACTGTGGCTGCGTTTCTGATAGCTTTGAGTAGATTTTAATCTCACACGTCCATTATGAACTTTGCCTCAAGACAGTATTACAACGACATATATATATATATATATATTATAGACAAGTTATTTGATAAAATGAATATGAAATAGCTGAACTATCCATCAAACCTATTTTATAAAGCAATTTTTTTTTACAACTCTTCGACATTTGAAACCCTGGAATTAGTATAGTAGAACAGAATATTTTATTATATGATACAAAATTAACAACCATATTATTTATATGTTTTCTGTTTTAATTAGGCACATTGGAGCTTTTTAACATTTTTACCCTTTTGGACTCACCATTTTTAATTGATTTACTTTTTGATATTTTTACCCTTTATGTTTGTATTCTTTTTTTACCCTTTTCACCCTTTACTGTTTTAATCCCACACCCTTAACACCATTTTTACCCTCTTTACTTTTTATACCCTGATTACACTCTTTACCCCACTTACCGTTTGATTGTTTTTCCCTTTTTACCCCTTTTGACCCATTTGCTGCTTTTTAATCTTTTTGCCTTATATATTTCTTTTTTTATTAGTTACATTTTGTGATTTTTACCCATTTTTTCCTTTTTATTATTTTTTCTTAATCTGTGCTCTTTTCTGCCATTTTTGCTATTATAGTCAATTGTAGACATTTTTCATATCTTTGTCCCTTTTAACCCTTTTATAATAATTTTATAATAATTACCTGGCTTAACACCAGAAAAATATTTTAGGGGAAAAAAGGTATAAATATATAAGACTATTTGCCATGATAAATCTATACTAAATCACAACAATTAATACATCCTGGAGACACGAGCAGAAGAGTTTGGTGTAGATACCAAACTCTTCTTGTTTACTCTACATTGCCAATAAACTACTTTCATGTCCACCAAACTACATCAAATTGTACTAAATTAATGGATCGTTGCAGCGATGGCTGCAGATTATTTGCACTAAAATGTATTTTAAACATTTTACTAGGAAAACATTTATACAATAAGCTACTCGACGTTCTAGTTAAAAGTTTAAATGTCAAAGGCTACCAACTTTACATGGATATTTAGCGTTCACTGTATAATTTGAATCAAAACAAATATTTCATCGTTAACGCCACGATGAGAACTTTAAAACAACCCCTTTCCCAGCTCCCTTTTTTTCCCACCAAACTAGTCAAGTAAGAATCGAGTTATTAGGTATTTTTAACCAGAGAGAAATATTTTATTTACCGATATACAACTATACACAAATCATGGTTTCCATGGCGATGTAAACAAATAATGAGTGCACAGATGAGCCATTGCCCAACCAGAAGGAAAAGTTTGTATTAGTTTTAAGTTACTATTTTTGCCGGAATCCTGAGCCCCTAACCTTTAAAATGAGTGTTCGTGTGACAAAATCGGTCAAATAGTTTTTTCGTTATTTTAACTGTAGGATATATAGAGAGAAAAAGAGTGAGAGATTTATAAAATGAATGAGTGAGTGGTGAGTTTACGAGTGGGTGAGTTTACGAGTGTGTGAGTTTACGAGTGTGTGAGTGAGCGTGAGATCGATATTATTATGTTAGAGAGTGAGTTTGAAAGCGTGAGAGTGAATGAGTGTGATCGAGTGAGTGGTAGTGAGATAGAGTGTGAGAAGGGGATATTGTGGGAAAGAGAAAGTTTGTGAGCGAAATTGTGCAATAGAGAGAGTGAGAGATGTGTGCTTGAGTGAGTGAGAGTGTATGGGAAAGAGAGTTTTTGTGATAGAATGTGTGTACATGAACGAGAGTTTGTTGAAATAGATCGTATGAAATATTATTTGTGTGTTATAGAGAGCATTTGGGAGAGTGTGTCTGAGAGAAAGTTCGTGAGTGTGGGTGAGAGAGTGTAAGGAAGAGAATGTGTGAGAGAAAGTGTGTGTTTGTGAGAGAAAGAGAGAATGTTAGAGAAAGCGTTTAAGAACGTTTGATAGAGAAAGATTGCGAGAGAGATAGAGATTCTGGGAGGGAGAAAACTCGTGTGTGAAAGAGGGTGTGTGAAAGAAAGATTATGTGTAAGAAAGAGTTAGTGAGAGAGAATAAGTGTGTGGAAGAGAATGTGTATGTAAGAAATAGTAGATATGTGAAAGAGAGATAAAGTGTGGAAGAGAAAATGGATTTTTTTATAATTAATGTTACACTTATAGGAAGTGTACCAAATTTGTCGGAGGCAGAGGGGAAAACCATTTTGGAAAAAATCACCCTCGGTACACCTTACCGAGATTCGAACGTCGATCTCCCCATCATCACTTATTTAGTTTACTTACGAGGATAGTGCCTTAGACCATGCGGCCACTAAAGTGGGTTACAATAAATTTTGTTTTGAAATATTATCCACTCAAAACTAGGTGGTAACATGGAAATATAACTGAACTTATTTGTATTTAAAATATCATCTGAAAAAATAAACATCAATACATATACTGAGATCATAAGATGGATGGGGTACATAAAATATCACTTTGAAATATTATCAACATACACTCAAAACTAAGTGGTAGCTAGGAAACATAGATGATCTTATTGATATTGTGATTGATACTTTTGAAAAAAATTAACACCAAAACCCATAAATAAGCAATTAAAATAGCTATATAAACACATTATTAGATCATTTTATTAATTTTTGAAATTATAATATATACCAAAACATATTCAAACATAATTAATTGTATAGTTTTTAATTCATGGTTCATACGTGAAACAAAACATAAAAAAAAATTCGCGACATTGACTACTATTATACTTTAAATTTGTGAGTTTTAGTAAATATTGTTGTTTTAAATGTGAATTAACATTAAACACATTCCAATAAAAATAAATATTTCCCCAGTCTAATAAATTAATTTTTCAAACAAAGAATCATCAAAAACAGATGTGCTAATACCAATTATTATAACGACCATTTTGTGATCAGAGGTAAATATTCAAAAATAAATCAGAATAACCTTCTCTCATTGGTTGGTATAGTATTTTAAATTTTTGCTATAACTTTTATATATTTTGTTGAATCGCAAAACTTAAGTAAGGGTGGATTAAATATTTTTGAACAAAGATAAATATTTTATTTGCAGAATGAGTCATTATTTTTAACCAAGAAGAAATATTTTATTCACAGATATAAAACCATGCACAGATCAGGGTTTCGATGATGATTTAAATAAAGAAGAAAATACGAAAATTCACTGGGAAAATAAGGCTTTTGTTGAAAATTATTATTTTTGGTGACATCCTGAATCCCTAATCTTAAAAATGAATGTTCGTTCGTCAAAATATGTTCAGTCATTTCCCACAATTTCAACTATCGGAAAAGGGGTTATCAAATTACAAATGAGAGAAGAGGCAAATATTTAAAGACAGAAAAAGGAAGGATAAAAATTAACAATGTAAAAATGAATATACTTATGCACAAATCAGGGTTTCCACGGTGATGTAAGCAAAGAATGAAAAGCTGAACATTCTCTGTGAAAATCAGATTTTTGTTGGAAATAACTACTTTTCCCCCATTTCCCCGTAATTTGTATAACCGTAAACGGACTTATCTAATTAAGTTGCAATAGTAAAGATCTCTCACGTCGTTAATATTTCATTTGTTCAATTTGTAATTAATTAAAAACATTCAAATCAAAATTTCGAAATTCTGGTTTGAAGGCGCACATATTCGTACACAGGGGCTACCTATTTCTAAATTTCACACCTCTGCATGCGGTAGATATCGCACAACGCTCATAGCAGACACACAACCCGTTCATTTAATTAATACAGATATTAATACGAAACAATAAACAAACCTATGAAAATAGGTAACTGTGTTGTAACCTTCAATTTCTCTTTGCATTTGAGGCTGGAATTTATATTATAATATAATCTTGTTTATGAAGTGAAAATAACATGTTAACGAACTAAATTAATAAACTCAACCCCGCTGTATTGTTAACTGAGAAGTACTAAAAATCCTCTGGCCAGATGTACTGTACGTACATACAGACACCATTACTGTAAATTAATATAAATATTGCCCCACATTTCTTGTTAAAAATTTTAAAATAAATGTAATATAATAACACATAATTCATCAAAGGTGACGTCATAATTTTTATCATCGTATTTTATGGAATTAATATTTTTCTTTTATAAAACCAATATGACGTTGTAATACTGGTTTTAAACTAGGGTCTGATGAATCACCCTGGACAAAAGCCTAACCTAGATAGCTCTGTGATGGAAGATTAGCATTTTAAACCCAAGGTACTGGGTTTTAATCGCATATTCAGGTGTAATTATTTAATGTGTAGACCTATTTAGAAAAGAAAGATTTGGCTAATTTTTATATATATATATATATATATAAAGATTTTATATCGAGCAAACTATATATATGGTTTGTTCGATATCACGTGACCTGCACAGTGTATGGAATGACCGGAAGTCCATTGACGTGAGAAGTGTGACATGTACCTGTCGAACGACGCTGCCAGAGCTGTCACTAAGGCTGCCGCCGGCGGGGCGTTTGTGTTTTGTCTTGTGCTTAGTACCCTTTCCACGGATCTGGAACAGTGCAAGCAGAGAAACACAATCACATTCAGATAACTCATTAAAACCCTGGCGTATTGCCTTGGACGGAAAAGATGGTCAAGTACTTAACATAATTTGTCCCAACACACGGCGTCTTCAGCGGAGAAATATCACCCCTCTTCCCCCAGCCACAATAATATACACTCTTAGTACCGTAAAATAAACAATGAATTGTTTTATTCAGAATATCAACCATTCCCATTTGAAGCCATGCGTAATTCCGTTATCATAATACTAAGCGCTATTCATTTGGTGTCGAATACTTTTTTTTTCTAATTTAAAATAATTATTATTTCCCCCCATAAAATCCTCCCCACAAAAAAAAAGAAGAAAAGATAGTGACGTGTATGAGTCCGCTCTCACTGTTATCAAATGAAGACGGCAGAAAACCAGATTTTGCTATGCTTTCTAATTCTAGAAAAACCGTAACCGTTTCCCGTTCAATCAGCCGTGGGATTGGACCTTAACGCTGTATTAAAGATGTAGAACCTTTTAAGGTTGCTTAAACATTTTAAAACTGTTTTTCTGCTTGTGATAAAGAATTAGTGGGACATATGTTTGTGTGCGTGTCCCTTTCTAATAACTTATTTAATTACTTACGCTATGACATTAGGAACTGGAAAGTTCATTGCCGCACTCACAAAAGTATGCCACCTTTTCCTATCTTCACCTAATTCTATCCGGTCCGTATCACTACACCCTATCCCTACCTTTAACTAGTTCTATCCAGTTCACCTCATTACACCCTACCCCTATTTTGAGCTAGTTCCATCCAGCCCACCTCATTACACCCTATCCCTATTTTAAGCTAGTTCCATCCGGTCTACCTCACTACAACCTATTTCTTTCACGTATATTCTAATGTTATCCTTCCATCTGCGTCTAAGTCTTCCCAATGGTCTCTTCCCATTGGGTTTGCCAGGCAGTACCATGAACAAGATTATAGATGTATTAGTTTCTAGCAAAATTTCTGTATTTATCGCAACATGGCATTTGAATTAATTTTATAGGTCTCGGCCATCGCAAACTTCCAAGTACCCATTTAGGAATTTGGTTTTATATCTTACTTTGACCATTATTTTATAGTAACAGATATTTAAAATAAATGGTATGGTGTACCGCGGATACTTTTCCTCTCTTTTATCTTAATACAGATATATTTACTAAAAAACCTTTAAGATATTTGAAACGAAATAATATACATTGTTGCAGAAACATTCCAACAAAAAGCTTAAATTACATAATATGCACTGTAAAAGAAACATTGAGAAATGAGGAACATGTCTGTCCACCAAAGAGCCTAACAATCAATTTCATATGTCAGACCCCTGAATAAATATATGTATTTTATATTTGATTATAGCTCAGAAACTCTTGACTTTATAATAATATATTTCAAATTAAAATATTTTTAATTATAATAGTACTACAACTTTACAACGATAAGTTATTTAGTATCTCAAATTGGGTTGGAGAGATGGATGATCAACTTTGGAAATTTCTTTATGTAAAGTACCATTTGAGTAATTTTCACGGGAAGATGAAAAATTGTATAGGAGATCCATATTAATGTAAGTAATATTGCCACACATTTTAAAAATAATTAAAATTTCTACCCAAAACCATGGCTGCATGGTCTAAGGCGCTACTCACGTAATAGACTAATAGACTGCCGATGACAGGTAGATTGAGGTTCAAATTTCGGTCAGGTTTAGTGAGGGTGTTTTTCCAAAATGGGTTTTTACTCTCCCTCCAAGCAAATGTGGATACACTTCCTATAAATATAACCTTCCTCATCCCTAAAACCTTTAGCGTAATTAGTACATAAGTGTATAACCTGAACGGGTAGTAAGACGCAGTGTAAAAAATAAAATGTTGTCAATCAAACTCAGAATAAAAATAACATTTTAGAATACCCAACAAGGCCAATTGTTTTTTAAACTTGGAAATTGTATAGAATAACTATTTTATATTATTTAAACACGAGTTGGCTAACACACATATCTCCTAGGGGGAATTATTAATTCATGACTCATTTGTTCCTGTAATCCATACTAACCTGAACAAGAGCAATATATATTTCGAGCCTACAATCTTAGTATACAAATAGTATTATCTTTGGACATCATTAAGAAATAAAAAAATATATTTAAAAATATTGTTTTAATAATATATAAACAATAATGTTAAATAAGAAAGAGAATAAAAGCTCATCCTAATAGTGCTCTTATGCTTCCATTCAAGAGCCAAATAAAGGCTCAAGTGATTTAAACATTACAACATGAATAAACGGGAATAAGTTTGTCTTATTAGGAAAGAGAAAGCTTTCTTTCAATAAATAAAAGGGAATGCCAGGCCTCCACCGTGGTTCGGATTCCACGTTAAACTGTAGGTCCTCCATTTCATCTCGCAATCACCCTACCATTACACATTAGCGTAAGTGCGTACAACCCGAACGGGTAGTAAGACGCGGTGCTAATAATAATAATAATAATAATAATAAATAAAAGTATAGAGAACAACGCTTCAGGAAATATCATTCCTCTCACTGCAATTTGACATCAATCCCAGGTCAAAGTTAAGTTTGCTAAACCTCTTGCCTAATCTCTCTTGTTATACAGTAGCCTATTTATTTATACTTGAAAAAGGTAGGGGCGTTAAATACTCTAATGCATAAAAGCAGCATGTGAGGCCAAACACTCTTATTATTATTAGCACCGCGTCTTACTACCCGTTAGGGCTATACGCACTTACGCTAATGTGTAATGGTAGGGTGATAGTGAGATGAAATGGAGGACCTACAGTTTAACGTGGAATCCGAACCATGGTGGAGGCCTGGCATTCCCCACATTCACAAGATGTCTTGTTAGAGGTGAAGGAAGGGTTTGGTCATCAGATAAATCTTTGCCGGGACCGAGGATTGAACCCCGGCCGCCAGCATAGAAGTCTGACACCTTACCCCTAGACCGCCAGGTCACCTAACATTCTTATCGAGTGGGCAGATGTAAGTCACAAGAAAACCTTGTCTAAGGAGAGACTGCAGTCTATGATGTAATACAATATATTGTGTACCAACAAGATCGCCTCAAGCATACAAAAAAAATAAAAAAATGTTCGCCCCTGTACAACATTATTTAATGAATGTACGAATTTTAATTTTGGTGTCCCTTCATCTATCACATCGTTATTTCTAACCTATTATCTTAAAAGGAAATTTAATTACAAAGTAAAAATGTATGAAAGTACTTGTCCGTTGTTTTCCTTCACTCTTAGAATTTTTAAGAAAATTATATAAAACTATTCATTGGACTCTACTGTAGAATGAACATCATAATATGATGATGGTATTCGAATGCCTGTAAATATTTGAGAAGAAACACTCTAAAATATAATTAGGATCCTTGCTTGATCTATCAATTGTTATTATTGATATATTTAGTTTCTAGTGTTTATTTGCTACAAGGTGACCAAGTTTAATTGATTTAAGACTTAGACGATAAACAAGATTTGCGAATTCTTGAACCCATTGCGTTTACATTTCTCGGTAACGCGGTAGTTCACAACTCAGCATTTGGAAACAATGTCAAAAAATGAAATATCACTTAATCGTCAATCATAAAGTTTCTTTAAGTGATGTATGAAAGTTTAATGATTTGGTTTTAGACCTATCAAATATTCACTAATGGATTTTATTTTGACATTTATAATAAATAAATTTAACAAGAAAATAATATTTACTATGAACAAGAAATAACTTCTCTGTTAAGAAAAACAAATTACAAGTATAGAAGAATTTTGCTAGAGAAATAATTTTGAAAATGCAAACTTTTCTTAGGTCAACATTGATAAGATTTTATCATATTATTAGTGTTATTTTATAGGTATTGATAATATATATATATATATATATATATATAAAGTGACGAATGCAAATCACATAGCTTGATGTATGAATACGAGAAAGTTGATTTAGTAACTTTTATAGCTGTTATATAAGGCTCTTCCTATGAAAATTGGACTGTACCTCAGTGGAATGACGAGGGTTTCGCAGCTAGGTGTCTTAAAATCGGAAGCAATCTTACCAAACATATATGACAAAATAGTCCTTTCTAACGCACTTTTTAATAAAAAAAATAATCATTAAGATGGCATGAGTGGCACGGTGCCCTCTAGAACGCTGTGCCTCGGAGAGTTGCCAGCTTTGTAAACCTATTGAGGTGGCCCTGCCTACTTAAACAAGAAGCACATAATGCGATCTCTCCAAAGAATTCGTCTTCTATTGTCAGCCTGAGAATAAATTCAATCAACTATTTATTATACCTTGTGGATATGTGCTTTATTATTCTTAGTGTTTCTTGCAAGCTACAGAGGCCGAAGAGTCTTGTGTCACTCTGGCGTTTGACTGGCCTGCTGAAGTTGGTGAGATCGGGGTTTGAAACCCAATCGGTTCTATTGAGGTTTTTTTTTCCTAAATGGTTTTCTACTCTCCTTCCACGAAAGTGTTGGTAGATTACCTCTAAAATGCTTCCTTCCTCTTCCCTACCCCATTGGAATAATTATCATCTATGCGTATAATCTGAACAGATTGTAAGACGTAGTGATTAAATAATAGCTCATACACGTGGCTCAGTTGCCAGATTGATCAACCACAGATCTAAAGTATCCCTGGTTTGATTCCGTGTGGTGAAGACGAAAATATTTTCTATATGTGCCTTTAAAAAGTACTAAATACTTCAATTAAAAAGAAACTATGCACCATAAAATTTGGCCACTATCAATTTGTTTTAATATGTTTACTTAAGCCTTTAATTTGATCAATGATTCGTTTTACATTTTACCTCACACTCATACAGTACAGTATTGGTGAACACGTTAAATAAAATAAAATAAAATATTTAAAAAAATCCATATCGATTTTAACATTACAAGCTATCAACTAGTAATAATAATTTAGCACCGAGTCTTACTACCCGTTCAGGTTATACGCTTTAAGTACTAATTACTCTAATGGATTAGGAATTAGGAAGGTTGAATTAGAGAAAGTGAACCCGCATTTGCGTGGAAGGAGAGTGGAAAACCATTTAGGAAACCCCCCCCAGTTCACCCGACAGAGATTCGAACCTCGATCTCCCCGTCCTCAACAGTCGAGCTCAACACGACAAGCACGTTAGCCAACTACGCCACAGAGGCGGGTAGCTATCAACTAGAACTATACAATTTTTTTTTATCGCCGCGTTCTACTACATTTTCAGGTTTTACACATCTATGTGCTAATTACACTTATGAGTTAGCGATGAGGAAGGCTTGACTTTAGAAGAAGTGTAGTCACATTTGCATGGATTAAGAGTAGAGAACCATTTAAGAAAAATCACCCTCAGTAAACTCGACTGGGATTCGAATATAAAGCTCCTAGTAATCGACATGAGAATGACACCTTAGACCATGCGGCCACCGAAGTAGGCTACACGTTATTTATCAATATAAACAATTATACTTCTAAAATGAATAGTTCTGAGCCTTTACCTACTAGATAAGAGTCAGACACATTATTCTTGTCGCCAAATCAGTCGGTCTTTCTTCATTCTCCCTAAGTAGGCCTATAGTGTGTATAGTACAATTTTCTGACAGGTATAAAAATTACTAAACTTACTTTCACGTACTAAAACATCATGTCATGTGATCTGAAGCGGTTTCATTTGATTGATAATATCAATACCTTACAAAATAACATAAATGAAATAGTTAAATGTTATCACTTTTTGCCGAAAAAATATTTGTATATTCTAAACGACGCTTCCTATAAAATCATTGTAATGTAGCTGGTATCCGAGGGTCAGCGAGGGAAATGTTCCATGCCTGATTGCCACCGTGAGGTGTGTCTCCTCCTTGTTATTTGACTAACAACTACGTCACTGATGGGTTTCCCCGTCTGGTAATTAGTGAGTGTTGTGTGAAAATAGCGAGCGCGAAGCGGAGGGGAGTAACGCTCCGGTGTGGTCTAGTGCTTAGTTTTCAATTAACAAAATGGCGCGTGAGTCTAACGACTTATTATCGCCGCAGTAGTTTACCACTCGGCCCCTAATGATCCCATCACTGCGCTCTTGTACTCTGATAAATTGATACATTGTACTAACGACAGAGGAAAACTTTCTGACTGGAATGTTCCTCGTCACGCGTTCAAGATAACGTTTTAACGGGGGTGGGGTACAAAGGGACCTGAGAAAAGTCCTGTGTTTTTGCAATTTTTAAAGCAAAACTTTAATTGGACAAATTAGAAACATATAGCTTAATTTTCTACGCAAGGTATTATCAACAGTTCTTGAATATTTTTCAAAGGCGTCCTGGAATTTGATGACTACTTTTCTCTTAATGTAACAAGGTGCTCATCTAATGCCGCTCTGCTCATGACAGATATTCAACAAATGTTGATATCACCATGTGAAGAAAGTTAAAATCTATGTTTGTACTCGGGCAACATTTGATTTATTTTGGCTAACAAAATGTTTTTGTATAAAAACAGTAAAAACACTTGACATTTTCTAGCATCCTCTTCCACCCCACCTTGTTAAAAACAAGCCCACCAATATATTGTATGCTGTTATTGTTCTCAGTACCAAGAAATACTGTGTTGTGTTTGAAATCACCACATGTAGGGGAGACACCTCCCCCAAAATAAAACAAGAGAGCTTTTCAATTGTTGCAGTAAGAGGTGACCTGCTAGGAAATCTTTAAGCATTGGGCTTCATTTCGTTGGATAATGTGCTTACAAAAAAAAGTTATATAATAGTAGCGGGAAAGGTGTTAATATTAGTAAAGCTTACATTACTTCCTTAAAAATAGTTTTCTTAAAATATCTTATTTAATATTCCTGATATTTTTTTATGATGAAACATAAGTTAGAAAGAGCTAAATTGCTATATTTAACATTGGTTCGTTTGACAAGTGGGCTCTTAGCGATTTAATCCAACTCATGGAAATGAGGATAAAATACACCCTCCGTGGCGAGGAGAGAGGATGGGAAAACACACTTTTATTTAGCATTGCGTCTCTAGGTTTTTTTTGTCTATGTACTAATTACTCTAATGTTTGGATTAGGGATGAATAAGGTTGAATCTAGAGGAAATTTGCTTGCATTCGCGTCGAGGAAGAGTGAGCAACCATTTAAAAAAAACACCCTCAGTACATCTGACCGGTATTCTAACCTCGATCTCCTGGTCATCGGCCATCTAGTTAGTCTCTTGCGAGAGTGATGCCTAAGACAATGTAACCACCGAAGCGGGTTACTTTATTTAATTTTCACTCTAGATGAATAGTACTATATTTTAAATGTAGCCTATTTCATAGCGCTTACAACATTGTCTAAAACTTTATAAGCGCCAATGCTAAGTATTTCCCCTCCTATTTTCCCATGACATGTTGGCAGTACTGTACATTCAGCCATTACCTGTTTGTTGGGGTGCAGGAGCATACAAATGTTTATAAAATATGTGATCTAGGGTTTTGACATCTACATTTAATAAGGTAATCAGAATCCAGAAAGCTCAATCTTATATTAATTTCTGTCAACTTCTTTCCTCAACAAAATCACAATAATAATCGTTATCGGTCCTATGTCCATGAAACAATCAAACCATTCTTACCAACCTAAATAAATTGTACAGGGTGTACATAAATCCTAGAATCGATGAGAAACACATTAGTGATACATTTGAAGTGAAGCTCGCTCCGCCAATCTGTTTGTATATTAATATTTAAAGCAACTTGAAGCTCAGTTCAAAAACATCGATTTGAGTTTGATGAAGGACCTTTCGAATGGCCTCTCAAATAAAATGAATTTCCTACTATGGCTACGTGTGAAGGTGTAGAAAACAGTGCCTTGTCCAATACACTAGCTACTAATAGCTTTTTCTGTTATTTAGTGTAAGCCAAACATCTAAATGATCTTTCTCGCTGATACAATGGTTTCAAACATGAAGGCCTCGATCTCGTTTGGAGTTGCGACATGTTACGGGAGGTGTCGTGACGCTTGTTCATATTATAACATTATGTCTACTTTTTAAACAGTTTATAGTGATTATAGAAATGTGCAAAATTAAAATAGAAATGGAATATCTTAATGTATTATTATTATTATTATTATTATTATTATTATTATTATTAGCAGCGCGTCTTACTACCCGTTCGGATTATACGCACTTACGCTAATGTGTAATGGTAGGGAGATTGTGAGATGAAATGAAGGGCCTACAGTTTAACGTGGAATCCGAACCACGGTGGAGGCCTGGCATTCCCCACATTCACAAGATGTAAGGAAGGATTTGGTAATCAGATAAATCTGTGCCGGGACCGAGGATTGAACCCCGGCCGCCAGCATAGAAGTCTGACACCTTACCCTAGACCCCCAGGTTATCCTGTTAATGTAATAAAAACTGTAAAGTTACTGTTTAGATTCCTCTTGGTCACTCAACTCTAATAGTTTCCAGGGCTATATAGTAGTACTATATAGCCCTGATAGTTTCTCGCTTATCTAGTTTGCTGTAGCAGTCTTGCATTTCGTCAAGTGGCCCTGCTAGAAAATAACTTCCAAATACTCACCGGGCTCATTGATTCTCTTTTTTTAGATATCATAGTCGCATTCTCCTAGTCATTATATAAGCAATTCAAAGAAAATAAATCCAGCATGTGGGATTAACGTCACGCTAGATTGGTATGTCGGTGATGAGGTCAGGATTAAAATTACGGGGGATTATTTTCCCTAAAAAAACTTCCTCCCTCAACCCTCTCCGTAAATAAAGGTACATTTCCTCTCAATTTTACCTAGCCCATAAATGTAATATAATGTGGATAGCCCCGATGGGTAGTAAGATTCCGTTAAAATAATAATTTAAAAAATAGTATATGAACGTTTGTTGTAGCTTATCAAGGGGTCTCAAATACAAAAACTGGTTTCAAACCCTGCAAAAGGTTGAAAACCCCTTCACTAATCCATGCCATGATGCTCTAATGAGTCTAAGCCCCTATCCACATCCCTAAGAGAGGCAACCCGAGAACAGCCCAGTGTGGAGGGTTGTCATACAACAGTCTCCAGGGGCGCACAGTGGGATATGTTGAATACCTAAAGTGTGTTCAGCGCAGGAATTGTTTTCTGAAAGGTCTTTTTTCCTACCAGAAATCTATTATATAGTAGGATATTGATAGGAAAAAAATCCTTTCAGAGAGTAATTCCTACCGTGAATGGAGTTTACCCGTTATACTGTACTATTGTTGGGTTGCCTATTTTGAAACCAAGACAGGGGCTTATGCACACACGCTGATGTGTTAGCTAACATTATTTTTAGCACCACGTCTTACTACCCATTCAGACTATATGATTGTACTAATTACGCTAATGTGTTAGGAAATGAGGAAGGTTGAATTTAGAGGAGGTGTACTCACATTTGCGTGAAGGCGGAGTGTAAAACCATTTTATAAAAAAACCTCTGAGTGAAACCGATCGGTAAACCATATCTCGTTACTGGAAGACAAGTTTATTCCAAGAGTGATGCCTTAGACCGTCTGACCACCATAGTGGGTATTAGTTAACTAAGCCTGGAGTGTATAGAAGTAGTATAATGTTCGGGAAAAGTACTTGCCTAAAGGTGTGTTTAACCTGTGTGAAACGACTCAACTAACATATGAGGCGTCTAGCCGGTGCAGCTTCCACTTTAAGTCCGTTCACCGTAGGAATTGTTTTCTGAAAGGCCTTTTACCCTACCAGAAATCTATTATATAGTAGGATATTGGTAGGAAAAAATACCTTTCAGAGAGTAATTCCTACCGTGAATGGAGTATACCTTGCTGAACTAATACAAATATCCTAACAACGTGGTACAACCTTCAATGACTCACAGACCAATCTGCATAATGCAGAAACATAGCAAGCAAAATATAATATTAATGGTAATGAACAATTAACACTACTGGTATCTATAATTTACTTGGAACTAGTCTACAAATATAATGTAGAAGTATTATTATTATACCTATATGATCTGTAAGATGGCTGGAACTGTTTTGGGATGCAAGTTTTTAGATGATGCATATCGAGGTTTTTCCATTATTTGCATAAAAACCCGTTGACACAGGTGGCCCAGAAGAAAACAAGTTGCGGGCCGTGTATTGAACTACATACACAGAATCGTCTAAAATCTACACAGAGTATCTATCTCAGTATTCTAGTCATTTTCCCTAGCTGTGCGGCTAAGTACTCGTTGAACGTTCAGTGTACTTATGTAATGTTACTATAAAAAGGTTCAACATCTACAAAAACCTTTTATTTTGTCATACAAATTTTAAGCCAGAGCTGGTAAGATGGGGGAATATTGATTTCCATTATATATATATATATAATGGAAATCAATATTCCATA
>CABFVX010000200.1:215202-244566 GCA_902151425.1 Timema shepardi | reverse complement strand
GTTAAACTGTAGGTCCTCCATTTCATCTCACAATCACCCTACAATTACACATTAGCGTAAGTGCGTATAACCCGAACGGGTAGTAAGACGCGGTGCTAATTATAGTAATAATATATATATATATATATATGTATGTAAAGTAGCCCCATGGATTCTTTGGTGCTGACTGACAGTTCACAGCTGACTTCTGACAGTCAACATTTAGGTATATACCTAAATTTTGACCGCCAGAAGTGACAGCTGCTAAACACATTTTTGCAGATCATATGGTTCAGCGTAGGGATACAGAATTTGGTCTGGTAACTTTTCTAAGCTTTTAGATGTCAGCTGTGATTTGTCAGTCAGCACCAAATAATTCATGGGGCTACTGTATGTATGTATATCAACTTGTCATCATCTGCTTCAGTGGCCGAATGGTCTAAGTCGTCACTCTCGTGTTAGACTGGCCAGCTTATGACGGGGAGATCGAGATTCTAATCCCAGTCATGTTTATTGAGAGTGGTTGAGAACAGTTTTTGAAATGTATTCTTAGGTTACATTAATTTTTAAGAGCTCACACTAGTGAGCACGTGTACAATGGCAACCGTCAGTCTCGTCTTGTCGGGTTTGCGGGCGATGGCAAGGGGTTTGAATCCCGGCTCGGTGTAGTAAAGGGTTTTTTCTCAAACAGTTTCTCACTTAACCTAGACTCAAATGAGTGTATATTTACTCTTAACTCAAGTCTCATTTGATAATTCATACCCTGATAGTGATTATTGTTCATAAATTATTAATTGTAATATGTTTGATTCTAATACGAATGATTGTTCTTTAATTAATTTTTCAAAATTTGTAAGCTTGGTGCTCAGATACCTTGTTCTTTCTTACTTTTTTTTTCATAGGTAGTTCAATTTTAAGAAAACAATGGTTAACCCAAACAATAGCTTTTATTAATTTAAAAACCACACTCAGATATAGAATAAGAAGGTACTAATTTTCTTTGGAAGATTTAGAACATACTATAATATTAACGTTTTGAAAGAAAAAAAACTTGAGGCAAAATACAATATCAAATTACTTCTCAAGAGCTTAACATAATATAAATATTTATGCTCCTTACGAAGTCCTGTGTTTCTCTAATGTACCATTTCATGAGCTACCCCTGACTATTACCACTCTAGATAATTCAGTAGCGTCACTTTTAATGCAATGCTTTCTAAAACATCAGATAAAATATTTCAAGGGAAATCTCTCTTTCTTAAAAACAAGCACTTAATGGCAGGTTAAAAAAAAGAGAGAGATGAAAATGACCTCCATTGTAAAGACCTCAAGCGTTTTTTTTAAAACCTTCATTCTGGCTGGCCCAACCTTGTTTCTTTCTTCTTTCTTTTATTTTTTCAAGCAAGGACTTCATCCCTTACTACTTCACCTTCAGGATCTAATGATAATTTTTTACCTGAGTCAGACAAAGAGTTCTTACCTGATTGCGCAAGGCACAACCTGTTTCCACAGAGGGGGTTGTTACCACTGTGGCATATACCTTGGCCACCAGGGGGCAGGTAAGCAAGCAAGACCCTTACCACCCTAGACCAGTACCACCGACAACAATAAAAATGTGGCCGCCCTCAAGTTACTGTGCAAGGGGCCTGAAGGAAACTTGCTTAAAATGAGTCGTGAAATCAAAGAAAGAACTGCGGTTTGTAAGGGCAGTTTGCAAAAGAATGAAGTCAGAAATCATACCCACACGCTCCTTTAGATGTGTAAGCTAATTGCAAGTGTGAAGTCTAATGGTGGTTCCAAGGGCGTAGGGATGGAGGAAGTGATCACTTCCAATCTCCATCTTCAATTTAAAACATATTTAAAAGTGAAACACGTTTCACAGAAGAAACAACTCTCAATAATTGAGACTAGAAAAAATAAAAAACTTTTGAAATATAGTGATGAGGTCCTGCCAGTCTTCTACCCTAGTGGTATTCAATCTGGAGTGTGCGAATACATCTTAGGGGATATGGAAAATGTTATTTATACATACATTTAATATATAACCTTTATATATAATTTAAAACTTATTATTTAATACATTATCTTAGATGTAAATGATATAATATATATACAGTATCACCATGGCTTCTTCGGTGCTGACTGACAGCTCACAGCTACTTCCTAAATATACCTAAGTTTTGACTGTCAGAAGTGACAGCTGCTAAACACATATTTTTTCAGTTGACATGGTTCGGCGTAGGGATACATAATTTTGTCTGGTAACTTTTCAAAGCCGTCAGCACAAAATAAGTCATGGGGCTACTGTAACTTGTACTAAGCACTAACAAAGTTGAGGGTAAAAAGTTTATAATTTAAAAAAAGGTTGAATACCCCTGCTATCCTAAAGGATACAGTATCCTATAGATTCTAGCGGTCCTGTGGGTGCACATTCCAGGCGTACTCAGGCTGAGAATGGGACTTGTTTTTTTTAAGGCTGGTGAAGAATGTCTAGCAGGATTAAGACCGGTTCTGATTTACAAAGAATAAGTAATTGATCGCTTTGCGAAGGGTTCAACCCGTAGAAATGACTTTTTAATGTGATTTTGTATGTATTTAACTTTTATTGCGTTTTTATAGCACATCATTCAAGTAGTATTTACTAAATTTTTCGTTATTTTAGGTGTTATCTTTGCAATAGAAATATACTTTAAATCAAAGTCAATATGGCCTACAGCTTGAGCAGGATTCATCCTATAAAATATTAATTATTGAATTTCATCAACAATAAATATGTTCTAAAAATAAGTCGTTTATGTGCTCCTCATCGGGTTGACGATTACCACATGTTATTTCTGAGTAGAAATCATCTTAAGTTCACTCGGACTGGATCTGAACCCTGCCCTGCCCTACCCTACCAGCTACCGGCAATCCAGAAAATATTAGATTGACACCCTGGTCCGTGTATTCACCAATTTGGGTAGTGACAGTTAATGTGGGGATGTAGGAAACGCGATCAAAGGGATGTGTTTTTGCAGTTTTTATAACAAAACATTTTAGGCCAAAATAAATAAAATATCGCTCTAGTTGAAACAGAGTTTAATTGTCTTCACTTGGTGATATCAGTAGTTGTTGAATACCTGCTATCAGCATAGCCGGAATATGATGAAAAACTATTTAACTGAAGAGAAAAAGTTGTCATTAAATTCCAGGACACCTTGAGAGATATTCAACAACTGATGATATCACCGTGTGAAGAAAAAAATTAAACTAAATGTTACAAATGGATAAATAATTGATTTATTTTGACCAAAGATACAATACCTTAGTTCAGTCGGTACGTATCTGTCTTCTGTCCCAGGTTCGATTCCTGACATGGCTGAAACATTTATCGTTGGTTTACCCTTTCGAATCAACGGCCGGGTGCTGGTGGTCGGTCGTGTTTGTTCTAGATTTAAGCTAGTTTGTAAGTCTTGTGCTGAAATATTCAGTCGGTTCATAAAGTGCACGTTAAATATCTCAACCGACTGATTATGTTGACAATTGGTATTAAAACTGCAAACATACTGCTCTCAGCTAACATCCCCAACACTCCCGACCATCCCCTTTTCTCAAGCTACCTCTTTGGACCGCCACTGGGTGAGCTTGCGTCATTAGATGACCTTTAAAGGCTATATCCTGTGCATATTATATCATGCAACGTCAAGGGAACCTCTTCATATGCGTTCCGTTTTGTGAAATGAGAAGTGATGCAAACTAATGGAGGATTTTTTTTATCTTAATCTCTTTATTATTAATATTATTATTTATTTATTTATTTATACGCTACAAATTTCAGCTCATGACCGGTCTTACTATTTGAGAGCTACTTATGCTAATGTTTTTCTAGATAATTATTATAAGAGGTTGGGTAGTAATAAATATTGAGACTTAATGTTATAGCATATTTCTAAAAGCGCACTAATTTTATTACCGTATAGTTTTGTATATAAATTTTATGCTCAGTTTTTAAAAAAAATTGGCTGCCAATCAAATGGTAATTTCAAACCTTAGTCACTTGAAGGGTGAATTAGCTTTCAAAAATGTTCGTTTAATAGGTTGGTAACCTTTAAATAAGCTCTATTTCGTGCTTTAAATTTTTTATGTATGGAAGATATTTTGGTCATTTCTAAGTAAAGATAAGACGGGCATTTCAATTATATAATTTTATAAAATCGTGAACTAAACTCAAAACACGTCGGTTTTCCATATTGAGCTACTTTAATTAATTTAGGTAATTGCTGATATGATCATATTTTTTAAGTTAAAAATAAATCTTAAACAGTAGTTTTGGACTTTTGAATTTTCTGTTTAAATCTTTTATTCATATCAAGAATAAGTTCTGAGTAGTAGTAAAGGTTTGACAGGACCATTGATTCACATATGGTTGATTTTACGTCATTAGTTATATGTGTATTTAAATAATTTTTCCAAACTAATTAAGATAACTATTTCTTGTGGTATTGGCATCACTGCCTATCAGTTGTAATAAATTCGCCGACCAGACAAAAGTTTGCATGCACATGTTTATATTCAAACCCGCCTCGGTGGCGTAGTTGGCTAACGCGCTTGTCGTGTTGAGCTCGACTGCTGAGGACGGGGAGATCGAGGTTCGAATCTCGGTCGGGTGAACTGAGGGTGGTTTTTCCTAAATGGTTTTCCACTCTCCCTCCACGCAAATGCGGGTTCACTTCCTCTAATTCAACCTTCCCCATTCCTAATCCATTAGAGTAATTAGTACTTAAAGCGTATAACCCGAACGGGTAGTAAGACGCGGTGCTAAATATAATAATAATAATAATTTATATTCAAGCTCGCAAGCCTCAGATTTGCCCCTCAATTCTTTTCTATACCCTCTCCCTAAGCTATAGGTTCCCAAACTTTTTATACCAAAGAAGTCCTTCCACCAGAGAAAGTAATCGTACATTCTGGAGCTATATACATACATAACTTTTCAAGTATACAACAAACGGAAAATCTCACATGTTCTGATCTCACCTTTGGCAAATGTCCTTTATTCAGATTAGAAAACATTGGAAATCTTAATTACTGAATTTATTTTACATTGTGAAACCAAATAAAGAATATTATAAAAGTGCCTCAATGAGCCTGAGATAACTGTTGGAGCCCGAGGGCTTCACAGAGCAATTTGAAAAGATGCTGTCCTCAGTTACCATTGCGGCCACGTGCAATACCAAGTCAAATCTGACTCTCATACAAACTAAACAGCTTTGCCGGCTTGAAGCGGAAAGCAATTTGAGGTGTGCTCTGCCAAACATCAAACCCAATATTCAAGAACTGATTAAAACAAAACAGTGCCAACCATCACTACAATCTTCAATCATTTTTTCTATCACTATCCTGCAAGTGATACATTAATTTTTATATAAAATAAAAAAAATTGCTAAAAAGCAATAAAACATTTTTTTAAAATAAATATCCGCAAAAACAAGGGAAAGGGGGTATTTGATGATCTAACAAGGGGGGCGTCCGCCGAAAAAGATTGGGAACAAATTACTACTATTTAGTTATTATAGTTATTTACGATGAGTAAACGACACACTATCAATCTGTATGTTTGGATCTACACGTATTCTTTTAAGCACAATATCACTACTTATCAACTTTTAAGCAAATTTGTTCACATTAAGCTTCGGGTAGTTTACGCTGCATCACTCTGATAAAATACCATTACATACCGACAAAAATTAGTTATTTATGTTATCTGGATTTTGAAGGTTTTCAAGAATGCACATTTCATTAGTAAGAATCAATTTGAACTTTCTTAGATCATTCCAAAGTTTATAAGAATTATTAGAAAGTGCTTCTGCTAGGTTGGTGAAATAACTTTTCCCTATCGAGTATTTCCCCCGATTCCGGCAGTTTTTATAATTTTCACAATCAACTTCAAGCCTTGATTTTAAAAACTTCCATTTTAATTAAATGTTTTATTTCCAAGGTCAACCAAAGTAGATTTTTTTAAATATATTTTTAAGATGCATATTTGTCTAAAATACTAAAAATTATGTTGTTGAAAATGTCCACCTTCTAATCAATAGACCGTTTGCCATAAGACTTATTAGCTACCTAGTCTAATAGGGCAGGGATTAAAAATACAGTAGATCCAAAGAAAATTCACTAGAATTCACCTTGATTTAGGGCATAGCTAATTGTATCGGGATCCAAATTTGTGTCCTTAAAACTCGAGTCAAAATCACGGACTTTGATCAAACACTGACGCGTAGCTAATTCTGCCGACTTACAGTGAATCTTCTCTTCAAATGGCTTCTTCTTTTTTAATGGGCAAGAAAGACGGTCATTAAAAAGTTACTCTGGTGTTAAATTAACCACTTAACGATGGATTTGAAACGAGAAATTAACTGTTTATGTGGCGTTAAGATCTGAGTTTTGTCTTTTTTTTTTATAAACCTATCTAATGCGAATGATTTTTAGGAGGTATTCTTAATCTAGGAATAGGGTTAGAAAGGGCAGCTTAGAGTATATTCACACGTACTAGCTTGGAGAGGGGGCGGAAAAATCACCTTCAGGGAAATTTTAAATCCGAAAATTTTCTGCAGTGGTGGCTTCCGGTGGAGGTGTTAAATTGTAGAGGTGACACTTAGAGCCTATATACTTCAAAATACAGTGTGTTTAAGAAATGAGTGGGTTATAAGAAGGGGTAAGGGTATCGGGAGAAGGGGAGGGTAGATAGGAAGGGGGGAAGACAAAATAATATCGATCCAACCTTAAAATTATTTTAGTTAACTAACTTATTGAGATTTTAAAGTTGGAGTATGGTTTATAAACATAACGGGTCTACAAAGGCTGGCATTCTTTTGTTTCTTTACTACTTTTTTTTTCTAGTCCCGTGTCTTACTACCCGTCCGGGCTATACGCCTATGTATTAATTACACTAATGTGTTTGGGACGAGGAAGGTTGAGTCCAGAGGAATTTCACCCACATTTATGTGAAACCTTTTAGGAAATACCGCCCTCACTGCACCCGACCGGAATAGAACCCCGATATCCCTGTCATCAGTAGTCTAGCCTATTGCGAGAGTAGTGGGTTGGACCATGTGGCCACTGAAGCAGGTATATTTTACTACTACTACTACTACTACTATTATTATTACTATTATTATTATTACTATCCATTTAATTAGTTGAAATTATTTTACAGAAATAATAATTGAAAATGTTCCATTTTGGAAAATTTTCCGTCTCCCGTCTCTACCCTCAGTGCAGCCGGTGGAGATTCGAGCTTACCGCTGACGCCTTTGTCCACGTGTTCACCGGTGTGGGTACTCTAGACGAGTTTCAAGAGAGGTAGCTTTCAAATCCACCCCAATAAAACATACGCCAAACAAATATCTGAGTCGGAATTATTATCTCAGTCAGTAACGGGTCTTCCTACTGAGTTAATAATCCCGGGTTCAATTCCAGACATAGCCAAAAACTTTATTCTATGTGAAATTAAGTTTTCCCCTTTCAAAGAGGTAAATAGACGATCACATGACTGGGTATAGAGTTAGGTGCGCTAGTTTGATTTACTCAAACCCACATCGGTGGGCACGTGGACTAGACGCCAGGCTCATCTAATCTGGTTTGTTGGGCTGGACTAGACTCCTGTCTGTATGTAGGATCATCTAATCTGGTTTGTTGGGCTGGAATAGACTCCTGTATGTAGGATCATCTAATATGGTTTGTTGTGTTGGACTAGACTCATGTCTGTATGTAGGATCATCTAATCTGGTTTGTTGGGCTGGACTAGACTCCTGTATGTATGTAGGATCATCTAATCTGGTTTGTTGGGTTGGACTAGACTCCTGTCTGTATGTAGGATCATCTAATCTGGTTTGTTGGGTTGGACTAGACTCCTGTCAGTATGTAGGATCATCTAATCTGGTTTGTTGGGCTGGACTAGACTCCTGTCTGTATGTAGGATCATCTAATCTGGTTTGTTGGGCTGGACTAGACTCCTGTCTGTATGTATGATCATCTAATCTGGTTTGTTGGGTTGGACTAGACTCCTGTCATCATGTAGGCTCATCTAATCTGGTTTGTTGGGCTCGACTAGACTCCTGTTTGTATGTAGGATCATCTAATCTGGTTTGTTGGGTTGGACTAGACTCCTGTTTGTATGTAGGATCATCTAATCTGGTTTGTTGGGTTGGACTAGACTCCTGTTTGTATGTAGGATTACTGACTGGATTTTTGTTCTACCTCAAATGGTCTCTCATTTTCTCTTCGCTCATGAACACTTCCTTAAAAAGATACTTTCTATGGACTCGTCTTGTATCTAATTAGCAGGGCCCGTATTTTGGTGACATGTCATTGTCTTTTTTCCCATCACATATAATTCTCACAAGCACATAAACTCTGTTCATGTTTCCCTTCTTGTAGACATTTATATTTTATCGTGTTTTTTTTTCATTTTGGATTATTATATTCCATATTTTCTTGGTTTGCGTCATTTTTGAATAAATTTCAGGCATTTTTGTCTCATTTAAAGGCATGTTTTTTGAATAAGAATATATATTTTAAATACTATTGGTATTTTACAAATGCATAAATGCTCAATTTTTTTTTCCTAAATAACCAGTTGTTGGAATAATAATATAATATAAGCAATGAACTTTACTCTCTTTGCTTGAATGTTTGTAAAATACACTTTCCTGATGAGACACGGCAACTAATCTTTAGATGGTTGCGTTAAAAGGGGGTGGCTTTTACTTCTGAAGAAAGTATTGTATTTGTAATTCAATGTTATATTTAACGGAATACAAGAGTTACGTTGTTAAATACTTTTTATTGCATTTTACATCTGTAAAGTTCGTGTTTGATTTAGGTATGTGTGTTTATTACGAGTTTTGTTGATACTTTTAGGTCATTTGAAAAAATTTGAAGTAATTTTTTTTAATCATTTTAACTAATCAAAATCTAGGCTCTGCTAATCGGTAAATATCTAGGTCAGTGGGTCTCAAAAGTAGTGCCGCAGCACTCAGATGAGCCGAGATGGGTTCCTAAGAGTGTCGTGGAAGTATGGAGAAATTTATTAAATCGCCCACAATTACTGCACCAACCAAATATTCGTGGTCTGGGTATCAATTTAGTGTTCCTACTGTAAGTTGTTTTAATTAAAAATAATATTTAAATTTTAAGCATGTTCTTTACTTAGGGTTTTCTTAATTCAACGTTTGGACATAAGGGTGTTTCATATTAGGGATATTGCAGAACTTAGGAACTGTGTCAAAAGTTGTCACTCTGATAAAAAATTACAAATCTTTTATCTGGATGCTAGGTCCAAGTGTGCAGTATTAGATGTACTGCTTTCAATTAAGCTAGTTATTAAGTCGTGTTCAGACAAAATATGGATTTCATAGTTACAAGACGTGTAGTTTTTTTTATCACCGCGTTTTACTACCGGTTGAGGTTATACACATTTACGATCATTACTCTAATGGGGTAAGGAATGAGTAAGGAAGCGTTTTAGAAGTAATACACCAGCATTTGCGTGGAGGGAGTATAGGAAACCATATAGGAAAAACCACCTTCAGTACACCCGACTGGGATTGAACCACAATCTCTTCATCCTCAGCAGGCCAGTCTGACACGACAATGACGCCTTAGACCAGTCGGCCACTAAAGTGGTTAGGTGCATAGATAAATACTATAAATATTGTATATGTTACCGATTTCCAGGACAAACTAGATCGGACCAGGCCAAAATGACACATCCTGCCACTTGTAGGATCAACCGGTACATCCTGATGTTTTTAGGCAGTACTAGTTTTCATCCTTCTTGACCCAGACGATGAATCGACCTTGGACAGGTTTCATCATTCACAGTTCGCGCGCAAATGTTGTCAGCTAGCCTAACCTAACCTGACCTAGCCTAAACCTGGTTTGGCCTAATAAAATATTAGGCTAAACTAATTTATTCTATGAGCTAGGCCAAAATATCAGGATTAACGAATTTAGACTAGGCTAAACTAGTACATCCTGAGGCTCTCAAGATGCATCAGTTTGGCCTGGAATCGGGTTTGGACGGTAACATATATATTGTATTCAACTCCACATGTTCTGTGCTTACTTTCCATTCTGTATTGCGTTGTGTGCTTTGAGCGGGGGAAAGAGTGGTATGTGGGGGTTGAAGGGTTGGGGGCACCTGCAGTTAACAATGACATGACAAGAGCCGGTTTATACCCACCCTACACATATCCTTGTAGGGGTGGCATTGCGCGCAGAGCGAGGGAACGGAGGGGGCAGACTGTAAGATATTATGATAATACGACCTACTTTGTAGCATTACATCGCATTCCCTCTAGTCTCCAGCGGGGTAAAAAAATAAATATTTTTTTTATCTCTCCCTCTCCTTGAAAGTATTTTCTTCTCTTTACCGCTAGTCTGTCTTACCCTTGGCGTCCATCCGTTATACAGGGTGCTTCGTAATTAATTTCTCTGAGTTTTTTTCTCAGCCAAAACATACGTGCGATGACTTTACGTTAAGATGGTGAATTCTACGTTCGCTATTTGCAGGCAAGAAAAAGAGACGTTAGTAGTCCGCTGGGAATTATTTAAGTACCTACCTTATTTCTTCCTTATTCCCTCTAGTCCTCGGAATATAGGAAACCATATGAATTTCTTATATAAAAAAGGACACTGTGTGCTCGTCATCCTACGATTAACGTATTTGAGGGAGAAAAGTAGAAATATGGGGGTGTAAAATGTATTTATATCAAAAGGGTACAGGCTCATTTTCTTGAATTATTTAGAAATGTTGAGTTTCAAAACTTTGCTTTATTTTAAATTATTTTTAAGAAGGTTTACCATAATTGTTGGATCAAAGTAAAGATGTTGTGTTCCAAAAAATATAAATTTTCTATAAGAGTGAGTCAAATGGACCTAAAATATAGTATATATAAAGAACACTTAAAACAAACATATCTCTACCTAACAGCTCCTTCAGTATTGTGTTTAAATTAATTACACTATTTTAGGCAGCGACACAAAGTAGGTCTTGTTCATCATATTAGATCCCTACACCAAAAAATGATGACAACAGGGAATTAATACTACGTGATGCGATGCATAATACTCCTAATCACTGCTCCTGCGCTGGACTCAACCAACACATACCACATACGTGGCTGTAACTTCATTTTAAACGATGCACTTTCCCAGATTTGATAATACTAAACAGTGCATTTGTAATCATTTATCTTGCGACAGACTTGACTCTGTGTGCCCATGACGTCATTTGAGGACAGTGTGTTACAGGCTGCAGTACGTGTTGGTCGTTATGAAAAGTTGTGTGATTAATCATATGAATATCTTTATCTCAACCTCTCAGGAGCTCTTTATTTTTAATTAATACGTTTTAACATATTACGGGATGTTTATCGACTTTATCCATGGAAAAGGAAGAAAGTTAATAGTCATAGTAGATGCATCCAAATTATCTCGAAAGAAACTAAAGTAGCCCCGTGGCTTCTTTGGTGCTGACTGACAGCTCACAGCTCACTTCTGACAGCTGCTAAACACATGTTTTTGCAGATCATATGTTCGGCGTAAGGATACATAATTTTGTCTGGTAGCTTTTCAAAGCTGTCAGTCAGCACCAAAAAAGTCATGGGGTTCCTGTAAGGAGACGCACATTGATAAATCACATTTGTATAACATCCTCAGTGTACCCGGTCGAGATTCGATCCTTGAATCTTCCCATCACCAAGATTCCAGCTATTGCGAACTGACGCCATAGACCACGTAACTCATCTGTAGCTATTATGGGATTGTGGTGTGGCTCATCTTATATTTTATTTATTTCTTCAAGTATTACAATATACAAAAATAAAGTTATCTCTAGAGGTATTTGAGATAGACCAGGTATGTCAAACTCACTGTTCGCGGCCCACATACGGTTCGGTTCAAGAATATTTGCGGCCCGCAGACCTTACGATGAACCAACATACACTGGGGCACGATTGCATATACCATTTTGAATTATAATCGCATCAAATTCAAAACATTAGCAGCTGTTAAGTTGTTTTTAGAAAATCTTGATCAAAACCGCTAACTTTTCTGATTATAAATATAGATTCTGAGTTTTATAGTTTTATATAAATTTAATTTTGGTGACTGCATGGTCTAATCTTTAAGGCATTAATATCGTAATAGACTAGACTGCCAATTATAGAATGATTGGGGTTCAAATCCTGAATGGGTGTATTAAAGGTTGTTTTTTTTCAAAATGGGTTTCCATTTTCCCTCAACGCAAATGCGTATACACGTCCTCTAAACTTCAACTGTCCTTATTCTTAACCCATTAGCGTAATTAATATATAGGCGTACAACCCGAACGCGTAGTAAGAAGCAGTGCTAAAAATATCCTTCTTTATTATAAATATTGGAGTTATTTCTACAATGCCTATTTCAAAATGTAAAGTGTACCTCTAATTATTTTAAATTTTCACTATGTCAGGAAGTAGAATCTCAAGATAATAGAACAAATTCAAAATTAGTATGTTCACATTAATAATTTGATGAAATTATGATTTGGTGGCGGACAAACTATCATTCACCGGAATCGATTAAAACTTATTTGAAAAAATACATCGGACACTGATAGAGTATTGGTATGCAAATCAAAGATCCCATGTTCGATTCCTTTGTAATTGTTTGGTAATTACCTCTATACCCTTAGCTCAGTAATGATGTATTAAATAGCAAAACTATACACTTTAGTAAAATAAATATATATATAAGGAAAAAGATAAGCCACAAAAGCACAACTCCCCTTTGTCAATAGGCGTGCTTTATTTACTGTTGTGGTGACCTGGTGGTCTAGGGGTAAGGTGTTAGACTTCTGTGCTGGCGGCCGGGGTTCAATCCTCGGTCCCGGCACAGATTTATCTGATTACCAAACCCTTCCTTCACCTCTGACAATACATCTTGTGAATGTGGGGAATGCCAGGCCTCCACCGTGGTTCGGATTCCACGTTAAACTGTAGGTCCTCCATTTCATCTCACAATCACCCTACCATTACACATTAGCGTAAGTGCGTATAACCCGAATGGGTAGTAAGACGCGGTTCTAGTAATAATAATAATAATAATAATACTAAAAGCTCGTAAGATTTGTAGAAACACTACATCAAAGATCGTAAATGAAGTAATATAAACTGTTACTTACGCTATGGTATTAGAAACTAGAAACACTGTCACAGAAAAATAGAGAAAAGAGAATAATCTTAGTTCAGCAAAGAGCATAAGAATTAAACTAATTTTCAAACACCTCAATTAAAAAGTATATCTATTTGGTTATATCATAGAAGTTATTGATTTTACAAAAAATATGTTTCAAATAAAAGAGTATTATCTTTAATAGTACTACAACTTTAAAATGATAAGTTATTTCGTATCTCAAATAGTTGCGGAGAAATGGTCAAAATTAAAAATTTATCTTATGTAAAGTACCCTCAAAGTCATTTTTATAAGAAAATTAGAATCACCATCTTGTTTATAATGATAAACAGTGTCTAGATAGAACATTTAATCAAAATCATTAGAACCAATTTTGAGAAATTCGATTTTTTTCTCTCTTTTTACCCTTTAGTAAACTACCCTTAATTTTTGGTCTAGATGTCTAATTCCAATAAACCTTCGGGAGGACCTCATGAAAAATCTAGACACCAAGTTTGAGCCCAATTGGTAAAACAGTTTTGGCTCTAGCCCAAGGTACAGATAGACAGACGGACATAATTGCGAAAAAAAATTTTTTTTTTTGTTTCAGGGGGTCATGAAACGTCGATATTAATTTGATCCAAATCTCGAGTTATATTTTTTTGACGATCACAATACTTTCGCTTCGAGGTGTCAAGCAGTGGCGGCTCATGTATAGGCACTGCGGAGCTACAGCACCCCCTATTTCCACTTGATATTATCGATGACATTTAAGATGAATCCTTTTTTATGTAATTCTTTCTTTATTATTTTTGTAGTACAATATATATTCCTTAATCTTAATGTCAGTACTTCAGTAGCCATCCCCCAGCTTATGGAAAAAACACAAAAATCTTAGTATGGAACAGTGCGCTTCACATTGCCAGCGACGTGGTGTTTGACTGTTGTGCGCATGCGCACATAAGAGGGGGTTGGAAGGAAGGCGGGACTGCCAGGTAGAGAGACCACTGTTGCTCTCGCAGTTCCGGCTCTGGCGTGATTGTGGAAGGAAGTTATTTTTTACTCAGAGTGTGCTGTGATTAAAAACTGTGTACCATATTCTTGAATATGATAAAGTGTAGAAGAGTGTAGAATTAGATTACTATTCTGTTCTATTCTGTTTTTCGGTTCAGAAAGATTAAATGCGCTTAAAGTACTTTCAATGGAGAAAAATTTCCTCAATTTTCATCCAAAGATCAAGTAAAAAATTATTGAACATTTTGCGCTAACTAAAACAAGAAGAATGGATTTCATTTTTAAATGAATAGATCAAGCTTGAACTGTAACAATTTAAGTTAAAGTAAGTAAAACAGTTTTTTGTTAAGATTTTATCAAGTTCTTGAATAAATTTTCTTTTTATACACGTTTTTTTCCTTTTACACAATTTTAAATAAAGGCTACACATTTTCTGGAGCAGCACCCCCACTAATTTTAGCTACGAGCCGCCACTGGTGTCTAGAGAAGTTACTTGATTTATATTTCTAACAAAACATTGCGATCGTCACGATTTATTCTTAACATTGAACCCAAAGATAAATAAATTTAATAGGTTACTGGTTTTCATAAGAATAACAGTACCATTGTTAAAAATCAAGGTGCGTTAGAATATTGCCAAGCAACTACTATTCAAATAAATAAAATTTACAAGTATAAATATACAAGACACGCGATAGTCTTTTCACCGAGATAGACAATATTACCCGAATGAGTTTAAAGGCGGTTTTGAATTACTATTTACTGCAGCTAGACGCACAGCTGTTAGGATTTTTTCTTGGCATGTTTATTGCCCAGTTTTACTTCAGTTTTGAGATGTTGTTCGCCATCCGTATCATATCCATGTTCAAGAAGTGGATAGAGAAAAGAAATAACAGTAGGCTTATTATACATATTCAATATATTCAATTTTTTAATACAGAAATTATTTCGTCTAGAATGAATACGAATTTCTAACGACAGATATAATAAAATAACTCGCACCGATGGTAGCGCAGAAAAAGATTTGATGTTTGTCTAGAGGAGTACGAATCTGGTCTGGGTGTACTGGTTTTCCAAAATGGTTTACGTTTACATTCCTTACTGGGCAACCTCCTTTAAATTCTATTGTCCCTGGATATACCCTGCTAGGGGTATGGTCGAACTGGTCTGACGATCAAGACATTCCAAAAGGAATTTTCTAGCCCATACCGAAGGGTCTTGTCGAACTGGTCCGATGGCAAGCTCGCAGGCAGCGGCTGGGGGGTGTTGTCGAACTGGTCCGATGGTTGAAGGACCATCCAATTAGTAAGGTCGAACTGGCCAGTTTGACCGTACCCCGGCTGGGAGTCCCTCACCCCCTACTCGCCCAGATGGCCAGTGGTCACTCAGTTGTCAGTTGTTTGCAGAGTGGTGTGCAGTGATGTTTTCAATGTTAAGTGAGAGAGGGTGTAAATTAGTGGTGCATGAAGGTTTTTAATATTCTAAGGCGGACAAGACACAAGTACAGCAACCTAAACCAACCTAACGTAACCTGCTAAGTACAGCACTCCTTCCCCTCCCACCCCTTACACACACTTTTCTCGCCTTACTACCCATCCAGGCTATCCACGTATTTGCATTAACAAGGTATGAAGGGAAAGGAAGAATCTAGA
This sequence comes from Timema shepardi, assembly GCA_902151425.1. NCBI lineage: Eukaryota > Metazoa > Arthropoda > Insecta > Phasmatodea > Timematidae > Timema > Timema shepardi. The sequence goes on along the minus strand of CABFVX010000200.1, from coordinate 228,721 downwards.
AGTGAACCCACATGTCTACATAGGGCGATTGTGAAATATTTTAGTAAAAACGGCCTTGGTACACCTGGCAAGGATTCGAACCCCAAACTCTCCCCTTAATAGCATCCCATACGGTATTAAACTGACGCCCTGATCTGCATGTTCACTGGTGCGCGTCCTTTAAGCTGTGTTTAAATAAAAATTCACATTTAAATAATTATCAGCAACAGGGTCACCGCTGATGGATATGTTGGAGATTGGAATCCCGGACGGCTCCATTGGGGATTTTTTTCGGGCATTATGTTCGCTGAGGATTCTAGATCTTCAATTTAAATGTGTGCACATAGTCTAATTTACCCCTTTCATTACATTAATTAACCTGTAGTACCACTTTTTAAAATTGAACCTTTTTTTTAGTGCCAAAGTTTTGTACTAACAACATTAACCAGGAGTGACCACTTTGATATACTAATCATTCAACATGGGTACGCCTACAAAAATGTTTATTTGCAGTACAAAACGCTACAAAACAATTAAAAATGTTGGCATTAAAAAGTTTAAAATGTTATACTATAGGTTAATTGGCGTTTTTTCATCTCCTTTTAGAGAAAGTATAGCATGAGTCAGGTAGAAAGGAATAATTAGAAACACAAATATGTTTTATTGTTGTCAACATTAATATCACATTTTACTTTATTAGAAGTGTTATTTTATAGGTTTTGGTAATATATATATAAAGTAACTGTTTCAGATCACGTGACTTGACGTATACAAATAAAAACCATTACATAATTAACTCTCTTCTAGGTACGGCAGCTGCCATGGCCGAGAGTAAAACTATTTGTAAAGCTCATGGAAAGCACATCTATGAGTTTGAAGAAATGAGCCGACATCTTCTAAAAAGAGTCCGTTCTGACCCTAGGTACAGAGATTACATCCTCACCACGGCTTAAATCACTTGATGGACCAGGTTCTTATCCCATTGACGTCGAATCCATCCATCGTTTGCTTTTGACAAGTCATACGAAAGAACCAAAGCTCAAAAATGAACAAATTTGCAGGAGGAAAATTTCTAAAGTTGTTTTGTTAAATTCAAAATAACACAATCAAATTTGGGTTGCAATTACAAAATAAAATACAAATTTACACTAAATTTCTTGGCTTTCCCTTGTTTAGTTTTTTTATAATTGTAGCGTAAATGTTTAAGAGGTGCGGTTTATATGTTGCATACAGTTTTTTTAATCACCGCACCTTACAACCAGTTCAGGTTGTACCAGATATATGATAATTTCTATAATGCGATGGTTATGAGGAGGGAAGCATATTAGAACTAATCTACCCACATTTGCATGGAAGGAGAGTGGAAAATCCTTTAGGGAAAAAAACTAGCCTCATCAGACGCGACTGGGATTCAAAATCCCATCCCGCATATTCTGCATTTATACAGTTGTTTATCGGAAATAAAAACGATGTTACATTAGACTTGTTTGGCTATAGTAAGATCCTGGCTTTTAGACGTTTTAATCAATATGCTCTATAATACTATGATACCTTTTGTATTGATGCTACACGCTTATTAAATAAGTTAGATTAAAAAACAGCAGCTCTAGATTTTTGGAAAATCATTTCAAAAGGGGTAAAACTATTCCATACAATTTAGGACTACAACTTGCGTAATCTACCATATATACAAATTTAAAATTTTGAAAATACTAACTATTCATAGCCTATTTAATTAACATGTTAATTACTAGTCGAATAAAGCGATAATTAAATTAAATAAGCTCAATAAAAATAAATAAAACAAATAACTTATCTGTGAGGCTTATTTCAAAACGGGTAGAAACTCACCAGCATTCGCCTGGAGACAGGATATAAAATCCAGAGTGAAAATCACATTTCCCCCCATCCGTGAACCAGGCTTTCTTCCTCAAGGTTAGGGGACTCTTATTCCAGTCCAGGGTTATGCGAACGAATATATTTAATATTTTGTAAACAGGTTTATTCCGCTATTCTTTTTGTGTATATATATACTATACCAGTAATAACATACGTATAGTCCTAGTTTAATTTTTTTGGACAAAATCATGCGTTTATATAATTTGCATGTTTTAAGTGCAAGTTAAATATCAAAATAAAAAACTACCAACCTTAAAATAGTATAATACAATGTAATAACTAACTTCCCTAACACCCTATTTGGTCGACCATCCCCTCCTTAATACTAAATGTACCCTTTTAAAGATTTGACTTTTCCCTTTATAACAATCCCCCACCCCCTTTTTTTTAACAAGTAACAAAAAAAAAGCTATCCACATTTAAAAGAATGCGTGCTCTGTGGAAATAATACTATCATACTAGGGGTTGTTAGATTAGTTAATGCTGGGTCATCTCGTGGCAAAAGTAGTTTTGTTGGTGAAGGGTTGGTAAGGGAGTTTTACATCACCTGCCTAGAGGGTTGGGAGGGGGATGAAAAGTCCGGGGGCTTTTGTCATCAATATTAATACGGTTGGTCTCTCAGGGAAACTTTGTTATTACAACGTTACGACTTTGGAACGAAACAATATTATACAAGTGTTGTGGATGGCAGATGTTGCATTGTAAACTATTTCTTTAATGATAAGTTAGAATAGTGATTGGAAGGCTTTCTTTTATTTATAAGAAACATTTCATCGGTAAAATATTTCAGAGTTCCATTAATCAATCGTAGGCTATGAATGATGCTCATACAGTTTGCAGTCATGTAAATTTATAGTTTTAGGGCTCCGCCTTCTTAGTGGGAATTACAGATCCAGAGATTCAAAACTACTAAAACAATCCTCATTTATATAAGAACGCTACGATGTGACCATATTAAAAGTTTTATTTATTAATTTGTTTAAGGAAGACTAAATACCGTAGGCATATTTATTTTGATATGATAGCTAATATTTCATGTTAAACATAATTGAAAATGACCTAGTTTTACCCACTCACGATTTATTTTGGTTATATACTTAGTTTTAAATCACTAGTGGCATTGAGATACCTTTCACCTCCATTTTGGCATGCACTTTATTTTTAAATAGCACCGCTTCTTAAATATCGTTGAAATTCTGGACATCTAAATCATTTCTCAGTTATTTGAAAGGTGGCCCCCTTTATTTGAGTCTTGTGGATTTGAAAAATAGGTCTATTTTTACATGTAAATATACAACCCCCTAGACCAACTAGGTATGTCTATTAATTAGTAATCTATAAATGTGTGTATATCTTTCTGCTTGTATTTTAAAAGTACAGCAATTTACTAAAAAATATTACTTAAAATATATTCATATAACTCTTTATATAGCTGATAATATGTATATGATAATTACTGGATACATGAATAAAAACCTCATTCATATGACTAAGCAGTATAAGGCGTTAGACTTGCGTTACACTTAAGCCGCCGTTGACAGAAAGGATAAAGTTTAAATCGGTGGCTTTGTTAGTCTTGTCCGGTATGGCTGAAGCAATCCCAAATATTAATCTAAGTTTTCCCTTTCCCATAAAGGTTTTGGATTTGAATAATCGCAGCGCTTTGATGAACGCAAAGGTGTTTAATATTTGTATTGGCAACCGTCGTCCTCCGTTATATTGGGGTAACGTACTAACCTCGGGGACCAATGTTCGTGGGTTCAAACCCACTCGAGTTCAACGGATTTTTCTTAAGAGATATAAAAACCGTAGTACATCTTACTTTGGAAGGGAAGTAAAACTGGTGGTACCATGTAGATTGTAAAGATGTTAGTGGTCCCATGTAGAGTGTAAAGATGTTGGTGGTCCCATGTAGAGTGTAAAGATGTTGGTGGTCCCATGTAGATTGTAAATATGTTGGTGGTCCCATGTAGATTGTAAAGATGTTAGTGGTCCCATGTAGAGTGTAAAGATGGTGGTCCCATGTAGATTGTAAAGATGGTGGTCCCATGTAGATTGTAAAGATGGTGGTCCCATGTAGATTGTAAAGATGTTGGTGGTCCCATGTAGATTGTAAAGATGTTAGTGGTCCCATGTAGAGTGTAAAGATGTTGGTGGCCCCATGTAGATTGTAAAGATGTTGGTTGTCCCATGTAGATTGTAAAGATGTTGGTGGTCTCATTTAGAGTGTAAAGATGTTGGTGGTCCCATGTAGAGTGTAAAGATGTTGATTGTCCCATGTAGAGTGTAAAGATGTTGGTGGTCCCATGTATATTGTAAATATGTTAGTGGTCTCATGTAGATTGTAAAGATGTTGGTGGTCTCATGTAGAGTGTAAAGATGTTGGTGGTCCCATGTAGAGTGTAAAGATGTTGGTGGTCCCATGTAGAGTGTAAATATGTTGGTTGTCCCATGTAGATTGTAAAGATGTTGGTGGCCCCATGTAGAGTGTAAAGATGTTGGTGGTCCCATGTAGATTGTAAAGATGTTGGTGGTCTCATGTAGAGTGTAAAGATGTTGGTGGTCCCATGTAGAGTGTAAAGATGTTGGTAGTCCCATGTAGAGTGTAAAGATGTTGGTTGTCCCATGTAGATTGTAAAGATGTTGGTGGTCCCATGTAGATTGTAAAGATGTTGGTGGTCCCATGTAGAGTGTGGAATGTAAAGTAACCCTGGAAGTTATGTGAAAATACCTTTCCCGGAAAAATTTGTAAACCCTTTTGTTCTCGCCCATATAAACTATCCTGTGCTGATATAATCAGTTGGTTTGGAATGTGCACTTTAAATACTGCAATCAAACAAATAAAATAATATTTGCCAATAGGTGAACAACCAATCTCGGCCCAAATTCCTGGTTGTATATTTCCAAAACTAAACAACAGAGCTAATTTGTTATACAACATTAAAAAAACACCTAACGAAACTATCTATAATGTGTGTTTGTTTCAAGAATATTTTTGTGAAACAAATAACAGAACTGGAGCAATTTATTGATATCACCCTGGTTTGAATACGGGCTGGATGGATTTGGGACTTTATTTCCACGTGTAATTTCATTAATAGGTGACCTGGTGGTCTAGGGGTAAATTGTCAGACTTCTGTGCTGGGGGTCTGGGGTTAAATCCTAGGTCCCGGCACAGATTTATCTGATTAACAAACCCTTCCTTCACCTCTGACAAGACGTGTACTAATCACAACTTCTGAATGTGGGGAATGCCAGGCCTCCACCGCGGTTCGGATTCCACGTTAAACTGTAGGTCCTCCATTTCATCTCACAATCACCTTACCATTATACATTATTGTAAGTGCGTATAACCCGAATGGGTAGTAAGACGCGGTACTAATAATAATAATAATAATTTCATTAATGTGATTTCTCCATTCACTATTCTAATGTGGATGCATTTACTATAATAATGTTTTCTTTTGAAAATAAACTTTGTTAATTACAACAGCCATTAAATCGTCAATTCAAAGAGATTATGTAGTTCTCATTCATAAAAAGCTACTAAGATCTTCAAATACACACATAAACGAGTAATTTCCTAATGGGTATGTGTGTTTACACATCCTCCAGAATCCCCTATGTGACCTATAGTGCTGAAACTTTGCACACTTTTAATATAGATCACGGAACAGAACCTAATGGAGCGGGATTTTTATTTAATATAATTAGTATAGTTCACTCTCATTTTACCCACATTTATATAATAACTGAGAAAAATATACTTTATACAAAAAAAAAAGCCCAACCTTTCATGCGCTTTTCATTTGAAGGTTAGGTTTTGTTAGGTTGATTAATATTACACTCAACTTGTCGTGGACAGGCCTAAAAACTAGTAGTGCATTATAAAATCATAGTTTAACCTCTCTCTGACTCCCCCAGAATAAATCCCTGTCCACGCCTCCGAATATTTCGATTTTAAAGCAGTGAAGAATGGCCCTAATAACCCACATATGACCGACTCTCTTGTGATCACCGCGTATCACTGAGCAGAATCACCATGGCAACGCAAAAAGTGTATGTAACCAATCAATACCGCTTTCAGGCGCGGAGGGAACAAGGACAGGAACGGAAATGGCGGGGGAAGCAGAGGATGGGATGAAGGGAAAGGACATCAATAATTTCTTCTTTTTTTTTTTAACGCACTCCATCAACAATGTGGCTTCCCTTTTCCTGACCCCCTCCCCTCTTAGCCAATCATGAGTGGTTTTATTTTCCATTTTCCTTAACGATTTCTCTCTTTTCAGTGTGCCTTGTTTTACGCGGAGAAGAGACTTTTTTTTAGGCTTTTTGCCGAACCAAGAAGTAAGCAACTAACGCAATCGTGCGTTATTTATGTTTACCAGCGTACAAGTCCATGTATCATCTTTGTACATCTTGAACTAATGAACCGATTTCAAACAAGCTTGGTAGAGTCCGCTCGCGGTAGTTTTACCAAATAGTTCCATTTTCATCAACCTGGGATGTCATGTCATGTTGGCAAGTGATGTAGAGTGACCTCACTTGCCAAAGTGACAGCGCATTAATGCGAGGCCGAGGAATTTTAACTGTGTGCTTACTGTTTAAGGTAGGATGGAAGGGAAAATCAAATATTTTTCACTTATAAGATACATTTAGTTTAATTTTCGACATCATATTTTACGCTCAACATATTTACTTTCTCGATATCTTATAGGTAGGGAAAGTATTGTGATCGTCAAAAAAATTGAACTAGAGATTTTGATGAATGTTGAAATTCCATAAACCCCCCACCCGACCCCCCTAACCCTCGAATCCAAAAGAACGTTCTTTTTAAATTTCCTTTTGTCTGTCTGTACATCGAACTAGAGCCTAAACTATCTTGCCTATTGGGCTAAAAATGAGTATCTAGGGTTTTCATAGGGTTGTACCGAGGGTTTTTGGAATTGTATATTTAACCCTAAGATTAAGGGTAGTTTACTGAAGGGGAAATAAGGGGAAAAATTATATTTTCTCAAAATCGACTCTAACGATTTTCATTAAATTGAGTTTCAAAACATTTATAAATATTCCAAACAAAATAGCTACGCTCAATGACTTTAAGGGTTCTGGTCTAATGCATAAATTTTAATTTTTTATCACATCTCCAAAACTATTTGAGATATGAAATTACTTATCATTTCCAATATGTAAGTCTATTTATAATACCTATTTTTTATTTGAAGCATATTTTTATTAAACCAATCATTTTCAAGCTAAATGCAAATATTTATTTTTTTAACTTTTTGAAGACTATAAAGCTCAAGTATTGCGACCGTAAAAAAATATAGCCTAAGATGTTGATGTATGTCGACGTTTCATGACCCCCCACCCACATCCCGAACCCTAAAAAGTGGTTTTCGCAACATTGTCTGTCTGTGTGTATGTTTAACCCTAAAATTAATAGTAGTTTAATAAAGGTCGAAAAGAGAAAAAATCGATTTTCTCAAAATCATCTCTAACGATTTTGATTAAAATTTGTATCTAGGTGTTGGTCAAGATTATAAACAAAATGGATATTTTTATTTTCTCATTAAAATGATTTTAAGGGTATTTTACAGAAGCGGAAATTTCCATATCTCTATAATTATTTGAGATACCAAATAACTTATCAATGTAAAATGTTAGTACTACTGAAAATAAAAACTTTTATTTTAAAAATATTTTTATAAAACCAATATTGTCTGAAATATTAACAAATATATTAATACAATTTTGTGAGCTTTAGTTTCTAAGTTCGAATGCAATAATTATTAAATGCTATTGAATAAGCAAACAAGTAAGTATTTCAAGAAGTTGATATTATTTTTCCTTAAACCTTTTAGGGGAAATGTTTGTACAGCACAGGGGCGGATCCAGGATTTTTGTGAAGGGGGTGGCATGGGTGCTCTTATTAGGATCAGGTAGAGGGGCCTCAAGAAATTTTGACACAAAAATACTTCAAAATTTGGGAGTAAATTTATAAGTATCTAATTTTTCAGTGTAACGCTAAATTTGAGAATAATCCTTAAAATGAAGGGGGTAGCTCGAAATTTGCGATTAGTATTGAAATTTATTAAAAGCAAATAACAATACCATCAACAAATAGTGATTATTTAGAGGGAAATAAGTTTAATCATAATATAAATTATTATATAAATATTTTTTTAGCTATTCAATCAATTAGACAAAATAGATGGAACTATTCAGATTTCGAACAATCGAACTTTAACTCCACTCTTTAGCATAGCTAGTTATTACTCATTCTAACTCGAAATGTTACCACTAAACCATACTAACACGTTTTGTGTGGTATTATTTAAAAAAATTATTTAAATTACGTTATTTAAAAAAAAATATTTAAAAGATCTGTATTTATTATTAATAAGTGAAATATTAATAATAAAATTGGTAAAATAAATTTAGGCCTAAACATTATGTTTGCAATAAGGTGATCGGCGTGCAACTTAAATTTGGATAATTTAATTAGTGCTTATTTTTACAATTTTAATACTGAATGTGATTGTCTTAAGTATTTATAATAATTACCGTATGTTAATCATTTAATAATATTACCAATAACAATTTTAAAATAAATTATATTTGGTTTGTAAGATAGTATTATGTGACAATAAAACTAGTAGTGACTTTAAAATCCATTTGATTGGTGTAATTTCTTGAAGTGGGCGCACGCCCCTCGCGCCCTTCCTGGATCTGCCCCTGATGCAGAAAAGATCTATCTCTTTCATTTAACACTCAAAAGTCAATATTTACCTATTTCATTGATCAAAATTGATAAAGGAGAAATTTAATAGCAATGCTATAACAATAAGATGTGCATCTCCTAATAAAATGTCGAAAGTTTTAACAGGAAGCTAAAATTTTAATACGAAGTGTCGACCGTTGGGGTCCCAATATCGATATATTTTTTATTGGTCCAAAAATACAAATAATGAAGGCGTTAAATCTTTAAAAATAAAATTTTAAAATTTAAAACCGTGAGTCAAACATTGTTTTACGTATGTATAGCGCAATTTTCTCTCGGGTATGCTAGTGTATATTATATCTAGAATTTTGAGTAAATATCTACATTTTTAAACAATAGAGCGAGAAAGTTCCTGTGGTGTTCTGTACCATTTATTTTAATACTTGTCATGAGCAGGGCGCAATTTGACCAGATACTTTTTCCACCACGTTTTACTGTCAGTTCGCGTTATAAGATTATGTACTATTAACACTAATGGGCTAGGACTAAGAAGGTTGAATTGAGAGGAAATGTACACTCATTTGCGTGGATGAAGGGAAGGGGGAACCATTTAAGAAAAACTCACCTCCAGTACATTCAATTGGGATTAATTCACGATATCCCCGTTATCGAGGGTCTAATTTATTGTGAGAGTGATGCCTTAGACCACGTGGCCACCAAATTTGTAAATTTATTGTTAAAAAGCTCAATATTCTCAATACAAATACTCAAGAATTGTTGAGATAGCTATGTATGGAATTTTAAGCTTGTTAATTAGGTAAGCAATTTGAGAATAAATGTGGCATTTTGATGAAGAATAAAAAAATAGTTTGTATTTGGAAGAATGTTCATACAATTTTTGTTTAGACTTTTAAAAATGTGTCTAGTTGGACTAGGTGTTTATAGCTGTGGCTCAGTGGGGACATAGTTTTATTATTTTATAAACGATTAAACTATTATCTAAAATTGCTTTTATCACTTTTTGAACTGACAATTTTCTTTCAGACGAAGTATATGATCACACAGAGAACACAGATTGGGAACGATAATTTAGAGATTATATTTGAAAGGGTTAATGAGTTTAAATATTCAGGAACAATTTTAACTAACGATAATGATATTAGATTAAAAATTAGGAAAATAATATTACTTGGTCAGTAAGTTGTTGACATCTCGCCTGCTTTCAAGGAATTTAAAACTCAGAATATACAAAACAATATTTCCACCGGTTTTTCTATCTGGGTGTGAAACGTGGTATCTTACCTTACATGACGAAAACAAATTTAGGGTGTTCGAAAACAAGGTGCTTAGGGAGATATTTGGTCGAAAACGATATGAGGCTACATAATGATGAGTTACATAACCTGTATTTATCAAAAGACATTGTGAGGATAATCAAGTATTGTAGATTACGGTGGGCAGGACATACAGCGCAAATGGGAGATTCTAAAACCTTGTTCAGGGTACTGACTGGAAAATCCAATGGAAAGAGACCATTGGGAAGACCTAGATACAAATGGGAGGATTACATAAGAATTAACCTGAAAGAGATAGGGTGTAATGAGGTGGACTGGATAGAACTAACTCAAGATAGGGATAATAGTGTAGTAAGGTGAGATGTATAGAACTAGATCAAGATAGTTATAATGTGTAATGAGATGGACAGGATAGAGCTAGCTCAAGATAGAGATAGGTTGTAATGAGGCGGACTGGATAAAACTAGCTCGAATTAGGAACAATTTGTAATAAGGTGGACAGGATAGAGCCAACTCAAGATAGAGATAGGGTGTAATGAGGTGGACCGGATAGAACTAGCTCGAGATAGGAACAATTTGTAATAAGGTGGACAGGATAGAGCCAACTCAAGATAGAGATAGGGTGTAATAAGGTGGACTATTTAGAACTAGCTCAAGATAGTGAGAGGTGGTGGTGTGCTTTTGTAAGTGCGGCAATAAACCTTCAAGTTCCTAATGTCATAGAGTAAGTAAGCTAGGCTTAAGTTAGTCTTAATATTTTCACTTGCTCCACCCCTTCATAATCCCTATCATCACATCATATCATCATCTCGGGTACGACGTGTAGACAACCTCCAAGGTACACCCTGGGCAACGTTCTTATCCTATAGCAGCTAAATGTGTACGTATACAGGCGACCAAACTAGATACCGCATCTCTTACGGTCAAATATGCTATATATGCAAAAAAACAAAATTAATTAAACTTACATTATATTGCGATTAACCTCGAGTAGGACGCAAACTATTCCAACTTGAAAACATACCGAAAGCTTTATACTCCCGTCGGTTATTCATAATTTACAGTAGCCCCACGATTTCTTTGATGCTGACTGACAGCTCACAGCTCACAGCTGACTTCTGATTGTCAACATTTTGATATAATACCTAAATTTTGACTATCAGAAGTGACAGCTGCTAAACACATGTTTTTGCGGATCATATGGTTCGGCGTAGGGATAAATAATTTGGTCTGGTAATTTTCAAAGCTTTTAGCTGTCAGCTGTGAACTGTCAGTCAGCACCAAAGAAGCCATGGGGCTACTGTATGTCTGAGGAATAAATAATGTTAATAATTGTTCCCGACGCATATAAATATTACTAGAATTAAATATACATAAGTGATGGGGGTGGGGCAGAGCGGAGCGGTGATAAAGTGTTTGTCGCCTGTATTTGGACATTTTCATCGCTATAAGAGTGGACCTTAGAATCTGATAATTGTGTCATATGAAGGTGATGCATGTGTTCGCATCCTTTGTGCAAGAACGTTTCAACTCTCTATTTCGTCTGGAATGGAAATAAAGATTTAGGTTTGACTGCAAAGGTTTGTGACACGATTGATTGGATGACAAATTCGATACATTTTGTACGTCTTTAACTTGCTTATATATTTTCTGTGGATTTACACATAACCTATTTCTATAATACGATATATTTATTTCATTTAATACAATATTTTTCTTCGGCAGGATTATATAGTTTTAAAAGTTTAATTTACATAAAATAGTTTATATCGTGATGCACCCAGCTTAATTATCTAATTAATGCAAACAAAACACTTAGAAAATACATAATATTATTTATTATGGTTCATAATTATTATAAAATATAACACCTGCTTTTTTGGCCGCATATTTTAAGGCTTCACTCTCATGTTATGTTAGACTGCTAATGATGGGGGAGATCGGGGTTAGAATCCAGGTCGGGTGTACTGATGGTAATTTTTCCAAAATGTTTTTTTACACTCACTCCACGCAAAAGCGGACAAACTTCCTCTAAATTCAACCTTCCTCGTCCCTAACTCATTAGTGAAACTAATATATATACGTACTACCTGAACAGGTAGTAAGACGTGGTACTAAGAAATAAATTATAAAAAAAACTTATAAAATATAACTATATAATCAATGTAAATTATTCTAATTAAATAATGGAACGTGTTTCTGGTTTTGTTATTCTTATATTTTTATTTTATTTTGTGTCATTAATCATGTCATTTATTTTCCAAGTGCTTTTTTGTATTTATTAGAAACTAAATAGGAGTTGATGCTCATGATACTGTTTTATATTTTTATTTTAGAGAAACCACATTAAAATAATGTTATCATTGCTAGTTTTAGATAAGATAAGTAAATGGATTCTTTATATATTTAAGTTTAAATATATTTATTCTTAAGGTATTGACATTGAATTTTGTTTTTTGTCTTTTGCTTCACATTCTAGCGGTCATAAAAAAACTTTAATTATCTACTCTAAGATAACATTGTGAAAGGGATGAATTGTAAAGAAATGCAATACATTTCACCAAAGAAATGTAACGAGTAAAAAGTTGTTCAACTTGATGAGGAACTAAACTAAACCTCCCGTCTGCTTCAGAAAAAAAACTTATCATTTTTCTTACCAGCTTCGGTGACCGCAAGACGCTACTATAGCAATGGACCAGACTGCCGATGACAGAGCGAGATCAGGGTTCGAATCCTGTACGGATGTAATGAGGGTGTTTTTTTTTAATATCCCTCAACGCAAACACGGGTACACGTACTCTATTTTAAACCTTTCTCATCCCTAACTTACTAGCGTAATAATTAGTACACATGCTTACAACCCTAAAGGGTAGCGAGACGCGATGCTAAAAGAAACAAAAATGACTATGGATTTCTTCTTCGTTGCTATCCAAACGGAATCGAATCAAGGTCCAGTAGAGCAGTTTAACTTGTCCTATTGAACCTAGGTGACCCCGTTGTGAGTTATCGCGAGAATATGAGCCTCCCACGTGTAGTGAGTTCAAAGTCAAGTAGATTTACTCAGGGATTATAGTGTCGTTGGGGTGTACATCCAAAGGCCCCTTACCCCTCTCCCCCTGCGTCTCATCATGTCAGTATAGTGTCCTCTGCCCTTGTACCTCTCCATAGTTGACCGTTCCAAATACTCTAGGGCAGGGCTATTCAATTAGTTATCGAAGTGGCCCACTCCAAAAAATCATAATATTTATCGGCCCAGACATTTAATTCAGTCCAAGATTAATTTTTTTTAACGTTATTAGCGTATACTGTTGCTTGAAAGAAATCACATTTTTTTTCAGTAATTACTTAGTTAAGAAGGTGACCTGGTGGTCTAGGGGTAAGGTGTCAGACTTCTATGCTGGCGGCCGGGATTCAATCCTCGGTCCCGGCACAGATTTATCTGATTACCAAACCCTTCCTTCACCTCTGACAAGACATCTTGTGAATGTGGGGAATGCCAGGCCTCCACCGTGGTTCGGATCCCACGTTAAACTGTAGGTCCTCCATTTCATCTCACAATCACCCTACCATTACACATTAGCGTAAGTGCGTATAACCCGAACGGGTAGTAAGACGCGGTGCT